>CM021735.1:63928678-63946276 GCA_011075105.1 Heteronetta atricapilla
AAAAAAACAAAACAAAAACAAAACAAAACAAAACAAAACAACAACAACAACAACAACAACAACAACAACAAACCTTTTCAGGCACTGGCCTTGCCAAGATGGAAAAAAAAAATGTCAAAGCAGCTTCTGAAATGAAAATGCACCTGTATTCACCAGCGTCCCTTTCCAACAGAAAATACCTCCTGGCTCTAAGATCCCTTTTCTGATTAAAGTTTTTGAAACTGGCACATTCGTGTAATACATTTTGATGAAATCCCATTCTCCAGTGAAATTGTTATACTGGATCACTTCCAGGCAACACTTGCACAAAGACTGTTAATCAGGTTCAGGAGAATATATAGTGACTACAAAACCAGCACTGAGCCACCTATGCAAGGCAGTCCACATTTCACAGTCCACAGAAAACAAACTCTTGAGAGCAGAACCACAAATATATAAAAACAGAAGATCCTGAAAATTAGACCTTCAGTGATTACCTTCAGATTTCTCTGCCAGAGCAATGCCAGGTGACTGAGGTTTTTATTCACAGAAATATAGGCTGAAATGCCCCCTGCCCTGTGTTAGTAGGCAAAATGAATTAAAACCTGCACTCCTGGGCTGAAGCCCTCTGTGGCTCCTCCACGCTCCCGCTGCTGTGCAGAGGTGGAGGAAAATGCCCCGTTTCCCCAGAGCCTTGCTTTGCCTGCTGGTAAGAAGCCTCCCGGCAGGAGAGGAGCCTTGGCTGAACCTGCAAAGCGCCCAGCCCTGCCGGCTGCTCTGCCAGGAGTGGCACAGGAGGGGACACCAGCGCTGGAGCCTCCCGGCGGCTGGGGGGACCCTCGGCAGGACCCCAGCACCCGCCCCACGTCCTGCTGCGGGGCATTGCCACCCTGCGCCCCGCGCCTGCCCTGGCACCTGGGAACAAGCCCAGCAGCAGCTGAGAAGTGCGGGCAATCATCTCGAGCGTGTAAGTCTTAACGTGGCACTTCAATCGCATTTCTGGCTGCTGCTGGAGAAGGAAAGCTCCCCAACTTGTCATCAGTGGGCTCAGATACGGCAGCTTGCAGCTGGACATCAGGCAGAAGGTGCATGACCGGCCGTACAATTACAGCAGAGCTGGAGTGGAATGTGATAACTCGCTTTGAGCTGCCTCAGAATTATAATTACTGTGGGCAGAGATTGATTTCAGTCAGTGGCATGTTATTAGCTGTCTCAGCTGGATGCCTGTCCCTTCTCCTGTTGGAGCACTGGTATCTACATCTCTCCTAAATTTAGATTAAGGTTTAAGCAGGGAATAGAAAACTTGGAATTGCATACAAGAAGACGGGTTTTAAGGAAAAGAAACACTAGATCAAGATCTGCAGGGAGTCAAAGTGCTGTATCAAGGTCCTAGGGGAAATACACGGGGGTTGCGTTACACCACCCTCCTCCCCGTGGCGGAAGGCTGGAGCAGGGTTTGTCCCTGCCGGCGCATCGCTGTCGGCTCTCCCGGGCTTCTCCCTCGTGGGCTTCCCTGCAGCAGTGCTCGGGGCAGGGGCTCGGTGGGCACTGCCAGGGCTGCGGGAGCCTGTGCTGGGCACTGCCCCGCGGCGCTGGGAGCCCGGCACTGCCCTGCCAGCCCGGCCGTGCTGCCGCTGGCACCTCCGCACCCCCTGTCCCAGCACCACCGCTGTCCTCGGGCCAGCCGTGGGGGCTGTGAAACGTGGGGCAAGGAAACAGAGCGGGTGAAAGACCCTGCTCCGGGGAGAGACGGCCAAGCTGTCAGGTTGTCTTCCCTACAAATGATCGGTTCCTTGCTGGTAAATGGATCGGAATGGCTTTCGCACTGCTGACAAACGGCTGATGCCAGAAACATGAAGATTGATACACGGTTCTGCCTTAAACTAAACATGTAACATCGATGTTAATTCGCTGGTAGGCTCGCAAACCTGGATCTCATCAGCATATATAATTAAACATGTTGCTTCATGAATTTCACAAATACGGCACAAAGTTGCTAATGGACTGTCTTAAATTCTATTAACATCCATTTAATCTCTTTGGTTTCTCTTTAAATATGTGCTTAAAATTCTAATCACTGCAAAAGATTTTAATAAAACACAGTGTTAATGAAATATGTGAAAGAACTATTGAAATTAAGAATTCTTCAAAAACTGGAAAAAAAAAAAAAAAAAAAAAGAAAGAAAAAGGAAACATGCTAAGCTAAAATGGCATATAAATATAGCCAGTGAGTTATTTAAAGACTAAGGAAAAGTGCACATGTGTTCTAGGATGGCATGATTCCAAAAGGCTCTTTTTTGTACTAAATATTAGTTACTGGAATTAATTATGGGATTAAGCTTTGAATTCTTTCCAGCTATAGCCTTTGGATTTTTCCTTGCTCTGCAGCACTTCTCACCACAGTGTGGTCACGCCGCTCCAGTCCAGCCCCTGCAGTGCCCACACCTCGCTGCCTGGCCACAGGCAACCACGTCCCTGAACCCTGCCCAAGTGTCCCTGTTGTGGTTTAACCCGGCCGGCAGCTAAACACCACACAGCCGTTCGCTCACCCTCCCCCCTCCCTCTCTGGGATGGGGGAGAGAAACGGAAAATTGAAGCCTGTGGGTTGAGATAAAGACAGTTTATTTAAGAGAGAAAATAATAATAATAATAATAATAATAATAGTAATATGTACAAACAAGTGATGCACAATGCAATTGCTCACCACCCGCTGACCGATGCCCAGCTCAACCCCGAGCAGCCGGCCCCCCCACCCTGGCTAGCCACCCCTATATATTGTTCAGCATGACCCCATAAGGTATGGAATACCCCTTTGGCCAGTTTGGGTCAGCTGTCCTGGGGCTGTCCCCTCCCAGCTCTTGCTGCCCCCCCAGCCTGCCCGCTGGCAGGACAGAGCGAGGAGCTGAAAAGTCCTTGGCTTAGTGTAAGCACTGCTCTGCAGCAATTAAAACACCAGCATGTTATCAGCACTCTTCTCATCCCAATCCAAAACATAGTACCTCACCAGCCATTAGGAGGAAAAACAACTCTGTCCCAACTGAAACCAGGACAGTCCCGCAAGCTTTTGTTGTGGTCACAGCCTACGTTTTTCAGCTGCTCATTATGTTTAGCCTGTTAAAAAAATTAAAAAGGAAAAAAAAAAAAAAAAAGCTGTTTTACTCAGTTGTTTTCACTAAGTTACCCAAAAGAGAACAGATTCCTTCCCTTTCACTTTATTAGCCAACAAATAGCAATGAAAGCCGCGGCCTGGGAGATCAAATGCAATTCAGCTCAGGTCAGCTTTGGGGACTAAGTAAAAGCTGGATCTTCTGCAAAGTCTTTCACAAAAGTACAGTCACCAGAAATTCCCAGACGCATTTAAGGAATGGACTCGTCACCGCACACACGTCTGGAGCGTGGCTCTGCTCGTGCCGCAAGCTCCCCTGGTCCCCAGGTGAAAAGGCCCCTTCCTGCTGTACAGAGACACGTTCATATCCCTCACCACCAGTGACCTCCATAATTAACAGCACAACACCTGTTTAGCAGGTAGAAACATTTATTTTCCCGTTTTCCTTTGTCCTGGAGTTATCCCTGGCTCCCTGCGTTCCCTCTGCCTTGGCCTGGAGGCAGGTACCGCTATGTACACCAAGGGCCAGCAGGGATGGTCCTGTTCTAGTGCCAGACGAGA
Source organism: Heteronetta atricapilla (assembly GCA_011075105.1). NCBI lineage: Eukaryota > Metazoa > Chordata > Aves > Anseriformes > Anatidae > Heteronetta > Heteronetta atricapilla. Next base: position 63,932,326 of record CM021735.1, read on the forward strand.
TCCACAGAGCACCAAGCGGCCTCGGAGCGCACAGCCCCCCCGCCTCCCCGCTGTGACCGTCCCTCACAGGCTGCTGGTGCCAGCAGCACACGCAGGGCCCGAGGGCACAGCCCCACGCAGGCGCTTGCTTACAGCCCCCTTTGGGCTGCAGTCAGCACAGGGCTGGCAGAGGGGAGGCTCCTGCGCTGCAGGAGCACCGAGCCATGCCGTCCTCCCTCCTCCTCCCCTGCCCACGACATTCACCTGTCTGTTCCAGTAAGCATGGCACATCGTGTCTGTCTATAAAAGACCTACAGAAACCTCTGCTCAGTCAAGAAATAAATGATATCCCACGTAAACCACGGCGCCCAGCTGAAATCCAGCCGTATTCTGTGCATGAAATGAAGTACAGCTCTGCTCTGTGTGCACAGAGCGGATGCTCCTGAGCGAAATGGCAGATTGCCATGATTAAAAACAAGCGAATGTTTTCTGGTAAGGATGTGATTGCTCATTAACCAACTGGGGAGCTGCTGACGTGCCTCTGCCCAGGACACACACAGAGCGACGGCGATGGCGAGCGCCTGTCCCTGGCAGAGGCGCCCTGGCCATGGTCGGTGCTGCCGGGGGGCAGCAGGAGCAGGTGCCCGGGGGGGATGTGGCTCGTGGGGTGTGCCAGACCCTCTGGGGGTCCCCTCTGCCCACGCCCCCTGCACAGCCCAGGGCATGCTTGTTCCCCGGAGCACAGCTGCTGAGGAAGCCCAGCACCGTCCCGGAGCTCAGGTCTCTTGCTGTGCGCACGCAGAGCAAACACGCAGCTGTTCTGTGCTGCACACATGGTGACCCGTGGAGACACTTCAGGACTCAGCATTGCGCGGTGCGGTGCGACACCGTGGCTGAAAAGAGCTAAAGGCTCACTGGGGGGTGAGCGAGAGGAATGACCTCTTTCACTGGCACGGAGGGGAACTGAAGGATACGGCCCTCCTAGGTGCCTGAGTGAGGCTACGGCCTGCTTTGGTCTTATCCCGCTGGGTTTCGGTTTGAAGCTGTTCAATGACCAGAGCCCACATGAGATGCAGACACAAAGAGGCAAAAGCCAGTGAGTAGCTTGGCTACTCATGTTGAGATTCACAAGGTGGCTTTGGGAAAGCACCCATTGCTTCTCTACACCTTTTTACCTTTTTCTTTTATGTAAAATCATGGTTTTTACTTTTCTTTAGTTTTCATTTTTTTTTAGTTGCAAAGAGGAAGACTGGTTCTGCCCCTCGCTAGATGCCCGGGGTCTGGCAGTGGCTCAGAGGGGCTGCATCCCGGGGCTGGGACCTGGCACAGAGCGAGCGTGCCCCCTCCTCGCTGTCTTCTGCAATGACTGCTTGTGGGGCTTGCAAAGACTGAGCAGCCGCGGCAGGAGGGCCGTGAGTCACTGCCACAGCCAGCTGGCTTCAGGGCTCTCCTACCAGCGCGGGGAGACTGCCACGACGTATTTCGGAGTGTGCATTCGGTATAAACTTGTTTCTGAACTTATCGTCACTACATTAGCATTTTAATGCCAAAATAAGCTTCAGCTTACAGTAATACTCTGCCATGTTGTAATATAACTTGTCCATGTTACATAAGTAGTTGGTACTCATTCTTTGATTTATTGATTGGGGTTTGTTTTTCTTGAAAAAAATGTACACATGTTGTGGAAATCTGTGCGATGCAGGGGGGCGCAGGAGGAAAGCCAGAGCCTGGTTCCTACTGGGAGGAGAGCTAACCTGTTACTGGCATGACATTAGCATGGCAGAACAAGTGATGTTGCATACGCACAGAACTGTCACACACAATTCCAGAGCGATGAACAAAACAGAAAATGAGGACCTGCCATTTGAAAAATTTCTTTTGTTTCCTGCAGATAAATTGCATTCATCAGCACACGGGGCACCAAGAGGTGGTGAGAGTTATGGACCGCAATTTGCATAACATCCACCTCTCAGCCCATGTAAATCTGTACCTCCGGGGCCGTAAACTGAACACGAAGGCACAGGACGGGCAAGAGAAATACAGCAAGTGCAGCATTCCCGTAAACGCCGCCGTAGCTCAAGCCTAGACAGAACATCAGCGTCGTAAGTCTTGTGGCACGGCAGCGAACGCCGTCCTGCAGCATTTGCCCTTGGCGAAGCTCTCCCAGCACGGCACTCAGCGCCCAGCCCGGCGGGGACCCTCGGGGCACTCGGCAGAGCACAGAGAGCACGGCCCTGCCCGTCACCGGCTCACCGGGGAAGGAACCGCGTGCCCAGAGCCACAGAGAGCTGTACAGAACAGCTAAAGGGAACCGTGCAAGGAAAACCTCCAAACCCTGCATTAAACCCAAATCACAGTGACTGAAATGGGAACATTTGGAGTGGGGGATGACTCAGAGCGGATAGTGTGCTGTGCAGAAATGTGAAGGTTGCATTTGCATCTCACAGGATTTTCCAGGAATATTCATCCCATGTCCTTTATTTCAATTATTATTAGCAGCATTTGTACTGACCATTTTGCAGACTGGAGATGAAAAAAAAATGTTGAAATATCAGAATACACTGGAGAATAAAAATTCAAAGTTTTCCTCATTGTAATGCACTTTTAGATAAACGTTAGCAACAACATTGGAAGACCAACAATGACAATAGCATGGTGACTGCTTTCTGAGTTTTGCATGATTTGTCCTACACTTTAGTCAGTAATTTATTTCTTATCTCCAGTTATTTGTTTATTACTTTCAATGCAATAACATCCCTGTATTTGAGCACAAGCAGAAGTGCTGAAGTTCAAAGACAAATTCTTTGGTCTCTGCCCAAAGAACGCCCCTTTTTTGTTGTTGTTTTGTGAACAGGCAGATTCAAATAATTAAAGTAATCCTGGAATGCACTTCTCAATGAGGAACCACTGCTTTGCTAGTGAGTGAAAAGGAAATGTTTTTAAGATTTAATTTTCAATATGTGTTACAAAGTAATAATTGCATAGTAGCATTTCTAGTAGACAGAAATGGGTCATTTCATGCACAATTTACGGTATGCAAAAGTCAATACATATCATTAACATGAGCTGAGCATGAAAGACTCATCTTATTATTTAAAAAGATTGCATGAGTAGCTAGGGTAAGCACTGGCGAGGTATTGAAGAAGAGGCTGTGAAAACTGCCCTCTTGCACATATTCAAACTCTACTTTTTTTTTAACACACACACTCCCAATACTGGATGTGCATTAACAGCAAAGTTGTCACAAGCACAGTTTGATCCTGGTTGTTTCAGGTCATATTTAAAGCTATACTCTGCCCTGCCCTCATTATAATACATCCTGGTTCTCCACAAGTGCAATGCGGTACACGCAATCACTACAGCGGATCAGAAGATTTACACTTCAAGGCTGGGCACTGCCACACATATGAGCAAGCCTGGGTCACCGGCGTGTCCCCCTGCCACGCTCACTCAGCCTCAGGGCTGAACTCGGAGCTCACGGCAGGAGCACCCACGGCTCAGGGCACAGCAAAGCTGCTCGTCAGCCTTCATTAGCCTGCAAAAAGTAGCTAGTACTAACCTGGCTCTTCTGCTAAAACAATGTGTGTGTGCACGCTGAATGAGAGAGAAAAGTTAATCTAAAAAGTCTCATTTTCCCCAGTGCTTTTTTCAGTATTAGAAGTGGCTTGTATGTGCAGACCACAGCAGTGCCCAGTGGTGCTGAGCAAACAGAAACAGAGCAGGAAAAGCCCCCGTCAAGGCCCTGGGCTTTACTTTGTCCCTGCTCTTGTGCTGGTTCCTGACTGAAGGGAGGACCCGGGAGGAGCAGACACCTGCTGCAGGGCTGTGTGGGCTCACACCACACAGGGCTGGGGGCTGGATGTGCCTGGACAGCACCACTGCACCCCGCCAGCCGTGCCCCCCGTGCCATCGGCTCCCCGCTCCTGCCCCATGACGCTGGCTGAGACCAGGAGGCTCCAGCCAGCATGGGCTGTCTGAGAGAGGGACTGTGCTTTGCCTTGGAAAATTGAGCCAGTGGGCCTGGAATTCAGTGAGTCAGAGCGGGTCCAGGAACCAGGCGGGATCGTCTCTGCTCCCCTGACAGCCGCTGGCAACGTTTTCAAGGCAGACACTTGCTGAGCTGAGAAGAACAAAAACCTCTAAGCACGTGCAGCAGCCCCAGGCAGGTGAAGGCTTCCCTTGGGCACAGCCGGCACCCAGGCACCCCGCCAGCCCCCGGGCAGCATCAGCGGTGCTGAGCTGGGCTGGGGACCCCCGCAGCAGCAGAGCGGCCGCACAGCGGATGGGCACCAGAGATGGCACGCTGTGGGGGCTGTGTTAAGTGCTGACTGCCAATAAACGACATGAGGCAATCATAAAAACTTGCAGAGTATGAATTACTGAAACAATACAGCTTTTCTTGCTCAGACACACAATTTATTAAGCAAATGTTGCCGACTGATATTTTGCTGTATCTACTATTGCAATCAGCCATATGGGAGGAAATCTGTAAATTATGTTATAGCAATTAAAACATACTTATACAGTTTGTACAAAATTGTTGAATGAATTATGCTACAGGAAGCAAATGTACTAAGCCAAACAATGGAACTGCATGAATATTTAATTCTTATAATTTATTTAAACTTGTAAAGATATAGCATACGATAACCTTCAGAACGCCAATTAAGATGAAGCATTAAATCTCTTAACAATCTTGTTTAGGTTTAAGAGATCCAGTAAATTATCTTGCTGTAATTAATTTGTTACCCAAACAAACAGGAGGCGAAGGGGCCCAAGCACCGGACCACCACCGCCTCAGCGAGGAGGGCGCAGGGAGCACCACCAGCATGGCGCTGTGTGCCCGGGCTGGCGTTGGCTCGGCCACGCGGAGCCGCACAGGCCGCTCACCGGGGACAAACTCCCCCACTTTGCAGTTCGCAGGCTGTTGACAATAACATTTTTGTTTTTCAATAATATCCAGCCCCTACTGCAGTTAGCTTTTCCCTGAAAATTCCTTGTCTTCCTATCCCCGTTCAGGACTCCTGGTGCAGCATTTTGGTTACGTGGGCTGTTGTTCAAGGCACTGCCTCTGGCCTGCTGCAGAGCCCTGGTTCGGGGGTGTGGGGACAACGAGGACTTGCCTGTGGGAGGCAGGCAGAGCACAGGCCCCGCTCCCCGCCGTGCTGAGCGCAGGATGCCTGCGGCTGGCGGGCAGAGCCTCAGGGCCTGGCAGGGACCCGTGCAGCCTCTTCCTGGCATCACCCAGCGCCTGCGGCCCCACGGGGCGCAGCCACGTCCCCGAGCTGTCCTGGCAAAGAGGGGCCTAATTAGCACAGATGGGGCAGGGGACCGGCCCTCTGTGTGACTGTGGGTGCTGCACTGGGCTTCTGTCTGGCAGCTTCTCCTCACCACCGCCAGCTCCAGCAGAGTTCAGTGTGTGCAGGAAAACTGGCTGTTACACCCCAAACTCTGCAGACTCCTGCTCATTAGGCTCGGCCTTTACAGTCGTGAACAGTGGCATGGTGCTGAGGACATCAGAAATGCATCTGCGTAGTGGAGGATGGAAACTGCCCAGTAAGTCAAATCTCTGGACAAAGACCTCAGAAAGGGTCGGATTCCTCACCAGACTGCCATGAGCTTTGTACCCTGCGGCCTTGAAAAAAGGCTTATTATGGTGATTCCAGAGGGAGCCTCGCAAAACTGCTCTAAAACACAGTCTCAGGCAGCTGGTCACTGCCAACATCAAGGTATCAAAACTCTCCTGGCTGCTGTGACTCCACAAAAAGACAGCAAAAGAGTGTGCTCCTCGCCTTCCTTCATCTCTGTGTGCCTGAGCTTTGACAGGTGCTGAGCTAGGGAACAATGCTGTTGCTGCTTTAAATCAACCTGATGAAAACAACACTTGGATTTTTTTTTTCAGTATTTTGATCAATAGTTGTTAAAGCTGTTAACAGAAGAACAAAAAGACCAAAACTGCAACTTGAGCATTTTCAAGCAATGTTTCTGTGAGTTCAAGGTCAAGCTGCCTAGCTTGCCAAAGTCCCGCATCCACCCATCAGCCATTAACACAGGTTAATTATGGCAAGAGCACAACTCTGAACCCAGACCAGCCCTCAGCAAAGCAGGGGGACGTGCAACTGCACCCATGAGTCAAAACTAAGGGCTGCATCCAGCTTAAAGGAAACAAACTGCTGAATATAGTGTGTGGAATAAATTATCAGGAAAATAGTGAAAAAGTGGTAATTTGTTTTCCTCTATACAGCACATCGGATTACCTGAAGTACTTAATGTGGGTGTGGTGGGGAGGAATGCTTTGGCTTTGACTTGTTTCAGGAGTTGGGGTTATTTTTGTATGGTTGCTGATTTTTGTTGTTGTTGTTGTTTGTTTGTTTGTTTGTTGTTGTTGGTTTTTTTTTGTTCACCAGTGACAGAATTGAAACATTAAAAGAACTGAAGGAATTATAGGTCTGCAATACAGAGCATTTACAGTCACTTTTCAGGGCCGATGTAATGGATTTCGGAGCTTTCACATTCATCACAAGCTGGGAAATCAAGTTTCTATTACAGACTTTACCCAAGAAAGGCATTAGCTACAGCTAATGCATCCTTTACTGTTTGCAGTATAATACCAGTTTGGTATATGAATGTTGAAAAATAGTGCATCATATTTGCAAGTAACAAATAAAATCACACACTTTCCAGTGATACAGGCTCAGTTGCGTAGCACAAGCTGCTGGCCAGCGGATCAGCCCAATAAATGTTGTCTCTGAACTGATCAATAGTTATATTCCGTACCTTAGCTGGAGAGGTTGTGGGGTTTTTTGATGTTTAAAAGTACTCAGCTCTTGCTGTGTAAACACGTGAATACATTTAATTGAAAGATGATTCTTTTTTCACAATGATAACTACCTAAACAAATAGTCGATTTCTGCCAAACTAAGCTACCTAATGCTTTGACTTCGTAGGCATTCATTTCAATACCCATTTTTAAAATTTGCTGACCAAATAACTGAGACTCGTCAGGTCAGCAGTAGGCATTCTTACTGCAACCCTGCTGCCATTTGTCTTAGTTATCTCTCTTCAATAGGTAAAAACAGAAGAGGAAAAAAAGTTTTATCTGTTAAATATTTGCTACTGAATTCAAAAATATAAATCCATTTACTGCCTAAAATCAAAACTGCACTTAACTATAGTTTAAAAACAGGCGAGCATCACTATATAAACCTGTTTATAGCTTGCACAAACATATAATATCAAATGCAAACATATAAACCTTTTTATTTTGTCAAATTAACTAGTGAGTGCTCTCACTAGTGAGGGCAGACATCTGTGTGACCCCAAGTACCTTCACTTGCTAACTCTGGTACCCGTGCTTATTTCAACAGGCCTAAATCACTTTCTACCTAGAGACTACAACTCTACACTGAGGCAAGTTAGAAACTTACTTTGTTATTTTAAGATCTCACATCCATCTTCACAATGGACAGAAACACCCTTGTGCCCTAATTGGCTGTGATTTGAAGACTCCTGCCCCAGCCACAGGTGAACTGCATGGTGCTGAGAGCTCTAATCTCAACTCCCCCAGTGCCTTTCAGAGCAAGCCTTTAAAAGCACAGATCTGGCAAAGCAGGGGCCTCTGAGAAAGACATCATTAAAACATGGAATTTAAGCACATTTCTGGATAAACTAGGCACAAGAGCCTTGGCTTTTCTAGACACAGATTGAGTTTTCACAACTACAATATTTCTCTGTGATTGGGGAGGGATGAACTTATGCATGCCTTATTGATGTGAATGAACGTCCAATTGTGCACTGAACTCTTATCGCTAGTGTACTTACAGTTTTCCATTAGCCCAAGGGACAAATCAGATTCATAAATACATTCTGTATTTTCCTGTGTTCTGGAGTATACCAGAACACCGCTTTTTTTCAGAGCTACAGTGCAGAGCACAGCATTCCCAGCACATCACACAAGACTTGGAGTCAGACAGGCTTTGGTTAGCATGCAGGGAGGTGATGGATGAGGATGTTTTTTCCAAACTAGTCCCTAAATTAAAAAAGAAAAAAAAGGAAAAAGAAAAAAAAAGGAAAAAAAAAAAAAAAAGGATTCTCTGTTTTTTACAGGGAAAGTGATTCACAGACCATATCCTGCATCAACTCAGATATAGGATGCCACCAGCTATATTCTTCTTTTTCTTTCATTGTTGACCTTTTTCCTCTTGCCACCAATCTGAAATGAAATTTCACTTTTAATGACTTTTCTGTTCTCCTTTTGGGGTATAGGAGAAATAGCTTGTGTCATCCAAAGGAGAAATGCTCCCAGAGCATGCTTAATTCAATCCCATAGCAACATCTTCACTAAGTGCTCTATGGTAATGACTTTGTTCTTAGTTAGATGCACTGATATGTAAAAAAGAAGAGAAGGGGGAGAGGGAGGGAGAGTGTGGAATACCTAATGTTGTGTTTCAGTATCATAGTTGCTATAAGTATTATAAATCTTTTTGTATCTGCATTAAAAAAAAAAAAAAAAAAAATCTTTCAAGCAGTAAATCAAGCTTGTTAGCCTCAAGTTTAATAAAGTTTCCAGTAATGAGTTTTCCAAATGTTAAACTTGTTATTCTATTCTTTTTGATTAAACTAAAATTGCTTTTCAGGCACAAAGCTGTCAGCATAAGATCACGACTGACACAGTTAACAAGTATTCCCATCTCCATGTGTCAACTGACTTTCTTTGCATCAGGAGAAGACAAAATGGCTCCAGATGTAAGCAGACTGATAATGGTAGCAGGAGCCCCTCACTCAGAGCAGCAACTCCCATCTGGGAGCTGCCAGGAAGCCTCTGTGAAGGGGTCTGGCAGACCTGGAGAAGGGGCCTCCACCGTACACGCGGCTGAAAGCTGCTTGCAGCCTTCCCTCTGTCCCAGCGCCGTCCTGAGGCTCTGGTTCAGTGCAAAGGGGCGGCAGCACACGATGCATTTGCAGCATTACTTGCAAGGCATGACTCTGTACTTTGAATGTACCTCCCACCCGCTGCAGATGGAGGCTGGATGTCTAGTGGCCACCCCCAGAGTCCCTGGGACTCACAGTAAGTCAGATTCAGCCAAGGTTGCCCAGAGCATCAGCCGCTGTCAGGGCTGAGGGTGCATCCTGCACGTGTCTGGTGCAGGATGGAAACCGTGCACTGCAAACCCCAGGAGCAAAAACAACACCCACGTTACAAAGGATGTGACGTAAACCTGGAGCAGGTCAGTGGGGTGTTGCTTGAAGGGATGCTGGGGAAGTAAAGCCCGGCCAGGCGGAACGAGCCTGCCCTGCTCGTGCAGCCAGGTGCCAAGGGCAGCGCTGCTCCTGGTGGCCAGGTGCCATCCGGGAGGGCACCAGGGCTCTGATGGCCAACGGCTGGGGGAGATGAGAGTCCAACACATTTGGATTGCTTTTTGTTCAAAGATGTTTCCAGCTGCTGTAATGAAATGCAGCCTTACCATTTTGTGTCCACTCATGTTGAATTAGTTATTCTGTTGTGAAACAGGGGAAAGTATCCAGCAGGTCTGTGGGTGAAGGTGGTTGCTGTGACCGTGAGGATGGAGGACAGGGTAGGTGTGCACTGGACAGTGCTGGGCTGGACTTGCAGTGGGGTGAGGTGGGGAGGACAACACAGGCCATGACTGCTGCGTTGCTGAGGGTGAGCAGGATAGGACCTCATCAGCCCCCAGCCACTAGTGCAAAGCAGGAACCCGTAGCTGAACACTGCAGTGACTGCAGAGGCCGTGAGGGAGAACGTAAGGACTTGATCAGAGCAGATCATGCCAGAGAAACACAGGGAATGAGATCCATGTCCAGATTTACCTTGACAGTTGGATCAATCCCCCTCTCCTTCGTAGACTCTGCAAGCCCAGAGATTTGGGTGAAAGCCTGTTTCCCAGCACATCCACCTGTGCTGTGGCTGAGCTGACACTTTGTCAGCTGATGGGAAGGCTTGAAGAGGCTGGTTGTTAGTCCCATCAAAAGTATCATCAACTAATGCCCTGAGTTGGTTTACTGGTCCTGAATTTTAGAGAGGGGAAAAAATAAAATAACTCTTCCATTTAAATCACCTCTCAAAAGGACACCAGGAAGCATATGTTCAAGAGCTTCTTGGTAATGCTACCACCAACACCCTTAGGTGCTGGAAAATGCCACGGGGACTTTGACTGTGGCTAATGCCTCTGGACATGTAGCTGCAGACCTGAAGGAAGCGCTGAGGTATTTTTCCACTTCCACATAAGGAAAAACATCTGAAAAGTAGCTGGAAATGTCAGCTGGCAACAGACTCCGATACCAGCCAAGTAAGGTGCGAATCCAGCTTTACACGCTCCCCAGAAGTTCACCAAACCTGTGATCAGTTAACTCAGCACAAGCTTTGGCAGAGCCATGCTCCTGAAGGACCTTTAATAAATAAATAAAAATTAAAAAAAAAAAATCAGAGATGCTCAGAGTCACATGTTCACATGTTAAAAGCAAAAGTGTGTAAACCTGCCAGAAGGATGAGGAAGAAAAGAGATACTTAGCAGGGCTTTGCAGAAGAAATGTATGTGCAGTTGTCTGTACAAATAGCTAGAGAAACCATCAAACTAAGCAGAGAAAAAAACTTCAGGCAAAATTTTGAAATGCACCAAAATGCACTCAATGCCACAGGAACTGTAGGCTTTTGGAAATGGTTCCTTACATCCTTGGAGATGGGGTGCTTGAGAAACCAATTATCCAATGCACAACCAGAGGAGGACTGCTGTTGCATAATAGCTGCTCTGACCCGCAGAAGTAATGGGGAAGCAGGTAGGCAGCGCGGCTGGAAGCCCGCTGTCATCCTCACAGGAGATGTGAATCTCCCATTTGCTAAAGTCAACAATAGTTCTACTCAAGTACGAGTTATTTTTTTATCATGTTACTGTTGTGAAACTACATACCTCCCCCAGTCACTGACAACAGAAGGAATGTTTTTTTCTCTCTAACCCTTGATTACATACCCTCTGCATGTTCCTCAAAACAGCAGAAAATACTGCTTTTTCTACATTGTTATGTAGAAATGTTGTTATGGTAGAATTGTGCTTCTACTGCAGTGAGACTTTTATGTGGAATACTGAATAATTCCTTCTTATGCTTGATAACTCATTTGGTCACAGATTTTTTTCAGTAACAGCTGTTGATTGCTTTATTCTGTGGTTCCCAAATGCAGTTTTGTATTCTGTTCTACCAGTGTCCCCACTTCCTCTGTTGCTGTGTATTGCTTTTTCTGTTTCTTCAGGCTTGGACTCCTTCCCCTGACCAACTCAAGTCTTCCTGATGGGATTTCAAATTTAAGGCCATCATAGCATCAGTCACAAAGGTTGTGTACAACTGGTGTTGTACTTTTTAATCTCTACCCGGGTAAACTCTGGAGGTAGAACACATAACGAAGCCTATCCTGTCATAGATAAAGCCTAAGGAGGAAGGGGACAGCAAACAGTAAAGGCTATCAAAATGGCCAAGGTTTGGACCTTTTTTCCTTAGTTTATTTAGAGAGTCGTACAGGATGGCAAAGATCCAAGACTTAACAAGGGATGTAGATAGGTATCAGCATGTGAAGTGTCAATGGATTTCTTTGAAGCTTCATTAAAATAATAATAATAATAATAAATCAGAAACGCTATCTCCTTCAGATTCCTCTCTTATAACAGAGATTATTCATTCCTTCTCTTCCACTTTCTCTCATAAACGTATTTAAGCCTTCAATGGGGCCACAACCAATCTCTACTTAGGGGAAAAAAAGACGAAAACACAAATGGCCTTGTAACAGGCACTGTCAGTCTCTTACATTGAATAGTTCAAATAACTCCCAGAATGTATGTATAGTAAATGGCAGTTTAAGTGTCATCATTTAAAACACCCAGAGTCCAAAGTCAATATTTACCAATAGCACTGTTAAAAAAAAAAAAAAAAAAAAAAAAAAAAAAAAAAAAGCCCTGTAAATTGTATGACTCCTTGCTACAGATAACTGTATTTTAGGTTCATTATACTCTTGCTGTTTCTGCATAGCCAAAAGCAGTATATCACATTGAGTATACACTGAGTATAAAACATTACAGTAAAAAGATTAAGTAAGAATCATTTGTTTTGAGTGATGTACATATCCTGGCACAGATAGCTGAGTGCATTTTGGCAGCTGAAATGGTCAAAAATGATGGAGGAAGAGATTCTTCAAGATCCTTGGTGCACAGACAGGGGTGCGCCTGCACAGCACTGTATCCCGCTAATGTTTTCTTTCTCTGAGGAGGCATCAGAGTTATTTAATTCATAAAGGATCTAGTTTATTGCTGAACTTGAGATATTTTTTTTCTGGGAAATTAAGAGAACATAAGAAGAATCTTGAAACCTGTGGAAAAATGGGAACAAGAAATAAAGTCCAGCCAATTACTGGATTTGGTGCATGTGTGTATGCTTGTGTCATTAATGCCAGAAAACATAAAACACTCATTTTCCCCTAATACTTTAAGATGTACCCAGTCCGTTGCATGATTGATGCATCCATCCTTGCTTTCTTCAGGTGCTGCCTACAGATTGCTTATCCCCTCAGCTTTCATAAGCAAATATGAAGATGGCTCATATGCACTTGATGGAATAATTTGGACCCTGGCCTGTGTGTCCTCCTTTTCCTCTGCATCACTCTAGTTTGCAGCCCTCATGACTGCTTCGGTTCTGAAATTCATGTAAATACATTAATGCAAAATTGCTTGGGTAAGTATAAATCGTCTTTTTATAGAAGTCTTGAGGCCCCATATTAAAACAGTCATTTGTGGAGCAACGGGAAACGTGGCAGCAAATGTACTCCAGAGCAGTCAAGACAAGAGCAATGGGACAAGGCTTTTTCCTTCAGGGAACACAGCAGTGAATAGCGGCAGGAGCTGCAAAGAGTGCCCCAAACTCTTCCACCTGAGTTGTGGAGGATCATTGTCTTCTACTGTTGGAACAATTCTCAGCAGATGCTGCTGGCCTAATGTCCAAGGAAGTGTTCACTAATGAGAAAGATCCATTCATCAGGCAGGCCTTATGTGCTCAGCTGTTCCTTGTGTATCTCCTTGTGAGAAGTGTCACTGGGAAATGTCAGTGGGGCCTTGCTTTGTCTTCTCTGCATCAGGGTTTACCTCAACCCAAGAAATCAGCAAAGATGGAACATGGGCAAGAATGATTGGTGTCTCCTGCTAACAAGGCCTTGCTGAGGCTTCACATGCCTAAGCCTCACTCAGAAACATCGCCTGGATGAATCTGCTGGCTGTGGAAGAATCAGGTTCAAACACAGTGTGATGAATACGGTCAACACAAAGCTGTCTGCTCTGGGCAAAGCCGACCCTCAGATCTGGCTTAGTCCTTTCTGCTCCCTGCTTGCAGCAGGTGTGTTGGTTGTCTGCTCGCTCACTCACATTCTGCTCCCTGGTCTAGGTCTGGGTCAGTAAATGCACTGAGTCCCAGGTGCCTCTGCCTCTTCTCGGGACAGATGGCTGGGTTTGCTTCCCAGCTGCTTTGTGGAGGAGTCAGCCCCCAGCATCAAGCACGAACATCACCAAACTAGGTTTCCTTCTCTGGGGCATTTCTTTGGTGTGTTCTGGATATATGGGGCCTATCTGGCAGCTGAATTATTAAAAAAAAAGTCTGAGAGTCAATCATCAATCCACAGGTGTACCAAAACAACCTGTTCTTCTTATTAAATACTGCACTACTTTCCCAAAAGAATAAGAAATACAATATTGGAGAAGAGAGTTGATGAAAGAAGGGGCCCAAGGTGAATACAGACGGAGGCTTAATAACACACGTTCCCCGGGAGGAAGAACCTCCAGCTGCGTGCGAGCACAGCCCCTGCCCACGCCACTGCCGTCAAGGGCGGCCGAGCCCTCGGGTGCCAGCAGGAGGGGAGGTGACACTGCTGGGGACACCAGGCCAGGGCAGTGACGGGAGGTGAGGTGACACCGCTGGGGACAGC
>CM021735.1:63949699-63989689 GCA_011075105.1 Heteronetta atricapilla
GGATGCAGGGGGGATGCAGGTGGGATGCAGGTGGGATGCAGGGGGGTGCAGGTGGGGTGCAGATGGTATGCAGGGAGGATGCAGGGAGGATGCAGGTGGGATGCAGGTGGGATGCAGGCGGGATGAAGGCAGGATGCAGGTGGGATGCAGGGAGGATGCAGGTGGGATGCAGGCAGGATGCAGGTGGGATGCAGGCGTGGTGCAGGCATGATGGCCGCATTGCTGCTGGATCCCACCTCTGCCCACTGCTCAGGCAGGTCTCTGCTGGGTGGGTGAGGACCCCCAGCTCCATGCCTGCCCTGGCCTTTGCACCAGCCACCAGGAGCAGGGGGTGCAGCTGTCCCCCTTGACCTGCCCCCCACCCAGCACTGCCCCATGGCGGGGGCTCTCCACGGGCTCCCAAGTGCAGAGACACAAAACTGAACCAGATGGGAAAAATGAGAGTGTGCTCCATCAGGTAGATCTAGCGAAATGCGGCTCTGCAGTTCTGATCTGTCACAGGCACAAACGAGCTTTATTTCTGCTCATGAACCAAAAATCTAATCTCAGAAAAATATAACTCAGTCCACATCAAAGCCTGCCCTGTAATTCTGTCAGCGTACGGGTATTGTCATAGGTTTATGAAGCATATAGGAATGAAGTTTGTCACAAGGGTAATGTACTTCGATATATACAACAGAAGCTGTTCACTTGATTGTTAATCTGTAAAGCGTTTGTGTGTGTGTTTTGTGGGTTTGGTTGGTTTTCCCATGGAGAAAACAGACTAAATTACAGTCAGTCACCAGTTAATGCTCTCATGGATCTGTTGTTACATACGGGAGGAAATGCAGGGCGAAGAACGGGCACAGCGGGAGGTGGCTGCCACGAAAGGCAGACCCCGTGTGCCCCCTGGGCTGGGCATCACGTACACAGCTGGAAGCTGCGGGTTGGGCCCGGAGCACTGGTGGCATGCTGCGGGGCAGGCGGGCGGTGAGGAACAGCCCTAAGGCAGCCTGGACCTGCGGCTCCCTTCTTGGAGTCAATCTATGAACGGAACCACTTGGGGACGAGAGCTCGCGGGATGGTATCCTTCCTTACTTCGCAGGCAGCCAGAAACCTGGAGGGAGAGCCCCTCTCCTGCTCTGCTGCCCGCAGGAGGAGCCGAGCACAAAGAGCCGCAGACCCCAGCCCCGCGGTCGGGGCCGACGGCCTCACATTGCTGCGGCCCTGAGGCACGGTCCCAGGGGGAACGGCACCTCTGCAGGCCTGGTCAAAGGGCCTGTTAGTGCAGGGAGGTAACACGAGAAGGGAAAAGGGGATCTTCAGTAACCTTGCATCCCTTCCCGTGCAGGGAAGGCCCTGCTGGGCACCAGGGCCAGGACGCTGCGCAGATCCCGGCCGTGATGGGGCTTGCCGCCACGAGGATTTCTGTAGAAGCAAACAGCTCTGTTCACCATTGCTACCATGGAGCAAAAGGGCGTGTGTATGAAAACACCCCGCCTCACTTCTCAACCAAGGGGAGAAGTCCTGGAGGCACCATCTCTCTTTTCCTCGTTTCTCTTGCAGCAATGAGGTCAGCTCCCAGAGCTCAGCCTAAGCGACATGCACACCGTTACAAAGGTCCCAGCAATGTGCTTGGAAGCAGTGAAAGCACTGCTTCTCTCTTGCTGGGTTTCTCTAGCGCCAGGGGTTTGTTCATTTTTTATGGTTAGGTGGCTAATGGGCTGTCTGAGTTTTTCTGTCCTCAGGAGAGTTCTCTTAAATTTTGTCTGAGTGAAATTTCATATTATTATTATGTGTTTAAAACTAGAATCCTACACAGATTTATTCCTCAATTCATGTGTAAATTCCCGTCACAGAAACAGTCACAGCTCTCCCCAGTGATCCAGTCCTTGATGATGCCCTGAACTCTTTTCTGAGGAGTTTGCTGACAACTAACACCTTCATAACAATGCTCTTTGCCACATTGCTCAGCTTCCCTTTGGGCCGGCAGGTGGGCTCTGGTGCTGCTGGTCACACCTGAGAGCTGCACAAGCCCCCACCCCATCAGCAAGGAATGCGAGGTCCTTGGCTACAAGAGCAGCCTAGAAAGACATCATTCATTTTTGGTTTACAATTCTGCAAACAGCTTTGAAGCAAAGAAATAATGTGTTTTTTTGATAATTAGGGTTTAGCTCTGAAAGATTGTGGCAAATACTGATGACATTCCATGTCAGCCCTGCAGAGCTCTGGGATCGGAGGCCTGGCTCTGCTCTGTCCCCATACAGCCCCGGGCGCTGCCAAATCGCACAAAAGGGACATCTCCTGTGATCAGAAATGTCTATCTTCACTCAGCTGGAGAGAAAAATAACTTTTCCTTTCTTTTTGTGTTATTTACAACATTTTGGGGTAGTTGTGCCAGTACTGTTTTTCTTCTTTTGAAAAGAAGTTTTAATAACACATCCATTGTCTTTGAGTAATATTTTCCCAGGGTGGTGGGGACCTGGCAGAGCAGGGATGACTCTGTCACTTGGTGCCTGTGGCCCCTTCAGCGGGTTATTTAAGGAGGTTATGGTGAGTCCCGAGGTCTGTCACACAAAAAGTGGACCTTGGAGAGCACGCTGGGCAAGCATCCTCCACTGGCTCTAGTGCTGGCAGCGCAGAGCTGGACTTCAGCAAATGCCTTCATTTCTAGCAGCTGTTCCCCAGTACTGATCTTGCCATATGTTTCCTACCCCATATAACCAGAATGGTGTTAGCAATAGAAATTAACAAAACGTCATAAAAGAAATTTTTTTTTTTCAAAGAAAGAAATCCTTTTAATAAATCAGAGACACTAATTCATTGTTTATTGATGTGGCTGTCATATATGTGTCTGTAGGTGTTCATGTGTCATTTGCTTCACTTAATGGAGATTTACCACTTTAGAATCAGTGATAACATTTTACTGCAAGTGTGCTGTTGTGATGAGCTAATTAAGTATTCATTGTAATAACACTGATAATAATGAACTTATTTTGTATTCATTTTTCATATGCATATGTTCCATGTTTCTGTAAGAGTACTATTTTAATTCATCATTGGATATCAGAAGCAAGTATAAAAATAATGTCACTGAAGTATTTTCTTCTACTTAATAACAGCTTTTCACAAGGTAGAGCAGCACGAGCACCGTGTGGCAGGGAAGCTCTCTAGCGCAGCACAATGCAGTGCAATGTAGTAAAACCCCTTCCTCGATGAGGGCGTGATGACAGTCCTGAGATCAGCGCGCTGACTTTGCTCCTCGGAGGGGCTTTGCCCTGCTGGCCTCCCACTCGCTGCGCCTGGGTGCAGAGAGACGAGGCTGCCATGGAGCTCATGGGAGAGCCGCGGGGACAGCAAGGAGAACAGGCCAAAAAACGCCAACGGCAGCATGCAAAAGTGGCACAGTTTATAGCAGGAATGGGAGGTAAAGGTGTCAGAGAGGTTTTGTCAGGACAGCTGAGGATCGGAGGCGCGATGTACGCGTGGTCCTGGGAAGCAGCAGATGGAGAGGAGCGGCTGTGTGCAAGCCGGTAGCTATTTAAGTAGTCTGCGCATCACCAGGCTGTGTGCAGAAAGTCTGCTCCTCTGATTTTACAGCTCTGCAGAAGTACCCTGTACACTGATGGACACACGTCTGGCCAGCCCGCGGGTTGCTTTAGGTGACCCCACACAGGCTGCAGATCACGGCAGCGGGCTTGGGGCGTTCCTGGGATTCTGTCCCCTCTGTGCGGGCAGGAGGAGGCCTGCAGGGAGCCAGGGACTGCAGAGACCCTGCCGAGACAAACCCTTCCCGAGAGCACTCTGTGAGACGCCCCTCTTCTCAGTAATTCTCCTCCTCCACAGCTCACGGAGGGCAGGGCCCCAGCTCAACACACCTGGTGACGAAGCCATGGAGACTGGGTTGTGAAGCGCCCCTAAACTAAGGCAGGAAAAATTGGGGGGGTTGGGGGAGGAATTAGAGGAGAGAGAGAAGAAAAAAAATGTACAACATAAGAAAAAACATAAAGTGAAGCATGTGCATTTGGAGATGAAGTCTGACTAATATTTTGTCCTTTTTTCTTTTTGCTAAACTGTTCTGGGGGACAGCATGGAGCGAGGGGGTGCAGAAGAAGGTAGATGTTTTCAGGTTCTTTCACATAAACAAGTCCTTCCAAATACTTTGGAATTCTGTCCTAAAACAAGGAATCTGGATGAAAATGGTATTTCCTGAACTGTTCTTGTCAAACCTGTTATTTGTATTTAAATTCCTCCTACATATACTGAGAGTTTAGGGCAGCCCTGCCTGTGTGCAGGCACCTGAGCTTTGCTCCCAGGGCTGCTGTGGGGAGCGTGGGACTCGAGGGACTCGGGGAGGCTGGAGGAGCTCGTGCTGGGGCCAGCAGCAGCGTGCGTCCTCTGCAGGGGCCGGCCAAGCAGCGCCACGGCCAGCGCGAGCACCCACACCCCCTGCGAACGCGGTGCTGCTGAATCCGCTCTCCTGGGTACGTGCTGGCGTCGCTTGATGCGGAGACGATGCTGAAGTGCCAGGCTTGGCCAGCTGCCTCACGGGTCCCTGCACTCCACAAACAGCGGCTGTGTGACAGGTTGCCTGTCCTCATCCCTGAAAATCGCTGGGAAGAACTGAGAAATAAGTTATCTGTTAAATGCAGATAAGAAAAGAATGTAATAGCAAAACATAATATTAATTTGTATTTATTTCTCATGGTACAAATCCAGATTTTTCACCCTGAAATATTATGTATGACATATTATAACTATGCACAGGGTAATTATTCATTTGCATTGAGGCAAGCACACCAGTGCCAGAGGAAAGTTAGTTCATGTGGCCATTAGATCCAACACATAACCATGTGTTTGTGACTATAACTTAACTCCATGGTGTTTTGATGGAAACAATAACAAAACAGTGACAAAAAAAATTCACGGAGAAAAGACCTTCACAAGCAGTATAGTCCCTTTTACTGGAACTGGAAATATTAAAATTCACTTCAAGAAATTACCAGCATTTAGGTTAGAAATGATTAAGAGTATATATTGAATGTATATGAATATGAATATATTTAAAATACTGATAAAATATTGTAAATAATTATATTATTTTAAAAAATTTATTATAATTGTATAAAATAATTAGCTAATAACATTTCAACGTTAGTCATTGTAACTATTGAGTGTAGTAGACTGCCGTGGCCATGACAAAATTAAGGGAAGGGTATGTAATCTTGGAAGGTAATCACTTGTTAGGTGAGATGCTAGAATATTGGATGAGCTGATTAATAGGCAAGATTCTCTTTTCGGACAAATTCTGTCTCACATACAGCAAGATAATAATGATAATAATAACATAACATCGTAGCAGCAGCTTGCATTTGGTGAGCGATGAGGGCAATGGTTGTTCTTGAGCTTTTCTCTCTGCGGAGCAAATAAAAACATGGCCATCGACTGGCTTTTGGCAGAAGGCACCGACGGCCCCGGGGAGGCCCCAGTGCCGGTGGGGTGTGCCGGTGCTCACCAAGCCCAGCCGCTCCTCCCCGTAAGCGCCCTGCTGCAAGCGGCAGCCGGGGGCCCAGCGGCACCGCGGTGCTGTCGGGAAGCCAAGTGTCCCCGGGTGCAGGCCTGCGGGACACGCGTGGCTGCAGCAGGGCAGCAGGGCTGCCAGCCTCCACAGGGCACCGCTGGCCCAGCACCAGCAGCTCACCGATGAACTCCGCTGCCTAGCTCCTCGCACACCTGGGACAATTGCCAGCTGCAACGCCGTGAGAGTGGTGCCCGCCGGTCCACTAATATTGCCGCATCAGTTTAAGCATTTAATGTGCTAAGTATCAGTATGCAGAAAGAGTACCCATTAACAGATGTGAAAGGAAGAGGCACGCCGTCCTCGCCACTGCCGAGCTCCCCAGTGAAAGCAGCATCAGCGAAGCAAAAAATAGCAGTATTGAGGTCAGGCCACCCATAAGACAAGGGCATGCAGAAGAGTGCAGTGCGGCCGCAGCCATCATTTCACTGCTTGTGCCAAGAAATCTTCCCAAGCAGATGAAGAGGAGAGAGAAAAACACAGCAGGTAACCCTTTTTTAATAATTTATTGATTTCCAGCATGGTGTCAGACACAACTTAATAGGTACAATAGAAAGAAGAAAAAAAGAGAGAGAGAGAGAGACAGTTTTTATAGTGATGTCAAAAGACACAAATAGAGCAGGTAATATATTCAAAGAAGTAAGATTCCAGAAGAACTGAATACTAATAATTACAAAATTAATTCCTTCAATTAAAAATGAATACACTGCTGGAACATTTAATACAACGAACACCAGATAAAATTATTGTTCAATCCAATTAAATCTCAACAAGATTTTCTGAGAATATGATGGCATTTATTGAATTATCTCTGAACTTCTTATGCAAATCAGAGTTAGACATGAATGCAGTATGCTAATTTTGAGCTGTGTCTACATGAAGCAGTTGTAATACTCTTAGGAGGAAGAAAAAAAGGGTTGAACTTCCTTGGAGGTGACTGCTTGGAAGATGCCCTGCGGCACTTGGAAGGGCAGCCAAGGCCATTCCTTGTCCTGTCCCGCCACCGCCAGCAGAAGACAATCCCTCTTGCAAAGAGGAAATCCAGTTGAGGGCAGAAGCTCTCAGAAACTGCCCAGGGCAGCGGTCACAGAACCAAACCTGCTGGAGTTCCAGAAGTGTTTGGGCAAGGGCCTGAGACAGGGTCTGATTTTTGGGTGGAGCTGTGTAGAGCCACGAGCTGGACTCAGAGATGCTTGTGGGTCTCTTCCAACTCAGGATATTCTATGATCCTGTGAAACTGTGTGTTTCTGACTTACCTTCAGCTCTGACACTTCTCTAAATTATAAGTTAGGTCACTTTATGAAGTGGTCATGACATGGGCTTCGTTAAATACCCCAGTTAGTACATCACTTTTCAAATAACATTTTGTCCTGTTTTTCATGACCTGAATGCCTTTAAAGACGGGGACCAGATGTGTTTCAGATACCTCCACCAAGGGTGTAGTTTGATAGGCAAAATAAAATAAAAATAATAAACAATACAATTATTTAAAAATAATAAAAAATGCACCATCTGTTTTAGAAACCAGAGACCCCACAACAACTGTGTTTCTGTGGGAGTTTTCTAGCAGTATTGGTTACTCTTTGAGTTTTTAGCACCAACATATCTGAACGTTTGAAGCATAATTGTTAAATACATTTGATAGACTGACTACAGGGCCAAATAGACATAAGGAAAAGCTACAAACACAGCAGCTTTCTGTTACAAGTTACAAAGAGCTGTAAATAAAAAATGCAGATATCTTCAGAAAGGGTTATCCTGATGGTTGTGGTTTAAAAGGACAGCACTAAACAGAGATATTCCCAGACTTCTAGATTTAAACAAGGTAATATTGCAAAAGCCCTGCAGCTTACCTGCCCAGACGGTAACTCCTGAAACCTCCTGGAGCACTCAGCAGTTTAGATATGAAAGTCAGACACCAGAAGACGTTAATTAGCCCATGTTAGATAAGGGCTCTGCCGCTGGCCAGAGCCCGGCCAATGAGCAATGTTGTTTGTGCCTCTGTGAGAGCGTATTTAGGAAAGGAAAAAAATAAAAATAAAAATAAAAAAAAAAGAAAGAAAAAGTGCTGGGGAACAGCAGCTGGGAGAGAGCGAGGAGTGAGAGGCACCACAGCCCTTTGGCCCCCAGGTGAGTGCAGCAGGAGGGCAGGAGGAGCTCCAGGCACGCAGCAGCAGTTCCCCTGCAGCTGTACAGAGGCCCCTGGTGCAGCAGGCTGTCCCCCTGCACCCATGGGTCCCACACGGAGCAGATCTCCACGCTGCAGCCCGTGGAGGAGCCCACGCAGGAGCAGGGGTCTGGGGGGAGCTGCCGCCCGTGGGGAACCCGTGCTGGAGCAGTGTGCTCCTGGGGGATGGACCCCGTGGTACGGGGCCGTGTGGGAGCAGTGCTTGGAGAGCTGCTGCCTGTGGGAAGTCCACACAGAGTCATTTCGGGAAGGAAAACATCCCGTGGGGGGGAGCCCACACTGGAGCAGGGGCAGAGGGTGACTGAAGGAGCGGCAGAGATGAAGTGTCAGGGACTGCCCACAGCCACGTTCCCCTGTGCCAGTTGCGGGGAGGATATAGAAAAGGATGGATGGGGAGAAGGTGTTTTTGGTTTCTTTCCTTTGTTTCTCACTTTTCTAACTTGTTAGCAATAGGCAATAAATCTTACTATCTCCCTACTCTGAGTCTGTTTTGCCCAGCACAGTATCTTTTGAGTGACCTCCCCATCCTTATCTCAACCCTTGAGCCCTTTGCATCGTATTTTCTCCCCCTTCCCCCTTGAGGAGGGGCAGTGAGAGGGCGGTTGTGTGGAGCCCGGCTGCTCACCCCAGTAAAACCACCACAGTGATACTGCAGCAGAGAACTGCGGTGGCAAATTGCAGTGGCACGGTCCGCAGCTGCCACAGAGGATACCCATTCTGGCTTTTGTTTACTCTTTTTTCGTCCCAGATGTCAGATATTTTCATTGCTATGTGCATAGCTGTGGAGTGAAGCTGAAGCAAAGCCTCTGGGAAGCACATCCAAGGGAAGCAATGAACCAGAAACCCGTGGTGTACGTCCACAGAGCCTCACAGGCAGCACCTGGAATGGAGGGTTTCTCCTGTGCAGCTTTGTAGAAGGACCAGATGCAACATGGAAAGAAAGCCTGTGGTGATATTACCAGATGCTACACTCAGCAGATTTTTACAAAAATATGGCAGAAATAGAGACCAAGAGCAATGACTTCGTTGATCTTAACAGGAGCCTACAAAAAGAGATTTGAAAGTATTTCAGAAAAACAGGAACTTTTCCTTGTTAAGTAAAATGGGCAAGGGAATTGTGAAATAGGGGGCAGCAGATCGGTGTAACACTGTGAAAAAAAGAGAGACAAGACATCTGTGGTTTCTGGCCCAGTGTGAACATACAATAGGAGCAGACATGAAATCAGAAAACCGACAGTCCATGGGAAGGCTCCCAGCAACGCTCCCTGAGTTAATTTGAGTACAGAGGAAAGTACAACGGGTAACTGGTTATTAATGACATCTTTTCCCAAAGAACTGTAGCTAAGCATCTAGCATGTAATAGAGCACAATCTTCCTTGTTCACAAGATTGGTTGGTTACAATTAACAAAACACAATCGAGCTTGCCGGATGGGATAAAGAAGCTGTATTTTGTTGTATAGTATGGCATAGGCAGAAAACTGCTGTAGTGGTCAGATGCCCAGGTGTAACCACTTGCTGTGCTTCAGATTGCTCAGTAACCCAGTGCAGAGGTGAGGAGAGACATCCCATGGCGAATCAGACGTTGACCTGGTAGCATCTCCCACCCAGAACTGAAAGCAGAAGTCAAAACCTGAGCTACTTTTAGCAAAACCCAGGTCCATGTCTTTTCCGTAGGCTAAAGTGCCAAGCTTACTGTTGAAAGCTGATACACCTCCTGATACTTTTACCTGTTTTCCTGTTTTCTTTCAGAAAACATAAACCAACTTTTCATCTGTTTTAAAGACTAGAAAAATGGAGGGAGGGAGGGAGGGAGGGAGGTTGAGAGGGAAGAAGCAAGGAAGGAAAGAAGGAAGGAAGGAAAGAAACTCCAGAAATTAAGAATTAACTTCTGCATTAAAAATTCTAAGAATCTGCATTAACTTCTGCATTAAGAATTCAAAAGAATCTAAGAATTAACTTCATGTTTTTGACATGCATTTTTCATTATTGTTTGACATACACACATGCATATATATATATATATATATATTTAATTAGGCAAGGTTATTTCCTAAACATTCTTTATGAGATTTTTTTGAACACTTTTTCAGTTTCATGCCTGAAGCCCTGACACTCTCTTGATTGCAAACTTGAATGTCAGTGAATGAGCCAGCCTGTGAAATGATGGCAAAGCATGCAGAAAGTGTTTGCTGACCCCTCTCTTTACAGTCCCTTTTTCTGTATCTGATTTTTGTTGTTTTACTTGTTACCCCCTAGTCAGGTAGGGTTTTTTTGAGAAAAGACGGAGTGAGCTTGTAGGGATGAGCTGATTTCCATTTATCACAGAATGGCTGAGGTTGGAAGGGACCTCTGAAGATCACCCAGTCCAACCCCCGCAGAGCAGGGACACCCAGAGCATGTTGCACAGGATGCCATCCAGGTGGGTTTTAATATCTCCAGAGAAGAAGACTCCACAGCCTCTCTGGGCAATATGGCTATATATATATATATATATATATATATATATATTCTGCCTTAAAAATAAGGCAGAATAGTTTAGAAGAATGTGACATTTATTCTGTATTTCTACGTTACCAAAATAGCAAGCATCAATTGGCTGAAGATTTTGTGATCACTTGCAAAGGAAGTGATCGTAAATCTCTTTAAATAGAACCTTGGTTTAATAAACACCTACTTTCACAACATAGTCATTGAAACTGGTGAATCTGCAAGAGAAGCCACTATGTATCACGCATTAGATAGAAAGCACTTTAGTTCAACCAGAGCATAGCCTAAGATCAAACACTACAATTTCTGAAAGAAAAAAAAAAAGAAAAAAAAAAAGACAATGAACTATTCATCTCTTTTCAATTACTTCATCAGTTATAAATGTCTTTAAAACAATTATGCATATCAAAATTTGCACCTATATCTATGAAAAGACATGCAAAATTTGCATTTTCAAAGCAAGTATTCATCTAACCAATATTTTCACAAAAATCTGTTTGTTACTTTAAAAAGTTTATCTTAAATCTAAATGAACTGTGCACTTAAGCATATTAAAAATACTGAGTTTAAAATGTTAATTTAAGATGAGACTGAATAAGATTTGTTTCCTAATGTGTTTTTTTCTAATGAGTTTTCTGTGATTTTCATCTCTTTGTAAGGTTTTCATGGAAATTTAATTTTCTTTGACTGTGTCATAGGAAAACAAACACACTCATATTGTAAGATTTATTTTCCAAGACTTGCATTCATGCTTCTTGTTTCACAGAAACATTTTTTGTTTCTATGAACGGGGCTGGCAGGAGGGCACAGCTGCTCCCAGCTGGGTTTGCCCCTGGCCTGGGCTGCTCCAGCTCAGCCACCTCCTGTCCCTTCCGTGTCCTGTTCACACCAGAGCTGCATTTACCCCTTCCTGCCATTGGATATACGTTTAGCAGACACACGTTCTCTGGATATATGTACACGCATGGAAGAAAACTGTGGAAAACAGCTCTCTCCGCTACCTGGGTTATTTCAGGGGGCCGGGTGCGGGTGACGCTGTCGCTGGGAACGGCAGCAGCCACGTGCGTGGGTTTGAAGGGCTGATGAACGGCACAAACCCCGGGAGAGGAGGAAGCCTCTTGGGAGTGTTTCTCATTGCAGATGTCCTCACCAGGACAGTTACTGCCACCATGATGGACTAGGGAGAGAAAGGGGCAGCTTTGTAGGGAAAGGTAATATACTTCATTAGACCAATTGAAATAGCCAGAAAAAATGGCTAAGCTTTCCAGCTCAATGTCCTTTTGTCAGGTCACACGAATTTAAATTAAATGTGTAGTGGAGCTTGTTAAAGGCACATCATTCTAAGCACAGAAGGCATTAAATCAAGGCCTATGGTGGAAGGACACTGACGGAAAACTCGTTCATTGTCTTGGAGACTGACACACGGTTTGATCAAGGACGTCCCCTCTCCGTGCCGGCCTGCTCTTCAGTGACAACTGCCAACCCCCAGAGCCTGCTGGCACCAGCACCGCCAGCATCGTGTGCCCCGCTGGGACCTCCCCCCACAGGGCAGCAGGCGCCCAGAGCCCTTGTGTCCTTCCCAGGCTTCAGGAGGCCCATCTACACTCAGTTTGTGTATTCTCCTAGAAGAAAATGTCCGTCACGTTTAAGGAAGAACAAAGTTGAAAAGGGTCTTATATTGGATTTACTCAGGCACCCACGGTCAGAATTTTTTTATTTTTTTTTTTTTTAATTGAGAACCTGTTGAATGTTCAATAACAGTCTGAAAACCTGGGCTGAAAATCCCTCATGGTGAGGTGGTAAGGTTTTGGCTTAGTTTCCTTAGAGTCACACCTACGGGAGGGGTGGAAGCAAAAGTGTACAGGTGAAAATTACAGACTTTTAAATTCCTGTGAAGTTCATCATGAGTTTGGCTTTGGCAGGGCGATGGCGCTCTATTTATTTCATCCATCTTGCCAGCTATTAATTAATATATCCTGGAAAAGTCTAATGACTTCCTCACATTAAAAGCAAAAGAACTTGATTTTCACAGCTGAATAAAATGAAAATCTAAAGGAAAATTAGAGCATTAGCCATGGGAAATATGAAAAAATCTCAATGAAAGCAATAGCAAAATCCATACAAATGTTCAGAGGAAGATGTGAAATAGCAGAATTTTTAAGCCAGATAATAGTCATTATAAAAGTAAATTTAATGACTTATTAAAAGTAGCCGGGCAGAAAAAGTACATCCATTTACATTGGGAGTAGGAAGTTTTGGAGGAACAGTGGTAGAGGTACAGTACAAACCTGGCAGTGGGGCTCACAGAGCCTTGCAGGAGCTGATGGGCTTTAGAACTGCAAAGGGCAAGAGCAGATCTTGCCTGATACCTTCAGAGGAAATGCTACAGAAAACAGTTATGCCCTTTTATGCTCTGCAAAGACAGATAAGACCCCTTCCATTGCTACATATATCTGACTTTCACCCAAAATATCTGTTTCAATAGCTGTTTGTCAGTTACAACATATCTTTTAGAAACATCAAAGATGAAAACATTTCTAGGAGAGAAAATCAGAAAAAAAGAGAGAGTTGGACTGAGAGCTTCAGCAGTTTTGAAGCTTTCCAGATCCAGAAACAGATACTAAAAGGGAAAGAAAAAAAAAATGGAGCATAAACGAGTAATTTTCACTAATGTTAACGATTACAGTCGATTGAATTTGAGGTCCCAGTTCTCAAATGGGCCTGATCAGAGACCTGATACAGGTCTCTGGTTCCCTGCGTCAGCTAGTGCCAAAGGCTTTGGGTTCCCTTCTTAATGTTACTTCTTCCAATACACGGTTGGGGACCACCTTCTGACATTGGGTTAGCTTCCAGCAGAACATTGTGCTGGGTCCAAGGACTTTACCCTGAAAGAACTAGTGTTCAGGGCACAGGATGCCAAAGCCCCAGGTCCATATTTAGTAGCTCCTGTCCCAGCCCAAAGCAAGTCTCCATAAGAGCAAATCTGGAGTTTGCAAGCAAGGATTTTCTGGGATGCTTGGGGGACATCCTCCAGCAGCGCTGGGCACCTGCAAGGCACCATCACATCCAGCACCAGCCCTGGCCTCTTCTCGTGGTCCTTGTGCTGGAGGAGCCTGGCAGGACAGAGGTGAGCCAAGCTCCCTGCACCCCAGCACCGAGCAGGCACTTCCTGATGGCCCTGCCTCACAGGCCATCGAAATCAACACCACCTCAGTAATGGTCACACACGGTCAAAGGAGAATTGGGGGTAGCCAGAAAGGTTGGCTGAGCTTCTCACCTCTATTGTCTTGGAAGAGCGAGCAGAGAAGTCAGAGCTTCCCTTCCCAAGCTGGGGCGCTCCCTGGAGCAGGAGGGGGTCATTAGGGAGGAGAGGCTCACCTGGGAAGACAAGTGGGCTGGCCAGTTAGAAACAAGTAACATGGCTTTACAGAATCACGAAATCACCTAGGTTGGAAGAGACCTCCAAGATCACCTAGCACAACCTCTGACCTAACGCTACCAAATCCTCCACAAAACCGTATCGCTAAGCTAAGTTTGTTTTCTCCAGAAGTGTCACAATCAGAAATGCCCACAGATAAGTAGGTACAACCATAGGTAAAACTCAAAAAAGAAAAATTTTGCCCCCACCCCAATATTACGTCTTCCATCACTTCTTCCAATGAGAGCAGCTGTCATGAGGTAGTCAGCAGTTTGTACTTTGGGAGGCAAAAAGTAAATCTGAAGGGATTTTGTGCCTGCAGAGTTTAGAATTAGAAAATCTCAAATATTAAATTGTATATTTTAATCTGATCACAAGATCAGCTTCTGCTTAATCCAACAACCAAGCTTCTCTGAAGCTGGTGTCAAGCATTCTCATATGCTTGACAACAGAAATTAATGGAGGCATTAATTTCAACAGAAATTAATGGAGGCATATTTCAGAAGCTCCGTACAGTAAATCTGTACCGCTGCATACGCCATGGCATTTACCGAGAGATTCCCTGCAGATCATGTGATAATTGCAAACACTATATATTTCCCTTAGGGGTCCACGCTGGCCCAATACATCAAAACGTGCGTGCACATTCACCTCCCAGCAGTTCCAGCGGCAAGCCAAAGTGCCACGTAGCGCTCTCCATTTCAGTTTGCCATGACACCAAGCGAGCTCCTTGCGGTGAAGCATCGGCCCCTTCAGTCCTGGCATGAACAGTGCTGCCGTTAACCTCTCGTGTTTGGATGCCGGTTGCAGTCTGTCCCACGGAGGGGGCTCCCTCTCGGCAGCGGGACCGGGCCCCATTAGGCGTGCGGGGGAAGCGGCCGCCCGCTCTGGGCAGGCTGGCAGCAGTGTGCAGGAGGCACGAAGCCTGCCCCCAGGGCACCGGCGGCTCCCGGCGGGCACCGTGCCTGCTCTGGCCTGGGACAAGCACCGGGCTGCTGGAGGGCATCAGCTCCTGCGTGCGCAGGGAAAATGGCTGGAGGGAAATGCCTCAGCGCCTCATTCCCTGCTTCTGCTTCCTTTTTTCTCTTCCTGTCTCTACGCTGCATAGACACATGCTTTGTTCTCCTGGTGGGACCTTCTGCAGAGCCACCAGGATTAAAAGGCTCATCAGTGAAATCATCATCGCATGACACAGCCATTAGCAGCATACTAACCATAAACACATCTCTGAGAGTGCCTGCCTGGGACAAGGCAATGGCCTTTTTGGTCACAAGGGACTTCAAACTCTGCAGTTTTCATTTTGAATGAGAATGAAATTATTGCTAGGGAAAAAAGGGAGGGGGTGGAGGGGGATGTTGAACTGCATCAAGAATAAAACGAAGGTTGCTGCAAAGCCCTACAAGCAGATAAAACTTCTTTCACTAGAGCTTTCAAATCAATGTACTTCAATGTCTCCTTCAAAATCAAGCCATCTGGCTTTTTCAAAACAATTATTATCATGCATAATGTTATAGGTTTTTCAAGCTTAACAAGTACAGTGAATCAAAAAGAAAAACAGCCATTTTTTCTGAAATTAGATATATAAAGTATATGTACAATAAATAGACAAAAGCAGATATTGGCACATGTACAAAAAAAGATGCAAATGAACTTTTAGTTTATAATACAATTGTATTCATCACTTGGCATAAAATTCTGAAGAAAACATTTTGAAATAATCATTAAAATGGGGGAAAGATCAAGAAGCAGCAGAGGCCAGCCCCAGCGCCCAAGGTTCCCTGTCCCAAGGAGAAGGATCGCGTCCCTTCTGAGCAGAGGGCTTAGCTTGGACGAGCACCCAGGATTCTGATCTTCATACAATGTCTTTGTGAATTCACGGAGATGTGCGGAAGGGTTGTGTGTTTGTTTATGTGCTTTTGTGTATTTATTGCTTATCACCACTGCCGTGCTCTGGCCCAGAGGCGCTGCCTTCCCACGGCGGGCAGCGCGCAGGGAGGCAGCAGGGCGCTGGCTGCCCCGTGCCACATGCCACGTGCTCGGGAGGAAGGATGCTCTTGTTGGCGCTGGGGAGCGCCCCGAGGCAGGGCGATGGCGTGATAATGGTCGGCACCAAGCAGGTGGGCCGTCTGCTCCAGAATCCTCCAGGACTCCAAGAATGGCCTTGTTCCTTTTAACTAAGAAAATCATTAAGGCTGTTTGCCTTAAGCTCTGGTTAATGGACTGCACTGATTATTTATTTATTTTTAAATGAACGTTCTTTATTTCCCCAAAGTGCTGCTGTTGACTTTCTTTTAGTGCTGCCATCTGGCTCCCCTGCCTAAAAGAGAGAGATAGGTGGTGCAATAATAAACAAACAAACAAACAAATAAATAAAAAATCCTGAGTTTTTGCAATTGGAGTGTCACCCAAACATTTGTACACGGTTGTGTTAAATTCAATAATTGTCTTACTAATGCTTTTGCAAGAAACAAGTGCAATCGTGCTAACAGCCTGTAGCACTGATTGAGAATTACAAAATCAATCTCCTTGTCTGAGGGTCTCTCCCCACGGCTCCTTTATGCACTGCTGGAGACTTCCTTCTCTGCAGGAATGCCATTACGAGTCTGGGAATGCTGCAGCCTGGCTTTTATTTCCCTTTGCAGATTATGGCTCATTCAGGGCTCAGAACTGGTGCCTTAATTTTTTTTTTTTTCCTATTTCTTTCTCCCCTGCCCTCTTTCAGAAGACCCTTTCTTAGCATCTTTCACCAAACCATGTTTCACTTTCCAGAACAAAATGAGACAGTTTCTGCTGACGTGAGGTAGTGCTGGGGACAAGCCTCAGCAGCATGTGCCTCCACCGCATGCCCAGTGCCCTGCACAGCCGTGGGGAGTCCCCGGTGCCAGGGACGCAGGACTGCCCCGTACACCGGCCCAGCGCTGCAGGTCTGCTCGCCCCCTTCACCAAACCTCTTCAGCCACACTATGGAGATACGACAAAGGCTTTCAAGGCAGCAGCACCTCTCCCCTGGCCACCTCCCCAGTGTGAAGGGCTGTGGCAGCCTCAGTGGCAAGGCTGTAAACAGGCCCATGTGGTATTTGTCCAGCACAAACAACACAAATCAGTCAGTTATGTGCAGATTTCTCTGAGAAATTATTTCATTTCAGAATGATAGCTTCCTGCATTTTCCACTTCGGGACAAGAGTTATAAAGCATGGAAAAAGTAGGCTATGTACAAGGATAATTGTTCTAAATTACTAGGAAAACCACAGATTCTTCAGGTAATTGCATAGCAAAAGGAAGCTTGCCATCCATCATTCTCTTTCTAGCTGCAAAAGTTTTGCACAGTTTTACTTCCAGCATCGGTAAGACAGGTAATTTTGTATAAGGTACCTATGAAACCAATTAGGACCTCACAGGGCACCAAAATGAACAGCCAGCTGTATCCAAGCTGCTGACAGGCGCTTTCTCGGAAAGCAATCCCCTATAACTAGCTCAGGCACAAGGACGAGGGGACAAAAGCACGATCGTTTGGCTCATTGAACACTGTGGAAGCCTGCCCTGTCTCTGATCTGGTGTGCGCCGCCTGTTCAGGGAGCACAGAGCTACGCTGTGCTCGCCAGCACAGAACCCTCTTCTCATTTATGCTCAGGCTGCAAAACTCCAGAGGTTTTTAAGAGCACTGATAACCCAAACCACACTAATTCCCGCTTCTTCTGCCTTTATCATCAAGAAGCCTGGAGGAAAAAACACGCATGCAACAGAAGACGCTGCCTGGAGCTGCCGCTGCGCTTCGGCCTCCGCAGGCGGTGCAGGCCGGGGGGCGGCCGGGCGGTGCGTGCAGCGCGGCGCTGGGCAGGGCTGCTG
Source organism: Heteronetta atricapilla (assembly GCA_011075105.1). NCBI lineage: Eukaryota > Metazoa > Chordata > Aves > Anseriformes > Anatidae > Heteronetta > Heteronetta atricapilla. Next base: position 63,967,197 of record CM021735.1, read on the forward strand.
GCTGCTGCCGGGGGCTGGCACCGGGCACAGCTCTACTAGGCTCCGGCCAAAGCTGCTACCAGGACCTGCCTGGGTCCCTGCTGAAGGCCGGAGACAGCTGTCACCGCTAGAGAGGTCCTCCAGGTTAGTTTGCTGCCCACCAGCAGTAGGGGTTTCTTTATCTGGGGGCAAGTCTTTCTCCAGGAAAGGACGTTTCAGTGATGAAGATCCTTGAGGGCACCATCTAAATAAAGAAAGCATTTAACTGATAATATAAGCTGCATATCTGGCAAAGAATTCCATCTCAGGGGATAAAAACTTTTGATATATGAACCGGTGACCTAAAAAAGCTAGTGACTGAGGGCCTTACTGATAGATGAGAAGAAAGTTGTGTCCGATCATGGTAGATACAACAGAGACTGCACAACGCTCAGAACAGCGGAGCAGCTTCAGAGGAAACTCTGTGAGGAGTTCTCAACTTCGTAAAGCTCTTCTCATAAAACCAATCCCTCAATACTGGCAGTACAAATAAAATAATGACAGCAAAAGTCAAATAAAATTGCCCAGTTACTTTGCTTGTGTGTAGGGTAGGCAAACAAAGGTTGTCAGAGGCATCATAAAGTCCTCCTCAACATGAGTGACAGCTCGTCTGGGAATACAGCTTCCTAAATCATTGGGTTGAGATTGCTCTACCAACATTCTTTCAGCTTCTCCAGTGGTTTTTTTGGTGACAGTGAGCTTTATTTTGAACAAAGAAGCCAGGAATACAGGTCTCAATGGGTTACAGCAAGATACTGGGGCAGAGGCTTCATCTGATAACTGAGTGCATTGGTTCTTGCTTTAATCATTGTAAAAATAAGCAGAACCACTTATTCTTCCTTTCTGTTATGTTTAAAAGGGGGATTGCTTATCTTTTGTATTTGGAACTTAATGCTCCTGGTATTTTCCATTGATAAATGTAGAGAGCTAAACCAGTTTTTGCTGTACTAACAGCTCTAATGCTGAGCTGCCGGTCTGCTAAACACCACACCAACTGCCTGAACATATAAAATATCCTTAAACGAGCTCCTAAGTATTCATGGAATCACAGAACGGTTGATGTTGGAAGGGACCTCTGGAGATCGCCTAGTCCAACCACGCTGCCAAGCAGGGTCACCATATGTTGCTCAGGATCACATCCAGGCAGGTTGCACAGGATCACCTCCAGAGAAGGAGACTCCACTGCCTCTCTGGCAACCTGTTCCAGTGCTCTGTCACCCTCACAGTGGAGGTGAATCCTATTAGGACTTTTTGAATCCTTTTTTTTAAAAAAATAATAATAATAAAAAAAAAAATTAAACTGGTGACTATGAAACCTCTCCACTCCCTGCTAGCAGAACAGGCTATTTTTAATCAGGTCCTTAAACATATCCTCTGCGACCAACAGGAAAAGCTACCCACATCTTCTGACTTCATTCTTGTTATGACTTTAACAATGTTGAATTTATATTCCTGGAACAATCTGAGTATGCACTGCCTGCAGGGGACGTGAGACCCCACCGGTTAGCAGAGCAGAGGTGGCCCCTCTGCTCTGGGTCCCACTGGGGTGGCATTAGGAAGCATCACCCGTGGCAGCAGCAGTGGGACTGGGACAGCACCGAGCTGTGGTTTGGAGGCTGCTTTCCATGGTTTGCTAATGAAATGCAGATTTGTTGGCAGGCAAAGAGGAACATAATTGCCTCAGGTTGTCTCTTAACTAATTTCACTTTTTCTTCTACTTCTGGTTTCAGACAATATTTGGAAGCTATTACAGTAAATTCAAGACTGAAACCAACCTGCTCATCTTCCCTGCCCGGGGGTTTGGCCAGACCAGATGCAACTGAGCTCCTTCTCCAGATGTTTCCTGTGCTCGGCATCAGGAATCCATTCTCCACTGCTGCCAGTGACTCCCAGCTGCCCATGCCACGGCCGTGCCCCGCGATGCGGCACTGCGGGGCCCTGCAGAGGCAGCTCCTCCAGCACAGCAGGGGCATGGCACCTGCCGAAGCAGTAAGACCAGCAGTAACCCTGCTGAAGAAGGGAAGCAGGAGTTATTTATTCAGACTTATAGGTCAATTTCATGGAATCATAGAATATCCAAGTTGGAAGGAATCCACAAGGATCATCGAGTCCAACTCTGGGTCCCCAAAGGTCCACAAAAAAATAAAATAAAAAAATAAAAAAAATCAGACCGTGTGTCTGAGAGGGTTGTCCAAACGCCCCTTGAACTCCAGCAGGCTCTGTGCCATGACCACGTCCCTGGGAGCCTGTCCCAGTGCCCGACCACCTCTGGGTGCAGACCCTTTCCCTAACCCCCAGCCTGACCCTCCCCTGTCCCAGCTCCATGCCGTGCCCTCGGGTCCTGTCGCTGTCCCCAGAGAGCAGAGCTCAGCGCCTGCCCCTCTGCTCCCCTCGGGAGGAAGTCATAGGCCTTGGTGAGGTCTCCCCTCCATCTCTGCTTCTCCAGGCTAAGCAATCTAAGTGATTTCAGCTGCTCCTCATACGTCTTCCCCTCCAAACCCTTCACCATCTTTGTTGCCCTCCTTTGGACACTCTCTAGCAGCTTTATGTTTTTCTTATTTGTCTAGATCTCTCTGCAAGGCCTCACCACACTCAACAGAGTCTACAACTCCACCCAATTTGGTAGCACCTGTGAACTTGCTCCAAAAAACTTCAAGTCCATCCAAATTGTTTATGAAAACACTGAAGAGGACTGGTCCTAAAATGGAGCCCTGGGAATCCCCACTAGTGACAGGTTGCCAGCTTGATGCAACCCCATTTACAAGAACCATCTGGGACTGACCCATCAACCAATTGCTCACCCATCTTATTATGCTTTTATCTAACTCTATTCTGGTCATTTTGTCCAGAAGGATACTGTGAGAGAGTATCAAAAACTTTACTGAAGTTCAGAAAGATTACATTTACTGACTTCCTTTGGTCAACTATCTGGGTGACCTTGTTGTAGAAGAAAATTAGGTTTGTCAGACATGACTTTCCCCTCGTGAACCCATGTTGGCTCTGACCAATGACTACATTGTCCTTTAGGTGTTTTTCAGTAACTCCCAGAGTAGCATTCTCCATTTTACCAGGTACTGAAATGAGACTGACAGGCCTGCAATTTCCAGGATCTGTCTTCTTGCCCTTCTTGAAAACTGGGACCACATTTGCCAGCTTCCAGTCAACTGGGATCTCTCCAGATTCCCAAGACTGTTGAAAAATAATTGAGGGAGGTCCTGAGACGACATCATCCAGCTCTCTGCACCCAGGTGGAGCAGAAAATCCTGCACAAGTTCAGGGTTAGCTGGGAGTTTATAATTGTCACAGTCACAGTCCTCAAACTCAGGGCAGCTGGGGACTCAGAGGCCATCACTAGTGTTAAAGACAGAGGCAAAAAATGCATTAAACGTCTCTGGTATGTCTATGTCCCTGTTTGTGAGGTGACCATCCTCACCAAGTATTGGACCAGTGTTTGCTCTGGTCCTCCTTTTCCCATTAACATACTTAAAATACTTTTCCTATTGTCCCCCACACTTCTGGCCAGCCTCAACTCTAATTCAGCTTTGCCACCTGGATTCTCTTTACAAAGGTGAGCAGCATCCCTGCAGTCCTTCCATGTCGCCCAACTTGGCTTCCAGTGGCCATACACTTTCTTTTTCACCTAAGTTCCTGAAGGAGTTCCACGCTCAGCCAGCCTGGCCTTCTGCCCCTCCTGCTTGACTTCTGACACTTCAGAATTGCCTGTCCTTAATGAAGGTGTAACTCAATTAGCCATGTTAGAGTTCATGATGGTCTGTGAGAGATGCCCATATTGCTGAAAGATGTCAGGAATCAGTCACAGTCCCACACCACCCATCCTGCCCACAATTTAGAGTGTGTAGCTGCAGCACAACTCTCGTGCTATGCTGACAATAGCCCATTTGAGAAGAAGAAGTAAAGGAGCCATCCCAGGAATCACTATTACATCTGCCTTAAAGGCTTCTTCTACCCGGTGGTCTCCTACCCAGTTACTAGCTATCTGTGGTTGCGCTTAATTTGTGTGACACTTAAATTGTAGAAAGTCTGAGATAATTGCCTGACACTACATTATCAGGAAAGCTGTCGTGAGGTACAGATGTTCATGCTTCTGCCCTGGATTGGGTCTTCAGACTCTTTATATGGTAGCAGTGGCTTTCTCCCTCATCTTTTTTATTAGGGTTCATGTTTAATACAACAGTTGCAATAATTCACCAATAGCCTATTATTCTTTTTTACAGAAGTCTACAAATAAAATATAAATGTGCAATTTTGGTATTATTATTTCCAGCTGAAAATATTTGTCATGCCTTTTTAATGGATTATTCCACATTTTCTCCTGTTCTTCATAGTTATGTCATGTAATAACACATGCAGGTTTGCTTGCTTGTTTATGTATTTTGCCACTATGTTTTAAATCAGTGTTTCTCAGAAATGCTTTTTCATGCTTTATAACCTTATCATTGTAGTCTTATCTTTAAAGAAACTATGTCAGAGGGAAAACATGCAGTGATCATCACCTCTACAAGGAGATGAAAACCCTGCAGCTATTTTTTAACCTTTTTGTTTTATGTAGTACTCTTTTTCCCTGTAAATACTTAAGTATCTTAGTAATGGACCTTGCAGTTTCTCATCTCTGGAGAAGAATTACTGAGCTACTTGGAGTCCTTGCAAAAGAAGATGGGATTTTACACCCCTGGGACTGCGGGTATTTTTCCTTCATGTTACAAAGGGCAAGATTCAGCGCTGCGCCTCAGCCGCTGACATTCAAAGCTACGTGGGGGACACAGCACAGCTACATGTAAATGCATTTTGCCAGCCAGTTTTTGTAGTCAATTATTCTGAACATCAAACCTAAGAAACCCGCAGCTAAATTTATAAAAAAAACTCTCCATCAAAGGCAAAAGGAGAGGGAAAGCATAAGAATCCCATCAGGAGTCACCGTAACAGGCAGCGTGACGCGCTCCTCGTGAAGCGCTGTGACCAGATGTCCCTGCAGCATGCTCCTCGGTGGGACCGGGGCTGTGGCAGGGTGGTCCAGTGGTGGCCCAGCCCCTTGCGGGTCTGTGCGAGGACGGAGGGGTGAATGGCCTTCAGGCCAGCACCCAGCGCAGCCGCACCGCGGGGACAGCTGCCTTCCTTGCTATTTTGCCCTGACATGGGAGGCTGGCAGTAGTTGCTATCTCCAGACCTGAATGGGGGATTCTTAACAGAAGGAAATGAGTGCATTTCCAGAGGTTTTTGTACATTTGACTGGCTAATGAATCATTATCTCAAGCAGTAGCAGGCATAGTTGTTCTTTTCTGGTCATCATAAGCTGTACGATGTGCTCTGTCAGTTAGGCTGCCAGCTCTTTGCAGTGGTCTGCGTTCAGCCTGGACAATGCTTCCTGCCTTCCTGGGTCGCCAAACAGGTAACCTCTGCCAGCCCAGAACCTTCTGTCTTCAGAGTGGAAGGGGAAAAAGTGCTTTTGGTCTCCGTCTCCACTTGCACAGCCCCTGGTCAGTAGCACTCATGCTGCCAGCAAGTGTGGTCAGCGTGTTACCTGTGCCCTCCTATGCAGGGCTTCGTGTACTGTAGTCTTGGGCCTGTGCTGATTTCCAAGTCAGAAGAAAGACATCAGTTTAAAATTAAGCTGACAATACTACTAAATGTTGGGTGATAGCAGCTACTATCAAATTCTAAGTATCTTGGACAAGAATCTTCAGGGATAGAAAAAAAAATAGGGTGCACATTATGTGGATACATGCATTTAATAATTAATTACTTTTTAGGTATTATCTGTGGCCTTAGAGTGTTGAATCATAGAATCATAGAATCACAGACTCATAGAATATCCCAGGTTGGAAGGGACCCATAAGGATCCTCGAGTCCAACTCCTGGCACCACACAGGTCTACCCAAAAGAGCTGCCCAACTAAACATAGAATTGTTCATACATGATTTTGAAAGAAAAAATCTGTTAGACTTTAGCCTAAAGCCTAAAAGGGATATGACATGCTTAGTAACTGTATGATTATAAACCTCTGCTCTCCTTGGAGTAGATGTAATTCTGCAAGAAGTTGTACTGTAGGCATCTTCTGTTGTGGAGCTGGTGGTGTTCTGGGGGACACTTGGTGTCCTCAGGCCACATCAGCACAAGGCTCACCCAGTCACCCTTTAAAAGTCAAGACTGAAGCCCACAGTGAGTGAGCACAAAAATGTTCATTTGGATGTTGTAACCAAATCTCCAGGAAGATTTGTTTTACTTTGGCACGCTCAACAGGCCGAGGCACCTGCACAATCAAACACCACACCTGTGAAGGAGCAGTCATGGCACCTAGAAGGCACGTTAGAGCAGTTGTCCCAGTGCTATGACACCTGCAAATTTTGCAGCCACTTTATACCACCTCATGCGTTTAACATGACACATCTCAAGCTCACTGTTTTTACTCAAGGGGGTGCCACTTTTGCACACTCTTTACAAATCTGTTCATAACTATGCAAAATACAAGGTAATAGGTGAAGATGACAACAGGCTGTAGAAATTGCATGTGCTGGTATAACTGCCAGACATCTCCTTCTCTAATCCTGTTGAGGTCTTTATTCCAAATGCTGCATTCCAAATCTGTCAGTTTTTACAGCATCTCACTGCCTGCTTAGCAGTGGTAGGGATGGGTTTTAACCGAGTCCCACAGTAAATTTGCTCCACTCTGCAACTGCTGCGCAGGTCCCCGCATTATTGTTGGGTACTGAAACAAGTCAAACACATCTTTCATTAGGATTACTACGGAGTGCTCAGCAGGCTTGTGCAACGGCCTGAGTCATCACAGGGGATGGTTTTAGAAATGCTAGGAATGCAATAGTGGGTTTTGCTGATTTTCTAACAGCACGCATACCTCATGCAGACATGCTCTTGGTGTGCTTGACTTCTCCAATCTGACACATCTACTTTATAAAAATAAAAGCCATTAAAAAAAATGCCATTGTAACGTTCAAATGATCACATACACTGGAAGATTCAAAATCCTGTGTTGTGGGATCATACAATATTTTACCATTTGTTCTGGCTTAAAACTGTAGTGAAAGCAGGTCTGATCCTACTACCAGTCCGCCGGCCTCCTCAGAGAATTAGAAAACCTCAAGAAGTCACGACAAGCATCCAGAAGCCCAGGTAGGAGGAACCTTGGGCACAAAACGTATTATTGGCTTCCCAAGGAGCAACTTTCCCTTAGAAAGACTGATTATTTCTGGGCTGGATGTAGAGAAGAAAGGGTAGTCCTTACAGCATTGCCCCCAGCAGGCATGAGTAGAACAGCAGAGGAATTTGTTAACTGTTCAGGAGGGTTGGTTTGTTTGCTTGTTTTTTGTTTTTCTGCATCTTTGTTACTGACCTCAGGCCGATCCACCCTGGGCAGTCAGGAAGATGTCAGAGGTTCTTGCCCACATTTTCTTCTGGATGCAAAACTAGCAGAGGGAAGATACCAATGACACCCTTTCCTTCCCATCTCTGGCAATGGGAAGGACACCGCCTCCCTCTCCCAGATGAAAGGAGAGCAATAATTGCTATGCACTGTGCTTAGAAATGAGGTGGTCCAGGAAAATGTCTCATTAAATACTTCACATGTTTCAGATCCCTTTTTCTGCTCCCTAGCCTGTCCTTGTTCATTGCTAAAGGATAATCAATACAATGCAATGTACCTTCATTTCTGTTTGGAGTGGATACTTCCATACCAACCATCCCCCAAGTGACTGCATAAAATGGAAGAATACAATAAATAGTTGTGTAGGAGAGAAAAGGCATGAAACAGGGTGAGAAATCAAAGAAATGAAGGGATCCAGGAAGCCTCCCCATCAAGGGGAAAGGGAATTGCTGCCCATGCATGGACTCGTGCTGGAGGTGACAAGAACCCACTGGAAGATGCCTAGTGCCTTGCAAATATCCCTGGCAAACCCTACACTGAGTGCAGTGCCAGAGGTACCCTGGAGGCTTGCTCCTGAGCTTGTAGCAGTGTAGCCCTGTAACACGGCATTGCCACGGCTAGTCACGGGCCGTGAGTTCTGCACTGAATTTGCAAGGACTCAGCTCCGATGCTTGTCCCAGGAGACTTCAAAGAATTTAATGCTACAGAAACTTTGCTTTTATGAACGTACACACAAACATACACACATGCAAAAAGAGGCTTGGTTAAGTAATAAGTGAGTGTATGGAAAAGTATTGTGCACCAGTTGTCACAAAGAGAGCAAAAGGAATACGTGTCGGCAGGTGTAGGTGCTGTGCAGGAGGAGCCAACACGAGAGATCTGCAAATGTGGCCAGACCTGTGAGGCAGGCAAGGCATTTCTCTCTTATTTACAGGTGAATAAAAATGGGAGGCTCCAGCTTCACAGACCAACATGAGAATCTTCACAGCTTGATGCAGACTTACTGAGCCAAAATGCATCTACAGCAGTGCAATAATAATAAAAACAAACAAACAAACAAAAACACTCAAAGGTTGTGCAAGTCACAAGATTGTGCTTGAGAGCACATAGTCATGGGAAAAAAAAAAAAAAGAAAAAGAAAAGAAAAGTGCCTTGTATAGATGCTAATAGATTTTTCTTGGAGGCTTTTGCTGGTATCGAGCAAAGCCACCTCCAGAAAGATACCGAGGTGCAGGAGAGAGCTGCACAGTGGGACAGGCACAAGCACAGGAGAGTGGGGAGGGGGATGAGGCAGTGCCCCGTGTACAACCTGCTAGAGAAGGGTGCCCCAGGAAGGGTAAAAGACAGCTTTTCTGCAATTTTAAGAGATAGATAAGAAAAGAAATAGGACTTACATGAACTCTATTATGTGTTCTCCCAGAAATATGTGTGCAGGAGAAAAGCAGAAAGCAGTTCTGAGCAGAGTGCCCCAGAAAGGAAAAATTGTCCCCTACCTCATTTGAGGAGAGCTTTCACACACCAGGAATGAGAAAGAGAGAATGTGGACAATCACAGGCACAAAACTCATAAAATCTACCCACAAAAGGAGTTTACACTCATGCCAAAAAAAAAAAAAAAAAAAAAAAAAAAAAAAAAGCTGCTGGATGATAGAAATATATTTATCTGTCTGTAGGACTGAAAACTCCATACGCATAAACTGATTTCACCAGTGGTACTTTGATGTGTAGAACCTTCCATTTCTGCATACCTCTTTGGTATTTGTTTTAGAGATTGCCATAATAATACTGTAAGGAAACTACCAATATAGTGATTATTTTAGTTTAAAAAATTAATGAGAGCACATCTGAATTTATTTTTACTGTGTCATTAATTCGTGTTAACCTGAACTAGCAGTGTGTAGGTCACTCTTCAGTAAGAGGAATACAGTGGGGATTTTTTCCAGTGTTTGTTCTTACTGCTCCTCTATTTTTAAAGTTCATAATAAATACAAAAAACCCACTGATGATAAATAAAAATATTACCTGAAATGTTTTATTCTTTGTTTTTCATTATGAAGACCTAAAATATCCATTTAGTTTCCTGTCTTTGGGGTGTTTTTTTCTTTGTTACTTGCCTCTGAAACACAGAGAAAAAAGACATTTTAAGCATCAAATCATCATCCTTATCTTCACAGCAGGAAATGTGTGTGCTTGGAGACAGCTGAAGATTGCTATCAGATCTCTCTCTTTCAAACATGAGAATTTGCTTCCAGCAAAATTACAATGGAGGCCTCACCACTGCGTTCAGGCATTGCTGGTGGAGATGCTGGCAGCCACAGCCAGCACGCGCCAGAGGGGCGCATCTCAGGGCTGCTGGCAAGTGGGACGGGGATGAGGACGGGGACAGAGGCAAGGCAGGGGCAGGAGGCTGTGCTGGGACCGCTTGGGTGCATTTTTCCATGCAGCCTCCCCGGCGCTCCCTGCGCACCCCTCGGGCAGGGTCAGCACCCTCCGGCCCCGCGCCGCCGTCCTCTGCTTGGCCAGGACGCAGAGCAGCACCGCGGGGCATGGCACAGGGACAACACGGCACCTCTGCAGCACACGGAAAGAGCTGGCTGTCTGCAAGAGAGTGAAATACTGCGGGGTTATTCGAATAAGAAAATGTATTGCTCCCAGAAATGTACCAGCACTTAGCAGATATTCAAAGCCCATTATTGTTCTTCTGGATTTTGCATTAATCTAGGATAACTGGTCCCTAGCTGTGGGTTTGCAGGGGGCGTCCTTAGTTTTCTTTCAGGGAGATGGAGAGGGGAGTAAGAACTTGCACACTTCTTTCAGGAAAATAGAAAGCTCTGGAAACTGCCTGTTTTTTGCAGTAGCATTCACAGCATGGTGTATGTCTCAGATGCAATTAAAGCAAAAATTGGCACACATCTCCTGGGCTTTCTGTTGCACACCTTCCAAACAGGCACGTCTTGAGTACTCTCATTCCTGTTTCAAATATTCTCTTTCTCATACTCTTTCTCATAGTTAGATGGAAATCATTACTAGTTTCAATGACATCTTTCATTCCATGTAAAACTTACCCTTTTCTATCACGCTCTGAAATTAGCAGTGAAAGGGAAATCCAGACTGGGGTGATGAATGCTAAGGTAACAGCACCACAGGACTTTGCCCTCACACAGCAGCGTGTATTTCCTCCAGATCCTTCCAAAGCAGGTAAGAGTTGTAAATGATGCTGACTTTTTTTTTTTCCATTGAAAGGGGCAACCAATGTATTTGTACTATTTTACCTTATGAATAGTTCAGCACAAAGGCTATTTACAGATGCTTTTTTGGTATTTAAATCTCCATCAAAAAAGCGTTTCTTTAAAACATGTTGGAGAACTTCATTTGGGTTCCACTTTTATCTTTTCTGTTCTCCACAGTTTTTTTTAACTCCTCTGGGTTTCAATTAGCAGCCATGGGAAACTCTGTGAGTCTCCTGCCTCCCTGTGTTGCATTAAAAAGTGACACAATGTTGTGCAACCTTCAATCTCCCTTTTGAATAATTCATACAGCTCTGTAGGGTAGGCCAAGACTTCAAACGAATATTATGGCCTGGTTTTCCTTAACCTAATGCTTCAGGTGGAAATTGGGAACCGGCATCTACATGTACTTAGTCAGAAAGGCCTGCAGGGACATCTGGGAGCAATATTTACCTGCAGATACATACAAACACTGAAATAAATACCTATTTTATCTTTATTTAGGTAAGAGTGCGCAGAGACATTCCTGTTGAAACGTTTCAGTTCTTAAGGATATTTTCTGCTAAATCTTAGTGAGATATATATAAAGAGAATGAATGTACCTGAAGGGCTTCTGCTGTTTGATAGGTGTGTAGCTAAAGGCAGAGACTCCCCTCTTCAGGCACTGGACTCACTAAGAGCAGGACTTCTAAGTGTGAACATGACTCTGAGCATGAAATCATCTTCAGTGCATTTCCAGAAGCAGAGCTGGATGCATATAGGCAGCTGGACTGCTAAACTTCACGTCATCAAACATTAATGGTCACTTATAAATCCTTATTTTTTGTTTGGCAATCAGCAATGTTTGTTGCACTGCTAATACACAACAGCTGTGTAAAGCTGCGGATGCTGCTCTAAGGAAACACGGACTGGTTTTCTGTTTGGTGAATACATCCACAAAGATAACCACATGCACACTTCATTAAATCATAGATCCTATAGGTGGAAAAGACCTTTTTAATCTCCCTGGAACAAGCCTAATTAAGTTCAGTTTTCTATTAGATCAAGGAGATAGCTACAAGCAAAAGTGTGAAAAACAATTAACTCCTTAGAAGTTCAAATACATTCGATCGACAAAGGTAATGTTAAACAAATGTTAAGGATGCACGGCTAGGAGCTCTGAAGTCAAAACCATCAAATATTCAGGCAGCACAAACAACCTTGTGCCTGCTCCCTGTGAATTCCCGTATAGATTTTAAATGTTCCATAGTCTCTCAATTAATGCTATAGATCGGGGCTGAGATTGCTGGAAGCACCTGCTGGCTCTCAGACCGCCTCCGGCCCCGCACCTGCAGCAGGGCTGTGCCCGCGCCCTGTCCTGGAGGCCCCACTGGGACCAGGGCTGTTTGGGGCCTGGGGGGTCTCGGTGGCACCGCTCCCCCAGGGCCACCGCGGGGGCAGTGGGCACAGGCAGGGCCCCGTGCACCAGTGCTGGACTCACAGGCACTGCCGGGTGGTGCTGAGCCGCTGAGCCGGCCACAGATGGAAACCAGCTTCAGAGAAACCAGACGTTCCCTGGAAGAGGGGGTCCCTGTGGTCTATTCCAGGGCATCCCACCAGGTGGGTCCAGCAGCAACATGGGGGGCGCCGGCAGTGTCAGGGCGGCCGGCAGTCTGACACCCGGGGCACGCCGCCACTGCCGAGGCCACCCAGGCACCCCTGCCACCTTCCAGGCTCAAGGGCCTGGGGCAGGCAGGGGCACGGGGTTTGAAAAGGAGACCTTCAAAGAGGGTGCAGCTAGCACAGTTCCACAAGTGTGAAACAACTTCAGTGAAAACCATCGAACAAAGCACAGAACATGCATGGTTAATTGCTCACGCATCGGTGCTGTGAGCTTGGGTAATGTGCGATGGAAGTCAGCCTGCAGAAATCCTGCTTTTGGTGGCACTGCTCTCTGGCATACGCTGCCCAAAATTGGAGGTTACAAAGGCACTGGATGCAGTAAACACAGAGCTGCTGGGCAAGGCAATAGCAGTCTGCGAGAAGTACCTGGAGACGTGCCATGATGAATGATCACAGACTGAGTGCTGGAAGGTGAATGGACTGATTCCTGGTGCAGCCGCCAAAGCATCCTTACGCATTAGGAGTTAGAATAGGACAGAAGACGTATTGCAGAGAGGAGCCCTGGTAAGAATGGTATATGCTGGAAGGCTTATTCTGCCAGTATTGAATTATCATCAGGGTTTGTGGTCACCATATATGAAAAACTTCAAAGAACAAGATATACTGCACCCAACATGGAAAAAGTTATGTATAATGTAACAGAGTTTTTCTTAGAGCTGGCTCAGAATCTCTCTACAAATATTTGGCACGAAGTGAGAAGAAAGGAAGGATATCAGTATTATAAAACAGCATAAGCAAGATGGCCTAGATAATTATAGACATGTCAGCCCAACATCAATGCTGGAAAAAATAACAGAACAGCTGTTATGGAAGTTAATCAAGAGAGAGCTAAAAGAATAAAATATAGTCAGTGCTGGTTTGCAAAACTAATTATCCTCCTTTTGGACAAGACTCCTCTTTTAAAAGTCTCACAGGGTGCTCCAGGAAACATCATCAGCATCCCTCGGGGCCAGCGTTCCCATGCCCCACGGCCATCCCTGCCGACAGGCGAGTGACCAGGGCACCCTCAACATTTGTCAAGACATTTTGAAACCCTTTAACCAGCTGTTTTTAACCCATTGGGTATGTGATGTGTTGACTTTTTTTTAATCAAAAATACTGTGTGTGATGGTGCTGCCTGTCCTGCAGCACGGGGACACAGTGCCCATTTGTTACCAGCAAGCGAATCGGGGTTGGTGCTGCCTGGCCGTGAGCACGCTCCCTGCATGGTGATTTTGGGCTGATACCACGATGACCGGGGAGAAGAGTGTTACAGACTGGCTGAGTGGGGCAGGGAAATCAGGGTGCCGTGTCCAAATAATCATTCCAACATGTCCACATGCAGCATCATGTCTGAGAAGATGCCTGTCTGCAGGACTGGGGGACCTGTGTTAGCAATTAGCAGGGTCACAGGGGGCTGTGGGGCTTGCAGGTAGCTGGTGGGATGGAGCTGGTGGGAGAGCCCTTGATGAAAGGCTCCCTGCCCCGAGCAGGGCCCCCTGGCCCTGAGCTTTCCCTGCCGGTGGGCTCAGCTGCGGGCAGGTTTCTCTGCCGGCCGCTGCCAGCGCTGAGCCACCATCACCCGGCCCAGATGGGGTGCGAGAAACTGGGGGGCAGGGAAACCAGAACGCCAAAAGTGCTAAAAACCAGCATCCGCGGCAGCAGGCCTGATGGAGCTGCTGGCGGCAGAGGGGAGATGTGCTGCTCCGGGCACAGCTGCTGCTGGGCACAAGGCTGGCGAAGGGGATCTTCTGCTTAGCAGGGGTTCAGGGAGGTCAGAGAGGCCACAGCTTGGTGCTGATGCAAGGATTGGACAAATTTAACATGGATATAGGCATTTTTTAGTTAAAATAATTTTGTTTTTCCTCAGTACTCTAGATCAAGCAGGAGTTAACCAAAGGAAGTCTTGCGGCCTCTGTAAGGCAGAAAGTAACACCGGTCCCTTCTGGCTTTATAATCTGCAAAGCCACTAATCTGTGGATAAAGCTCAGGCAATGAATCTGAACAGTTAACAGGTTAATTAGAGACCGGATTATTGTGCTTTAATTGAGAAAGAGGAAATGGACGGTTATTAAGAGAATTAGACTTGACTTTGCGAGAAGCAGCGGAGATTTTCAAGACGAGACAACTGCCCTTCCCCAGAGGGACTGTCGGGAGGCAGCTGCGTGCAGGTGGGTGGGAGCGGGCACACAAAGTCATCCACTGGCACCTTTCCACGTGAAATCCAGCTCCTGCTCATGGGGACTGAGTTAGAGAGAATGCGTGGATTAATGAGAACAGTCTCTAACGAACTGAGGTAGACTACACAAGGCAGTCTTTACAAGACAGAAGGAAGCAGAGGAAAAAATACGGGTTAAACTGCCACTCTCTTAGGCTCAGCTGACTCCCAGCCTTCCCCCAGAGCTGCTGGGAGCACCGGTCACCACGAAGAGCACCAAGTCCTGCGGCTGCTGAGCCCTGAGTGGCGTGCGAGGCCGGAGGGGCGGCTGGCAGGGCTGGCGCTGCCGACAGGCACCCCCGGGGTCCAAGGGACAAAATGGAGCTTTAAAGGAGAGGAGGGGCACTTGTTTTTGTTTGTTTGTTTGCTTGTTTTTTCTGTGGAAAAAACCTCAAGGTCTGCGGTTTGACCTACAAGAGGGGAAAGCCAACCTCTTCTGTCCCCCCACCCCCAGGAAGTAAAATGACCCCGCTGCTGGAGTTTTCTTTCCAGCTGTGCCCAGCAGAAACGCACTCTGAGTTAGGAGGAATGCCAGTGCAGCAGAGTAAGCTTCTAGAGCATAAAATCTCCTTTTCCTGGCCTCCCACCATCTCCACAGCAGAAAATATTTTCCGAAATCTTGCAGAGCAAAGTTTTACCCTTCATCCTGACTGTGGTCCCTGGTGCGTGCACAGGATGGCATGGCCTTTAATTGCACCGAATTATGTTTTTCTGTAGGACTCTGTTCTTCTTCCAGCTCCCTCCAGCACAGCAATCCTCTGGAATTACATTGCAAGATCAGAGGTTTTCTGCTTGGATCTCTTTACTTAATGAAAAAAACCTTCCTGCACTGAATGACCTTACAGCCTCACACCCCAGAGTGGAGAAGGACAAGCACTGTTCTGCTGTAATCTCATTAGCAGCGATTCTCCCAGTGACTTTCCTGGAAGAGTTTTATGCCACCATTAAACACAACAGCCCTCTGGGCAAGGAACTCATCAGGAAAATCAGGGTCACAGGCAAAACCGGGGGCACAGAGGTGCTGCGGTGTGTCCGTGCTGCCGGTGTCCGTCCCTGTGGGCAGCAGCATCCCAGGGTGGCTGCATGGCCAGCACAGCCCTGAATCCTCAGCACCCCGCCTGTGTCCGCTCTCCAGGAGACACAAGCTTATTTGCCAAGCAGGATTTATTTATGGCAGGGTAATCAAAACACCTGTTAATCATGTCTAAGTACCACAGTTAAGAGCTGACCTGATAAATACAAGGTATGCCTGATTTTGGGGGCTTGATTTTGGGTTGCCTGCTTTTCAAATGTGTTTGCTTTGCTTTTGGTGTTGATAATTGTTTTGCTTGTTTGTTTATTTTAATCGATCTTCATAAAGTATACACACCAATTCACGTTTGCAATACAAAGACGGAGTAAAAAGAAGAGGTGGGAGGGCTGCCAGTGCTCCTCACAAACCGGAGATCTCTGACGTGAGAACCGTCGTGACATTCACCGGGCTGGAAGCTGGGTTAGAAGGGGTGGGTGCCTGGCAGAGGCGAGACGCCCCGCTGGAGCAGGGCTGTCGGCAGCCTGCAGCAGGCTCCGCTCCATCGGCAGCCCACCGTGGCCTCAGCCTGACTGGCACCACGGTTAGCGGCAACGGCAGGTGTCCGACGCTGCCGTAGCCAGGATCCCAGACTTTTATGTATTTTGCACATTCTCAAATATGTTTAAAACCTAGCTTTCATGTGTAGACTGCAGGTAGTACATTCTGCCAGATTTTCGTTGCTCTCACAATAGCCATGTACTCAATCAAACGTGCTTGTAAGTAGTGTTTTACTGTTGCCCCTCCGCAGCTACATCGTCTGGGAGGAAGTACAGCATCGCTTAGAAGACGGACAGGACAGCTCGCTACAGCATGCTTCTGGCAGAAAGTTAATTAATCCTGTTTTACACAGCTGTGCCAGCCGAATCCTCAGTACAATAGTTGCAGTATCGTCATCGCCAGAGTTTCCTTTTATTATAGCCCCAGAGTAATGAAAACATAATTACTGCACGTGCAGCACATGTGGATCCCCCAGTAGCCTACCTGAAACGCCTTTCGTTTCCAGCTGTTCTCCTCGGGCTGTGGGAGCAGCTCATCAGACAGGCTTTTCTACAATATTGTAGGATGTTATGGACAGGCTGAGGGTCGGTCAGGCTGCTTGTCTTTGCCATAGCTCAGTTATTATCACTTTCTAAATTTCCAACTATCTTTCCTCTGCACTTGTGCTTCAGTAAGACATTTGAACCTGCAGCAAGGCTTCAAATCAACATTAGAGCCAGCAGGTAGGATTACCGCCCGCCTTTTCACCCTTGCTGTTACAGAAGGTGCACCTTGCACCTTTGTCCTCTCCCTGCCAGGCTCCGGGCGCTGCCGGTGGATAACTGAGCGCCTCGGTAGCGGTATCGGCGGGACGGTGCCCGCGGCACACGCGGCCCCCGGCGCAGAGCAGCCGGGCTGTGCGGGCACGCAGGCCATGCGCTGCCACGGGCTGTGCCCGGCCCCGCTGCCCCCGCCTGTACTGCGGCGGGCTGGGGGCACGGCGAGCCCCCCCCATGAACGTACCCTGAGACGTGTTTGCGGAGCCGGGCTTCATGCCCCTGGCGTGCCCCTCAAAGGTCTGTGAGTCAGAAGAGACAGAGCACGTTAAAGGGCGCGGACACGTCATTTATTGCCATTTTCAGATAGAGCTGAACCTTGCAAAGAAATCCAGATGACAGACACTCTAATCCAAGTGATATATGTGATTTAAAGTGTTGAAGAGCCTCAGGGAAAAAGGAAAAAAAATCAGAGTGTGCAAAAAAACAAACAGGAAAAGCTAAAGTAAACAAAGAGAAAAGGAACATTACATTTTCCATCTTGTAAAGCTCAAAACATTAGTAAATAGTTACTTAAGGCTATGAAGCAATAAATATACACAAAAGGCACAGAAACATTCTTTGTTTTATAACAAAATAATTAATATTATTATTCTGCCAGCCTCAGCTGAACTTTCAGAGATTCGGGCATCTGAACTCCTCAAGCTACAGCACTGTTACAGAACAAACAGTGCCGCGTCATTTGATAATGTTGTCAATTCCTTTGTAAGCAGTACATCAGCTTTCCTGAATTTTCTCCCCATGTAATGAGACAAACTGTTATGACAGTGAGACATATGTGTCTTGCATGGAAAAACTTTGAAAACCACCTGTTTTGGTTCCTTCACCATTAAATGGATTACGAAAGAATATATAATGCTTTCTCAAGACAAAATATCTCGGAAGGTGTCAGCAGTTTGGAAAGTTTAAATAAGCAAGATGTTATAATTTCAGTTCTAGACAAGATAAAATGAGCGACTCCAGTTACAACAGTGATGAACGGAGAGCTGTCAGTTTGGGGAAAGGTTGAGCGCTGCTGAAAGGGACCAATTAGTTAATGACTGCGAGACAGAGCCCGGGCTGCGCCTGCGGAGGGGCAGCGAGGAAGGACCTGGCTCTGTGCTCCTGCCCTGGCTGGAGCTCGGCCCCACAGGCAGCGAGGAGGCTGCGGGCTGTTCCCTCCTGCCTCTCCTCAGACGTGCCTACGTGCTGCCTTCCTCACACCAGCATGGTTTCGGTGAATTCTGTTCTTGCATTTCATTTGCGCTCCCAGACCCTCTTCTGAACTGCTGCCAAGCCAGGCATTGGCCAACCTGACTTTTCAGATTATTATGTCCACCAAAATCAGGAACTTTCCACATGTCCCCTCTGAACTGGACACTGGATTTTTCATGGAATTTTTCTAATTCATATGGCATAGGTCGGTCAGGTCAGAAAATTTTCTCCAGAGCCTCAGGCACCAAATCCAGCGCACCTGGCTGAGGCAGGACGCAGCGTTTCTCCAAGTGGCACGCAGCCAGATGTTATAAAAACCGAGTGTTAAGGATTCATATGTATCTCTGGGTAAACAGCAGGCTAGAGGTGTCTGTAGTTTGTCCAGCTCTCTCCCAGCTCTGTACTCCTTACGTGCCAGCCAGAGCGCTCCGCACGCCCCGCGGGGCTGCCTGTGCCGGCGGTCGCTCTCGGTGGCTGCAGAGCTCTGGCTGCGGCAGGCAGGGAGCAAGCTCTGCTCAGCGCCCCTTCCCACACCTCCCGTCATCCTGCAGCTCCTCCTGTGCCCTGTGTTCTTAATTCTTAATTCGCCATGCGAGACACGAGTAGTTACTTCTTCTTAATAAGAAATTACCTCTTTGCAGTTTCCTCAATAATTCAGTAGAGTGAATTAAGGGCAGATCTGCTGTCCTTAGCCCGCAGACAAACATCCTGTCATTTACTTCAAGTCAGCATCACTGAATAAGGTGTGTGTTGAATATCCACTGCTTGAAAAGACTTTCTCAAGCCCTTCTGGCCTGCAGAGGTATGGTAATCCTTGAAAAGTTACAGGAAGTTCTCTAAAACATTAGTTTTCTTCAATGGCCCTGAGCCAACTTGTACCTACTCTATTTCTCCAAGAACCTAAAGCTCGGCAGGCAGAACACAGGACAATGCCACAGTTATGTTTTTCTAGAAAAAGATAAGAAAAGGTGAGTGAGGACCGCACTTATCTCCCAGGATTCAGGCTTCCTGATTGTCCAAGCAAAGATGGGGTAAAAAAGGAAACAGTTTAAGGGCAAATGCCAAGTGAGTTACAAATCCACCACAGAGAGGCTCTTCAAAAGCAATGCTACTATATATCTGGCATTTCATATCAAGAAATCTAGGTCATTTTTCGTCAGCTAAGGGTGTAGCCATTCAAAGAACAGCATTTTCTTCTTGTAAGGGTTGCACAGTAATAGAGTTTTCTTTCAATTCAGTGCACGACGATTAAGATTTTAGCTGGGAGAAAGTGAGAAATTAGTACAATTTGCACAGTGATTAGCAGTTACAGGTGCCACAGGTGCTGCTTCCTGTATTCACTATGCCCCATTACCTCGGAGCTTTTTCTTCCGTGCAGCATTAATCTAACCTTGTTCATAATCCTGGGCACTTTCAATATATCTCTGCTAGAGCTCACTCCCTCAGTTTCCTGAATTCTACCAGCATCAGAGGCGCTCACACTGGTTTTGCACGGTGTATCGTGTCACTGATTAGCTTCTAACCCACTCAGCTTATTGTTGTCCTTAGAAGTCATTTCAGTAATACCACATTTGACAGAAGACATCCCTGACATTTGATTGGACCACTTCAGTGAGCCAATATTAGAATTATTTCGGTGCTGAATATTTGATATAGCTCCAAGACCCTGATGTCTGGACTCTTGCCCTTGCTGATTTACACCACAAGAATATGAAGGCAGCACGGGGGTAGCTGGTGGAGACGCTGGATTGGAACATGCCCTAAGCTTCACCACTAAGAGACAAGCAGAGCTGGCAGCCCCTGCAGCGCACACGAACTCCCTCTGAAGCCAAGAACCCCAGAGCATCTTTCCATAAATCCTGCTGAAACCTCCCCATAAAGGAGGCCTTGCTTTATGGTCTCTCGCTGCCCTTCCTTAGTAGTCCTGCTGGCATCAGGTGCCCTGCTGCCCTGGCAGTGAAATCCTCTCGTAGATTTTAGTGCTCTGTTTTCAAACCATGGTTCCAGTTGACACGATTTCTGCCACAGCTAGGTTGGTGCAGTACCAATGGTCTCTTTGTGTTGATATTTGAGGCAAAATTATTTTCAGAATAATCAAAGCTATTAATAGTGGTCTGTAACACTCTAATTTGTGCACAAGCAAGGGACAGTTCTTGCCAAACACCCCGTTGTGTAACAGCAACCTTCTAAGCTCTGGTTTAGCTGTGAATAGGAAGGCTGCAAAATCCACCCTTGATAGGACAAGAAAATATAGTGTCTTTAATTATAGTTTCTAAGTTTATCACCAGTTGCTGAATGGAAGGTGATAAATGAAGAATATTGCAAGGAAAAACCTGTCTCCATATTTTTAATTATGAAACATTTCTGGTGTTACCAGGCTATTGTAAGAAGATGCATTTTCACAAATATTTCCAGGTAGTCAAATGTGTGATGAGAAGTCTGAAGACTTGCTCAGCTGATGGTTCTGAAGTGTGTTGGGTTGCTTAGATTTTACTCTCATCGTGTCCCTTGAGCCTGACCATAAAAATCAAACCGTCACGGTAAGACTCTTCCAGAAGGTGAGAGAGGCAACTGCCTGCAGAAACTGCATTGCCCGTGTTTGCCACATCTGGTCTTAAAGCAGGACAATGGCTACACTATTAATTTCCCAAGAAACCATCTCCTCATACCAACCATGATAAACAATTCTCTGCTTTGGCCACAAAGTGGGAAAATATGATGAAAAAAAAAAATAATACCGTTGTCTGTCATCTTATCCTGTGAATCTCGTTCAACAATCCACTCCAAAATGTTCTTGTCATCTTCCAGATTTGTCTGTACAGTAGGCTGTACACCCAACCCCCAGACCCCACACAAACCAATTTTGCCAGCGGACAAGTTTCTGCAGGATGTGCCGGGGTGATAACTGGTGGATCACCAGACAGAAGAGCCGTACGGCTTCCTGGTCCAGAGCTGGGGCCAGGAAGAATTTGGGTATTACATGATGCAAAGCTCAAACCGTTCTTCCCCTTAGTACTCTCCCAGGTATTCAGGACTGTCTGGACCTAAACAAAGGGAACTATTTAAAAATATTTTGAAGTTACTCCAGTGAGAACAACAGGGCTTTCCTTGGGCCTGCAGTGAAGCAGTGTCCAAACTCAGTTGCCTCCCCTGACCAGAGGCTTACAGGGAGCACTCCTGCATCACTCGTCCATGCGTGGGAACCTCAGCAGCAAGCTCTGCCCCTCTGCCAGAGCTTTTTCACTGCTGGAGCATTTGAGTTGTCAAAAGAGGACGTAGGGCACACAGGACCTCTGAAAAGCAGCACATTAGCTGACATCAAGATACGTCTACATGATGCTGGATCTGTTCTGCTGCCCGTGTCTGTCAATAATTGCTGGTACAATTGATTCCATCAGGGTGCTCATGACAGATATGGATTGTTCTGCAGCTGCAGCAGATGCATGTGATCTAGCAGTTTTGATACCAGGCTGCCTTTCCCAAATCTGAACGTAGATTGTTTTTAAAAAGAGCAATGCTGTTAATTGCTGAACAGCCAGCTACAGCTGTAATCTGTGTGCTCTACTATTAGTGCTTACCCTTGGGAGCTGCAAGCAAACTCCAGGCAGGTAGCAAGATGTCCACATCAGGCTTAAACGTAGGTTATTTCTTCTCTCTTTATTAAAGAGAGACATTATAAATATTTACGTATTCAGAGCGACATCGTCCTAGTCTGGTTTTCTGGGTTTCATGTAACAGAAATTCTGTACAAAGACATCTCCAGCTAAAGATGGGACCCAGAATCCAGGTCCTACCTTCCCCGTTCAGTCAAGGTCCATGCAGGTCCCCAGCTGGCTGCAGGGGAAGCAGTGGTGGAACCCATCTGTGCACACAAAAGGATTTTCAGGGAAATGTCATCCCCTTCTTTTGCCAGATCTGTGGTGCCCGTGGCTCCACAACTTCTCCCCCTGCCCTGCCACGTTCCCACACAGGCACTGGCGACTGCAGGCCTCCGCAGAGCTTGGTGCTCCTCCAGCCGGCCGTGTCTCAGGCTGCAGACAGGTTCTGCCCATGCTTTGCCATGTTCCCTCCCTGGGCAATCCTCTGCAGAGAGCAATGACAGACAGCGTGGGAGCGACCCTGCTTCATGCTCTGTCAGCAGTCAGAGCAATAGATGCCCCACAGCCCCACGACTCACAGGCATGAAGCACTTTGGGGTAGTTGACATTTGGGTTGTCTTCAAATTCTACAGATGGGAGCCACGATAAATGTCTGATCTGCACTCTTGTGCAGCACTGGTGCACGACGCCAGGTTACCAAGGAATGCCATATGATTTATTTGATCTGCTTTGGCTTTCAGATCTTCCAGCTTTGTTTTGTGTTTGTTTGTTTCTTCTTCTTTTTTTTTTTTTTTTTTTTTTTTTTTTTTTTTTTTT
>CM021735.1:63989789-64054333 GCA_011075105.1 Heteronetta atricapilla
TTTTTTTTTTTTTTTTTTTTTTTTTTTTTTTGTAACATTAAAGGGATCACCTGAAGACTGAAAGGAAATCTGAAACTCCATTTAAATGACCTTCAAGGAAATGTGATCTGCTACATCACGTCTGCCTCAGGTTTTTACTGTAAGCTTGTGAACGGGCAGATGAAGCACAGAATTGTCATGCGCTGATATCAGCACGTTAAATTATTCATCCTAATTGGTATCTAAAGATTTGCAATATTTGTGAATTTTATAAGAATATATTCTTTTTATTTTTTGTTTTCTTTCATGAAAGCAAACAGCATTGAAGTATTAGAAAAGGAAATAAGAAAAAGGATACGTTTTGCTTCTTGTTGTAAGGATATTCACTGGAGACACACAAAGTTTTAATGTTAATGTCTGTGCATCACTACTCCCTGCACGCTAAAATAGGTTTGGAAATGCTTGAAAGGTTAAAGCTTTTGCAAATTATGAAACCAAACCATTTTGGAGCTATAAATCCTGCTCATCTGGGATAGTTGTTCTTGTGTAAAACCTCATGTTTTCTTGAGAGACTGAGCTGAATATTTATGCTTGGCACATCAAACACAAGGAAGGCACAGAGCTTCGCTTGTCTGCAGTGGGTATTTAAGAGTATACTGTTGACAATTAAATGTAGGAATTATAATTATAATCACAATCCAAACGGGAGGGTGCAGTTTTCTACCTCCTTCCGTGCGGCCCCACCGCCTGCCTCACGATGCCTCAGCCCCTCGGCTGCCCCCCGCAGCCCCCAGGGGTGGCCGCGCCGTCCAGCCCCGCGGCTGGCAGCCTGCAGCCCCTCGCTCCGGCAGCCACGGCATAGCGCAACCCGGCCTCCCCACGCCTCCTGCCTCACCCCCCCCCCGGCTTTCCTTTCCCAGCTTGTGCCAACACCTTAATTCTCACAAGAGTAATTCTGCAGAAACCTTCCGCTTTCTCCGCATACAGTTTTGTGTGGTTTTCATTTCTTCTTGAATAAACACATTCCCCACACAGTGAAATCAAATCCAGAGAGAAGGAAAAAAAAAAAAAAAAAAAGCTTTTTTTCTTTTAAAGCCTCTCCACAAACACCTTCAACAACCCACAACTACTTGTGGTTTCTGTGATTCTGGTAAGTCAGGGGGAGATGTACAGATTTATCGATTTGGTTGTTGCAGGATGATTTGTAAACCTGTTCCTGGCTCAGTGCAGGCTTTCCATGGCTCTCTTGGTCTTACCTTTGCTTTCCAAAATAGAAACAAAATAATTCAAGCCTTTGTTTGGGAAGTTTAACCTCTCATGTTCCGTTCCAGCCCCTCGGCCGTTCCTGGACTTTCTGACCCGCAGTGTTAATGACACAACAGCCCGTTTCTCCCTGCTTTGTCTTTTCTGTCCTGCCTCATCCACCTTAACTGAACATGAACAGAAGCCAGACACGTAGGCAGATGAACCGTGAAAAAGTCACACCTACAACTCACCTAAAAACTCCTCCTTTCAAAATTACATTCACCCACCTGCAGAATAAATTCTTCTATTGTCTCCTAAGCCCACATTTCTCTTTCACCCATGAGGCACAATTCAGCAGATGTTGGCAGCACATCTTCCTGGCATCCTGGTAGGTGACACTGAACAGCAAGGGGGATTCAGGAGACTGACACCACCAGACACAAAGGAACACAATTCACAAGGGAGAACGTGCTACCACCACCAGTGATCAGTTGATGTTGTACCGCACAGCACCAGAAAGGAGCACGTTTGTTGTTACTGCTGGGGATGGGACCTGTCTGTGGCATCTTGCAGGGGACACTCCTTCACAGCAGACAGGGACATACTGGTTCTCCTAAATGTGCTATGGCACGGAGTCACTGCACAAATTTCAAAAATTCAGATGCAAAACTATTGCATTGAGGTTGTCTTCCTATTTTTGAGCTAGGACACCAGGGATGGGGATGCAGAGCCATGAACCTAGGAACCTCCTTACAAGTGAAGCTCTCCAGCACTTCACCGCAGACAAAACTGGTAGAAGGTCATGATGCCAAGAATAAAGAAATGAAGAAAAGATAACTTCTTTTTCATTTGTAGCAGAAATGAGTAATGGTCTTGAAACATTCTTTGCTCCCGCTCTGTAAACCTGGGCTGACTACTTTCCAGTCATGGAAGTCCAGTCTTGCTAAACCAAGATGAAAAATAAAGTCTCACCCAAGTCTGAGAAAGTTAAATTCCTCCTTCTCATACAAGATGAGCAGAGAAAAGTTCCATCCAGAGAGGTTTGGCTGTGTGGGAAACCCGAACACCTGAGCTGCCAGGGGACCCCGCTCGGCTCGCGCTGTCTGGCTGCCTCCACTGCCCCGCTCGGGTGAGAATTCCCGCGTCACTACAATACCTCTAGAAACCTGTGGTCAAGTTTTATACAAATAACAGCTGGAATGAGACATGGTAAATATAGAATTTTAGATCTTCTGAGAAGAGAAAAAGGATTGAAAGGAATGGGTTTCCCCACAGCTTGGGTACCCTTGCAAAGCTCACCTTTTTCCCATCTTATTTCATTTCATACTGTTTATAGCAGGTGCCTTCTGCTCTCACCTTGTCAAAGCATCGTTTCTGTTTCCTTCTCATTGACACACAATAAAGATGAAGGGCTGCAATTTTTAGCTTTTGCATGCATTTATATGAGCATGTGATTCACTGTTCACTTACAAAAATTGTAGACCAAACTCCTCTGAATGGAGTTGCTGCTTTATGTAAATGATTTGTGCATCACAAAATGGGAGAAGCACTCTCAACCCATTACACCAACAGTATCTGCAAATCTGGGTCCCAAAGAAGCCAATTTTTCACCAAGCAAATCCCTCTGGCTTCGGTAGTGCTACTTACAGGTAGTGCATTGCAAGGCAGTGGGGACCTTGCGTCCTTGTTCTGCAGGTGCAGTGTCCGAGAGCTTCCCGGCCAGCCCATCCAGCACGTTGGAGTTTATCTTACACAGTTCAAGTCAGAGGTCTGTCACAGGGGACGTCAGGCAGGTTGGTACAATCACAGACCTGACACGACTGGAAATGGCAGGCACGTGAACATGAAACCATAACGCAAACATTGACATCAGGCGGGGGCCAGACCAGGCCTAAGAGAGCACGGCATCGTACCCCGCTGCTGCCACGCGCGCAGCACACAGGCGAGAGCACCGATGCGCTGCCGGGGTCGAGTGCTGCAGGGGAGGCAGCCGCAGCAGGAGCAGGGATGAATCACTGCCAGCCACCAGGATATCTCAAATGACATTAAATATCTACACACTGAAGAATTACAAGCTGAGTACCAGGCAGCTTCCTAACTGATGCTAGCAAGCTATAGGTATGAGCTGACTCAGTTTTATCTGTTCCAAGCAAAAAAAAAAAAAAGCGCTGACTGCTCTGCGTGGAGATGTCAGCACGAATCCCTCGCCGGGCAGAGGCAAGGGCAGGACAAGGCAGGGCAGCCCCAGCCCCAGCCCCAGCCCCAGCGCAAGCCCCAGCCCCCCCAGCAGCCTGGCACAAGCCTGGAGGAGCACTCGGGGCGATGGGTCACACCGGTGTGCGGTTGGGGAGTTTGGTTTCAAATCTTTGATGTTTCAGAAGAGGACTTTGTGAAGCCTCCTACTGAGAAGCATCCTATGCCATTGAAAGCAATGCTGGCTGCTGTCCTGTGCAGTCCCAGCCCTGCCATGCCGCACCCTCGCGCAGCCAGTGCGGACTAACGGAGGCAGTCGGGAGCTCTCCTCGCCCTGCCAAAACACGAACGTGCTGCTTACATTCGGCAGCCAGGGTTGGCTTGTCTGTGTAACACCCCGCTTGGCTCCAAACAGCCCAACCCAGGATAACCCCCGTGAGCCGGGACAAGGAATGGTGAACGGAGCACAGAGGGGTGTGCAACAGACGGCGTGGTTCGGACCTGCTGTAGGAAAGATGCTTTGTATCTGTTCCCCGTGATGCTTTTAATGACATCCACAGTCCTAGTTTCCAGTTGGACGAACACTGACAGAAAAGCTCTGAAATTTATTTTAAAAGAAGACTATATAATTTGGAATAGGTAAATTAATAGAAAAATGTAAACTACGTCTCTTGCTGCTTTATAATTAAACGTATGTTAGTAAAGGACTTGTTAGCGTTAGGTCAGAGGTTGGACTCGGTGATCTTGGAGGTCTCTTCCAACCCAGATGATTCTGTGATTCTGTGACTCTGTGTCAGAGCCATCTTGGCTTCACTGCTACGTCTGCACAGGGGTAGTTATAAGGCAAAGAAATCAGCACCAGTGATGAAGGAAATGAGGAGTATTCATGTATTTAAAAAAGTATATTAAAAAAAAAAAAAAGATTAGATTAGATTTTCCTGGCATCCATAACTGCTTCCACGCCTTTACTGGGAACATTTGAGGAATGAATTTACAAAAAACTATTTGTAGAAACCACACAGAAGTATGCAAAACAGCAAATGGAGCTTGAATATTCTTGAGGTTGAAGGCATCCTCAGGGCATCCCTGCCAGCATCCTTGGGGCATTCCAGTGGAAAAAGATCTATTCTAGTCCTTACACTACAGATTAAAAATAGTAAAAGTCACTGAAAAGAGTATCTGAGGGACAAAAAATAAAAAATAAAAAGTAAAGAACCTGCTTAATAAAATTGCACCTCTCTGCCAAGGAACAGAAACACAATAATTTAACTTATAAAATCAATTATACCATGGAAATAGCAAAGCTCATGAACACAAACTTGTCAAAAAAAAAAAAAAAAAAAGTGTTTTCACATACGATGTGAAGTAGCTGTAAAAGCAGATTGTGAGTTTTTAGAAACAAGTGGTTGGCATATGAAATCTCAGCCAGTAGTAAGCAACAGCCAAGAAGCAGTAGCATCATCACTATCATTCCTAATTTAGGAAAACATTCTTGAAGAAATTGCTTCAGCCAAATGTGTGTAACATTTGTCTCCAATTTAAATCTCACCTAAGCCAATATGTTGCAGGCACACTAGGATGGAATTTGAGATCTTTGCTCTTACAGCAGAGTTATCTTTGTCTAATCTCAGGGACCACAGTTTACAGCTATTTAATAGGATGGTGAGAAGCAGAGGATCCCTGTCCCTCTGGGGACTCAGCTTGCTTTCCAGACCTTTTGGGGGCAGGGTGAAGGCTTCTGCCCCTAGAGCATCCTGCAGCCCAGCAGTGTTTCTCTCTCAAAAGCTTCTGTGCCACTTGTGTCCGCAAGTCTAATTCTGCACGTGTTGCACTGTAGGAAATGGCTGCCCTAGCTCAGGATCTCAGACTGATTGCTCAGTCTGGCTTCAGCTCCAGCTCTGGCTTTAAGAACATTCAGCAGCTTTCATATCTTCAGGACAAATTTAGATTTTTCATGCTTTATTATGGAGATTATCACATTGCAGAGCAATTAAAAATTAAACATCGCCAACATGGCAAATACGAAAATCCACTTTCTGTCCTGGGGACAGACAGCATTTTTCCACCAGTCCAAAAGGTTTTGGCAACATCTGGCTCCCTCTAGGAAGCACAGGCCCATGCCTCAGTGTGTCAGACAGCAGCTCTGTGGACTCCGTTCTGTTTGGGTGATCCCACCTGCACATTCAGGCTGCAGGATGCTCCCTTCATCTCACTGACAAGAATCACAAGTCAGAAGCAACAGGAGCCTGCTGAAAGGTCCGTGGTTCTTCAAGCTTTGCCCCGGGCCAGTCTGCTCGCCAGCAGCTCTGTTATTGCCCTGGCCCCGCTCCAGCCTGGCCCAGCGGAAGGGGAGCACCACGCTCCTTGAGCTGGCACTCAGCAGTGGGCAAGGAATGGGTGTCAAGCACCCACATGCTGAAGTTTCTGAAGAGAGAACCCTTGGCTTTTGGGATTGCTAGTGCTTCCCTTGTGCCATGTGCCCACAGCCCTGTGCACAGCAGGGGACAAGCACGAGCTAGAGCGCAGAGCCAAGCACCGCTCCCCCCGGCAGCTCTGTGCTGCTGGGGACGCTGACAGCCGGCAGCCCAGCCCTGCCCCGCGAGCTGCTGGCACACGGTGCTGAAAGCACCTGGGGCCTTTGCTCCGAGTGGCTTGGTGCAGAGGTGGTGAGCTGGTAACCCCTGAACGCCCTGCCAGAGCTAAAGGCTCAGCCTGCACCTACCCCCAGACATCTCAGTTGTGACTGCCCACACCCCACCTCTCCTCACCTCCCACCGCCGCTGGAGTTGCTTTGGTCTACCTTCAGAAGTGGCATTTCAGCGAGGATCGAGAGACAAGCACTAATATGCTCATGTAGTTAAGGCAAACGTTGTGAAAGGCAGTAAAATCTTGATATGGCACAAAACGATTAGTGACAACTCACGTAATCAGGCAACTGTCCATGAGAATCATGCACACGTAAGGAAATCAGGGAATTTAAAACCAGGAGATGCTTCACCTCCAAGAAAAACACGGTTTCGTTATGCTAGTCTTTCATGTTTAGTTTTGCCTACCACTTTCAAGAAAAGTTTGTTTAAAAATGCAGTGTATCCACATACCCCAAAAGAACTTAAGAATTAGGGCAGGAAACAGGTTCTCAAGTGTTAATACATATGAAGCTCTGTGCGACATAAAGTTATTAATTTGTGCAATGACTGCATAATTAATGTTTGGTCTCATCTCGCTCTCTTTTAAATGTATTCCCACATTGCATAGAAGTTGTTGGCTAATGAATTAAACAGTTTGATGTTGATGAATCACAATTTTGCCTATCAATATTAAAATATTGCCAGAGGTATGCTTTTCAGTTTGGGTCATGAAAGTTTAAATTGTAATACTGTCAAAAATGCAGACATTGTGTTTTGCCAGGCTTCAGTTCAAAAGCAGACGAGTCCAGGTTTTGTTTTCAGATCTGGGCTTTGGGATTCATTTTTCTTTTCTTTCTTCCATTGAAGCAATGAGACGAACGCAAGGTATCATGCAAAACTTTAGATTTATCTGTAATAGCAACTGAAATGGAGAAATCCAGTTACATCGGAGATCTCAAGTCAAAACTAGTCTGTTCTGGTCCTTGGACTATGATTAATGTGGTAAGTGGTACCAGATGGTAAATGCTTTGAGAAGCCTCTGCACTCCAAAGAAGTGCTAATTACTTTCAAGGCTGCGGCAAGAGGATAAGAGAGGAAGAGCCGGCACCAGCCCAGCACTCACCCTGCTCAGGGCAGCAGCGGGGCTCTGCTGCCTGGACCCGTGGTGGATCCCAGCCACCCTCACTGGCCAGTCCCACAGCTCCCAGCCACACTCAGCCGCTGTCCCCACGGCTCCCAGCCACCCTCACCGGCCAGCCCCATGCTCCTGATGCAGCTCACACACCTTGGGAGCCAACTCCTGCCTCCTGAGGAGGCACATGCTGGTCTAGAAGAGTCAATAAACTCTCATTGTTCTCCTGCATAAAAGACAGAGAATGCTGACCGGTAGGGGGATAGCCACGTGTTAGTCCACGTTTTGGCATCACGATGCCACCCTGGTAACTGGGCATTGTGCGGTGCGTGTGGCTGAGGTCAGTGGCAGACAGCACTTCTCTCCACCAGATCCATGGTTAATTCCTGGGCCAGGAGGGTGCTGGGATATTCTGCGGCAGAAGCCACCTGAACCCCACCAGGGCAGCCACCTGTACGTGTAGTCACATTTTTAAGCTTTGGAAGACCTAAACCAGGGATCAGAAATAAAGCAGATCCAGCAGTGCAAGTGTGTTCTCCTGCCCTCTGCGAGCTGGGGAAGACCACAGCCCGCAGCTCCTTGTCTGAGCTCCTTGTCTGAGCTACAGCTGCATCCCCCTGGCTGACGTTGCTGCAGTCCCTTAGTTGTGACCTGCTCGAATGAGGAGCAGCAGCAGCAGAGGCACACAGCTCCGGTGTGGGGGCCGGAGCCCCAGCTCAGCTGTGCAGCAGGGTGAGACCAGCCTCAGGCTCCTCACATCACCGCCCTCCTCCTGGTAACGCTGACACCCCAGCCACCTCAGCACCAGCTTTATTAGCCAATAAATACAATCAATGCATACCTGCCGGTTACACATAAGCCAGCTTCCAAGCCTGAGCAGTAAAAGTGCCCAAATAAAAGCCACGTGAGGTGCAGGACTGTGGGAGGGAGCCTTCGGGGGAGAGCAGCCGGGGGGCTCAGGCTGCAGGACCCAGAGCACAGCAGGTCAGAGCTGCAGCGCTCGGGGATATGAAACAGGCTGCAGCGTGCTGGGCTCCGGCACGGAGCCGTGCCCGGGGAAGGGGAAATGTCAGGAAACCACTGGCTGCTGGGGGACAGGCGGCTGGGGGAGCCGCCAGCTCCTGGCTGCCAGCAGGCCGAGGTGTGCAGTTAGCTGATGACAGCGCTGGTAGGAGAGGTGTTGGTTTTGCTTCGATTCACTGCTGCTTCAGCAGCCGCTGATGGCACAGACCTTGCTGAGGTGGTCAAAATGCTGCAAGATCAGCTGTCCTAACGCCAGACACATGGACTGATGCCTGCTTTCAAGGATTAAAGATGGAAAATAAATTAACAAATAAATAAAAAAAGCCAAGATTATGGACACTAACAGAGTATCATCCCTGCCTTTCTGAAGCAAGCTTAGCATGTTGGAAGTAGGCAACAACCACAAGGGTAAAGAACAGGTCTGTCTCCCCAAGCAATAAGGGACTGCTATTTCATTATGAATTTCCTCCAGAGGTGCAAAATTGTAACTGCATCGTGTACCACAAATAAACCACCAGTAATAAACATAAGCTCTCTCTAAGGCTCAGCAGCCATCAATGTCCATGATCTTTGGCTGTTAATATTGTCATGACGCTCAGCAGCAATGACTGTTTTGCAAAGGGCAAACCAAGGAGAACTTCAGGTCAGGAGCATGACAGAACCTGAAGAGAAATTCAGATCTAGCAGGCTGACAGCACGCAGTTCACCAGAACGTGGAGGGCTCCTCGCAACTATTTAATTTAATAGACAATAAGCAAAGGCTTATTTTGATTACTTTACAAGTAGAAAGAATAAGTTTTAAAAGTCAGTCTGATGAAAGGTCTGCTGCTTCCATAATTTCAGTACTCAGGTCACATTACAGGAAAGACAGTGTTTCTAAAGACACCGACAGCGGTGAGTGTGAAAGTGAAGTAGTTGTTAACGTACGCTTAGTCTCTGTGTTACAGAGAGCAACTGCACCACCCCTGAAAAATGTGAATCCCCCTCCATCAAACGTTAGATAAAATTCAAGCAGCCCCCATCGTTACCTTGGGGACTGCAGGACCAGCCCCAAATCTCTAACAGCAAAAGCCACATGACAAAAAGAGTCAGCCCTTAAATTTCACAGGCATTTTTATCCTTTTCTGCAATGTAGTGAAAGACATTTCTGTCTTGCTTGCACAGCACAAACAATGTCCAGCAGAGGTGAAGCCTTCCAGCACCGGCAGGGATGGGGATATCTGACCTGCTGTGATTCCCAGCCACCAACCCAGTCTTGCCTGAGGCCCAGCCATTTTTTTCAAACTTCTACAAAGAAAAGAGAAAGCAGTTACCTCTTCAGAGTGCAACAACAGTTTCTACATACTGATCCATACAACGAAATGCTGAAAATCCTAAGAATCAAAGCCTGAAGGACACTTCAATACCATGTGCTTGCATTTGCTTTACAGCCAGCTCCCACTGCTTGGTGAGATATTTTGCAGTAGGCACTGCAGCAGTCCCAAGCACTACAGGAGAAAACTGCCTGGAGAGCTTCCCTAAGGGACTATCAGACTGAAAAATGAGGGCAAAACGTAGAGTAGTGTCACAAGCAGTGATAGTTTGCCCAAACCTCCAGCACAGCCTCTGCTCCGTGCTGCTATCAGCCAGATGCACACTGGCTTCTTCCAAGGGAAGGTCCATTTTGGAAAGTTGCATCTCCCGGACAAGGTGCTACACAGTAGGCAGAAACTGTAGTGGCCTAATTATTGTAGAGATGGCTGGTGGTAAGGAGTACCTTGGCCAAAAAAGTCAGCATATGCTGTTTCCTCTAACAGGGCAGGAACTTTACTGAACCTCCTGGTTTTGAGATTTCTGGCTCGACAGAGCAAAGGCACTAGACAGTGGGAGAGGCAATGTGAGGAATGGACTCTCAGCAGCACCTCTGTGATAAATCTGATATATTTCACTACACCATTGCCAGCCACACAGTTCACAGCTGTGGTGCAGGACCACAGCGTGAGAGCTGGCTCCCCTGGTGCCACCTGCATCACGCTCCTGACACCATCTTCCTGATGGCCATTGGAAATGGGCCAAGTCCTTCCCAAAGCCTGCCTGCGGTACCCCTGCACCCCACAAGCCCCACACCAGTGCCAGCAGTGGGGAGCACAGGCCCAGCCGGTGCAGCTCGGGGGGCACGGGAGGCAGCGAACCGCCCCGGCTCTGCTCTGCACCCTGCAGCCGGCAGCGCTGCGCCTGCGGAGCTGCCTCAGGGGTGAGTCCTGCCCTCCAGCTCCTCGGGCAGGTTTTCCTTTGCTGACCACTGACAATCTTGCAATTTGTTATCAACAGCCTGCTGCTTCACCGACATCACAGGGCGCTGGGCTGGCAGGGTGCTATTAGGGATGCTGAGTACCTCATTCCCTCTGCAAATCCAGCTCTGCAGCAGAGACTTCTCAGCAATAGCAGTTAGTACATCTCTAAGTGTTTAACCAGGATAACATTAGCAAACAGCTTTTAGGAGGATTAAGGATCTTTGAATTTACTCTACGGAGAATTTCAAGCCTTGAAATTTTACCCCTAAGGTTGCACTAATTCATACAAAACTTCATATAAATCTCACAGATAGATTTAGGAGTGACAATTCAATTTTTAGTTATTTCAAGGATTACCTTTTATAGAAAGCAATAAAAACATACATGGAAGTTGCTAGATTCTTCAGCTACATTAAGGAAACAGTTGTACTGAATACTGACTGTGCTTAGGAAAAGACCATTTCTACTCCAAACTACTCACCAGGTAAGAACATCAGATAGAAAACAATACACCAAACCAGCTTATAGTTAGCATATTGACTCGAAATATTGTGTATTAACTAATCCTTTAAAGTATCTGACCTTGACACTTTATGAAATAATTTTAATAAATGAAAAGTTAATGCAAACTGTGACCCTGCATAACCATAAATAGAAGCAGTTTTGTAATGTGCTGTTACCAGACATCTCAGTAGGCAGCCATAAAGACAGGGAAACAACTACATTGAGCTTAGATATTAAAGACAAGGCCAAAGAAGTGTGCAAAGAGGAAAACAGGATCTTCATTAGGGCAAGAGTTTTGAAATTCCTGGTGTGTGAGACCTCCCAGGGAAGAGGGGTTGACTGTCGAGTACCCCCACTCGCCAACCAAGACGCCCGTTCTGCAAATACTGGGGATTCAGCTCTGCAGTCTCTCATTTGCTATTAGATATATTGAAGCTACAATTAATCCACTAGCCTAATTTATCATACAATAAAGTTCAGCAGTCATGAATGAGTAATGAATTAACAGATTGCCCTATTGTACATTTCAGCTATCTTTTAGAGATTATCAATAATAATTTTATTGATCACTAAATCCCAGCACACAAAGAATTAATAAAAAGTCAAGATACAGATTCCTCTACTGGCTTTTGCTTAGCTACAGCTCTAGACCACACTAAAGTAAAGCCATCTCCAGTCTGTACACAGAGTGGTCCCAGCTCACCAGGATCCTAGGGAACATAATCCCTGCTGGGGGAATGGAGCAAAGTCCCCCTAGCCTCAGAGCTGCCTCCTCCATGGACCCACTCACCAGCTCTCAGATGACTAGAGACACCCAGTTTTGGTGTAAAGACCTCAAGTGGTAGAGAGCCTGCTATGCCCCGGAGTGAACTGCAGTCCTGGTTAATCACAGGCAGTCATACAGATCTGTGTCTTATTTCTAGTCTGAGTTTGTCAGGTTTTAGCTTTCACTGATTGGCTTTTGCTAGACTTTATTTCTGCTAGATTAAAAGAGCTGTTAAAAGATGTTTTTATTTCTAGCTGCCAGCTCTGCAAACCTCTCCAAGGCTCTGACAGTTGAGCCAAGTTTCTCCTGGGGGTGGGGGGAAGCATGAGCTCCAAATAATAGACTTCATATGTTAAAGTTAATCTTCAGTGACACCTGTGCAAGCAAAATGCCTTCAAAGGAATTGCTAATATATAATTGACTGGCCGAGCAATTGGAAACAACTGCACTGAAGATGCAGGCAGAGATGACTCCAGCTCACTATTCCCACTGCACCGCTTCTACAGCAGCAGCGGAGTCAAAACATTGCAGACTGGTTTTATATCACTCGGACATCAGGGAACGGCCTCCTCGAAAAGAACATGTCTTGTGAAAAGCATTCCTCTAACATACCAGTGCATCCAGCCCCCCAGCAGAGAGCTGATCCACAGCCACCGAGGTCGTGGCTGGGCCCCGCTCAGCTGCACCCCCTGGTCCCCGGGCAGTGCACCCGAGGGTCGGCACAGGACAGGCTCCAGAGCCCCCACAACCAGCTTGGCCCTCTGCTGCCAGAAGATAAACCACGCTGATCATCGCATCACAGAAGCATTTAGGTTGGAAAAGACCCATCAGATCATCACACCCAGCCATTACTAACACCACCATTAAGCCCTGTCCCCAGCCCTTCCTGGCGTGCCCATCCCAGGGGAGCGCGCAGGGCCTGCGCCCGCTGCTCACCGTGCTCCCACCCCACCTGCAGCCACGCAAGCGCCAAACAGAGCAAACCTCTTCCCTCTGACACTGTGATTTCCAGGTACTCATGCAGAAAAGTGCAGTGTAGCCAATTATTTTCTGCTTGTGCCACTGTGAAACGCTCTGTTCAATTGACAATTTGACCAGAAAAAACAAGCAAGGCGCGTCCTGCCCTCCCTGTGCCTTTGAGAGCAAACTCACGCTACGCACAGAGCTCTCCCGCAGCAGGGAGACGAGAGCCTTTGAACAGAGCAAAGTGCTACCCACACCTAGAAGAAATCTTAATTGGATATAAGAAAAGATTTTGTGTATTCCTTGTAGAGGAGACTAAGCCACTTAGAAAAGGATCAAACAAATCCTCTGAAGTGGGCCAGTATCATTTGATCAGCACTTGGTGTCTTCAGATCGAGATTTTCTTTTTTTTCTTTTTTTTTTTTTTTCAGTTTGAGGAGATGCTTTGCTCAAACCACAGACGGTTGGAGCCTGTTGTGCCTGCCCACACAAGAGGAGTGTGTTACCCCCTCTGCAGCAGTCACCTGCCTGCTCGCCAGCCCAGGATGCGGGGTGCAGCCCTGAGCCTCAGCAGGAGAAGCACCGTGTGTCTGGCCAGGCCAAGTTTATCGGCAGCCCTCGCTGCCAGGCGATGTGCTGTGCAGGAGCTGTCCCTGTCCCTCAGCACCCGTCTGCCAGCACTCGGCACCCCGGCTTGCAGCAGCAGCACGAAGGCCCGGAGGCACGCTGCGCAGCCTCCCCAGGACGCCTCCCTCCCAAGGCCCTGCTCTCCGAACACAAGGTGTGGGGGAGGTCCTGCAGAGATGGCCACGCTTCACAGCAAAGCCTCATCATTTCTGAAGGAGCTGGAGCTGTGTGTGAGCCCTCTTCTTCCCCGCTCAGCAGCTCGGCGGTGCGTCAGAGGAAGCTTCCTGTGAGGAGCACTCAGCTCCATTCACCATTGCTAGTTCCTGTCTCAAAAAGCCTAATGGAGATTGAAATCACCCACAGAGAGCAGGAAATCCCCATGCAAATTTCATGGCTGTGAAGGTGCACCAGCACGGGAGCAGTGCAGAGCCAGAGCAACCAGCCCAGGAGAACCAGAGCTGCACCTCACGGGGCAAGGGCAGCCAAGGGGGTTGCCAAGGTCAGAATCGAGCCAACGAGCTGTAGAAATAGTGACACACCAGGGCAGGGGACGTGCAGGCTGGTGGGACTGGAACTCAGCTCTGCCAGGGAAGAACAAAGCAGAGTAAACCCCTGACAGTTGCCCTTTTTATGTCAATGACAGCAAATGGACTGCACTGAGAGAATTACAAAAATTCTTCTCTGCATATGTACAAGTAAATGCATCGACTGACAGAGAAGCAGTTTTCAGTAGCTGCTCTCCCTTCTGGACACTGACAGTACACACCACCTTCCACACCCAGCCCCTACTGTCACCTGCACACATATAGCCCTTCGGTTGCAGAGCTCACGTTATTTATGTATTTATTTCATTCGTGCTGAGCTTGCAGCCTGGCAATCCACCCATGTATGTTTCACAGATGTCCTGATCCCTCCCAGGAGCTCCAATATCCTCCTGCTCTGTTCCGGCTGGGTGCTAGCAACACCACGCATCTTCCATCAGACAATGGACTTTCTGGTGCATCTAATGCTTCTGGCTGAGAAGTGCACATGTATTTGCTAGGCGTTAGGCCCAATGGTATGTATGACTTTGACTTTCTTTGGATTTAATAATGGCTAAAGCTAGATTTAAATCATTCTCAAATTTGTTTTATAATTCAAATCATGTTATTAAAACACTGTACAAAAATACATCTAAGAGACACCAACAGCCAGAAGTCTGTAACAGAAGTTGAGCAGGTAAAGAGAAAGTTAGCAATGGAAATCTTGTCCAAGCTTTAGAGCAAAACATAGGAAGAGCTTGGACTAGGATTAAGGAATTTGTATTCCAGTGCTATTTGCCAAGACTTCTGGTATGAGATGGGCTCCCTTGTGCTGAATGCAGCATGACATGAATACCTGTGCAAAGCATGGTCTGCCTGCAAAATGTCTTGATTAAAATTTAAAAAAAATAAAAAGAATAAAATTAAAAAGTGACAGTGGAGGTCCTTTACTCTTTCTGTTCATAAGTGGGAATAGGAAAGCCAAGGAAACTGAGTTTGTCCAATGAGTCAGGTGCTCTTCCTCTGCCTCAGATCACAACACCAGGTTTCCCCTGCATCCTGTGCTGCAGTCCCACAATCTCACAGCACTTGTGGCAGTGCAGGGAGGCCAGGGGCTCTGAGAAGGCTGTAGGCAGCACACATCCCTGCAGAGAGAGGGTGAACACCTAAATGTGTTGAGAGGGTGAGACAAATGTGAGAGAGGGTGAACACCTGCAGCATGAGAAGAGGTTCACTGGTCTGAGAAGAGATGCTTGTGTGGCCAGTGCAGTGAGACCAGTCCTGAGGCAAAGACAAACTCAGAGGGAAGAGAGCTGGTGATATCACTGTGAGTTATTCATGGAGGGGATGCAGCCATTCTCCCCAGTACCATTAGGGTAACAGGGATGAGCGCAGAGCTGGGATAAATGTAATTTTTCAATGGAAAAGGGAAGCCCTATCCACGTTAGCAAGGCTTACCAAGGGCCTCCAGAGCAGAAAGGACAAGGCCAAGCAGAGGTTTCATTCCCCGTCTGTGCAATGTGCTATGCCAAAGCCCCAGTAAATCAGTTATTTGTAAGAAACACTCTGGTACGTGTGTCTGTGCAGCGCAGCTGTTATGCTGAATCATTATGTTAATAGTTGTGTCTGGATGCTCTCCCAAGAAAGAAAGGAAGACACGTTTCTGTATATACAATTGAAATGCAAGCCACAGCTTCAGAGCAGCACTCTGGGGTCTCCTCTGCTGAAACGTTTATATGAAAAGCAATCCAACACTGGGCTTTCTCTGAAAGTGCATTCACTGAGGAGAGTGCCTCATTTACGAGTCAGCTGGAGACCAGGTTCCTGTATACAGATACACTGAGCTTGGAGGCTGCT
The DNA here is from genome assembly GCA_011075105.1 of Heteronetta atricapilla. Lineage (NCBI taxonomy): Eukaryota > Metazoa > Chordata > Aves > Anseriformes > Anatidae > Heteronetta > Heteronetta atricapilla. The sequence continues at coordinate 64,005,500 of CM021735.1, forward strand.
TCTTTGTAATGGCACTGCACTAGGCACAGGTGATTTTCTTTTCTTTCCTTCATTTTGTACCGGACAATCTGTCTCTTCTTACTAATCTTAAAAACATAGAAATTGATCCTTCCCTTCACTCACAGGATTATTAAAGTCACATTTTTCCAAACATTATTCTCGTATGAACCTGCCAAATGGCCTTAGCAGCACTGAATCACAGATCTAGTATTGCCAAAAGTGGGCAGAAATATTTTAAATTGCTGATTTATCATTGTTTCACCTGTGTTTTAGCTAATACATATCTGAAAATTAAGAAAGTTTATTTTACATTATATCTGAAAATAAATCATTTTTGCTAGCTCTATTCTCCACATGCCCGAAGACACCTGCAGGGCAATGTCTGTTTCACGTATTTTAATTTTACTGTGAATGTTATAAATATTACATACTCCCCTTTAAAGAAGTAAAATACTTCAGCACTGAATTTCCTTTCACCGGAAAGGTCACACAGCCCAGCACAGCCAGGGAATCGGCAGAAGGGCGCTCAGAGCAGCTGCGTGCCAGCAGCACCCCCCAGACACTGCTTCCCCGTGCCCCAGTCATTTCTCTGCCTCAGCCTCCCCCAGTTCTGGCCAAGCTATGCTCAAAGGTACAAGGCCAAAGAAGCAATGTCAATTTGCACCAGAGATATATGCAGAATGCAATCTCAGCACTTTCCCTTTAGAGGAACACTCAGATTTTGCCCCTGGGCATTAGAAGATTCACAGCAATATCAAGCAACAAGCTGCCGCTGGATCCCCCGGCCAGAGTGGAACACGGGCCGAGCTGAGCAGGGGCTGACACGTGTATAAAAGACAACTGCCAGGATCTTTTTTTTTTTTTTTAAATCGTGTCAGCTTGTACAGCATCATTTCCAGATAATCATAACAAGTCCCAGCCATTGCCTATCAGTTCTCAATGCAATTAATGAGTCTCTCCTGTGGCATTAGCAAATTAATAAGAATACATCGGCTGTCAGCTGAGCTACAGTCCCTGGCAGGGGGCATGCTGGGGTACCTGCAGCTCACACTGCACAGCCTGCTCCCGGCCTGGCCCCGCCGCAGGTCTGCTCCTTCCAGCTGCTCCTCAAACACCTTGCACCAAGCACCCTCCTGAGCTGGGAGAAGACTTGTTTCTTCAATGAAAAAGGTAAATAAAAATAAAACTTGTAAGGCTATAAAATAACAGAGGTATATGGAGGTGCAACATTTCTCTCAAGGAATTAAGTAAAATCCCTGTGAGATTTCCCATGATGAACTAACTAAACTCGCTCCAGTATTTCTGGTCCTGACATCATCATACGGCTCGTGGAGCTCCAGTCAGCAAGGAACAAACCTCGGAGCCTCTGCTGTCAGCTGCTGCCCACCACATCAGCAGCTTTAGCAGCACTAGGGTCACGCTGGACACTTGAGCTCTCCAAAGCCTCCTCCTTCCCCCAGGTTCCCACCACATGGCCCCAGCTTGGCAGCCCCGCACGGTGCCACTACCCGGCCCTACAGGACCCTTGCTCTCCTCCCCAGCTTGACCCCCGGGGGCTCTGTGTTTGTTCCCCCCCAGTCACAACACACTGCCTCCAGCGAGGAGCCCGCACCCGCACAGTGACACGCCTGCCAACACACCTCTGCAGCTCCGGCCAGCTTCCCTCTGCTAACAGCAACAAGATGCTGGCACAAAATGTACAGATGCAACGTCAGGGATCTAAATGAAAAGCAGTTATTTTCTGTCTTTAAACCACACAGAAAGATTTTGAATAAATTATACAAATGCAACTTCAGGTTCAATTTCTGCAAAGCAGGTGTCCCATTACATGTCTGCGTAGCAGCGTCTGAAGATGAACAAGGGTTTTCCATGAGCACAGAGGCCACGGAGTCCCTCTGCAGTTAACTGCAGTTCTGGCAGCACAGGATAAACCTGGTGTGGTGTTGTAAGTTTTGGGATCTACCATCAGAGAGCAGCTATTTGCGAGAAACCAGTGCTTTGCCCGAGCTGGAATGCAGGTTTGGCTGGGTGAGCGCACGTCTCCAGGTGCCCCAGCCAGAGCATGAGGGCACTGTGGGGGTGCTGGGGGCCAGGATTAGGGTGCAATGGGTCAGGATGCAATGGGGAGCCACCTCCTGGCACGCTGCAGTGCTGGAGCAGCAGAGAAAGGGGAGCGAGGGGACTCGCCACGTGCAGGCTGGCATCTTGCCGCTCGTCTGCGCGCTCCCCTCGCTCGTGCTGGAGGCAGCACCAGCCTCAGGTGCACAGCAGCGGACTGAGAGCAGGTGCGTGAGGAGAGCAGCACGTTGTGCAGCAAGCCCATGGGCTGAGCCCTTCTCTGCGTGTGTGTGAGGCAGGAAGGAGCCAGGGCAGACACAGGAGCTCTCCTCACCTCCAGCTAGATAACAGCTGGGGAACCCTCTGCAGCCTGGCCCTGCACTTGTTCGGCAGGGGAGTCAGTAAGAGAAGCGCTGGGTGAGAAGCAAGTATTCCCAGACTGATCCCATCCCATCTTTGAGGCTTTATGCCCACTGCCGGGAAGCATAACGTTGCTTCAACACGAGTTTTGTCCCCGTTTAAATGTATTAGCTCTCATTCTTCTTGGAACCAGAACTCTGTTGTTTCTCAGATCCCGCCGTGTTTGACTCACCGTGCTGTCTCTTCTGCTCTTGACAGATACAAACTGCACAGATCCATATGTCAAGCAGTTTGATGCAGTCTGATCACAGGTTTTACATCAATATGAGTGGAAAGTTGTAAAGGATTTGCAAAACATCAGTTCTGTGACTGCGTCTGTTCCTCGTATGTACTTTACTTTGCATCTGTTTTACTATCAAAAAGTCTTCAAAAAAAAAGAACAAAAGAAAACCTCAAATGACAATTTTTCTAAACTCGTAGTTTTTACAAAAGTTAACATAATTCAGATCAGATTGTGAGAATGATTCTTCGTACCCTTAACATTTTCTGTATTATAAATCCTTTCTTCACTGAAATGCCAACAAGGGGGTGGGGAGGGAAGGAAATTCGGTGAACAAGTATACCCCCAGTAGAAAGTACAACTGTCACATTGAGCTCTGTAAATCTCATTTTCTATGACTAGGTATTCCATGTGTGTATAATCATGTAAACATGATTGCTTTCATATGATTGCAAAATAATCCTGGTGAATGGATTGCAAAGACGAAGCAAAGCTACTACGGATTCAACATAATTGCCAATGGAAATGATACGTTCTTCTCCCTTATCAGAGTACTGTGGCAACACGGCTCTGCAGCTGTCTCATTGTGCCTTGTCCCTGCATGACTGTCTCATCCTGCCACTGTTTAACTTCCTGAGCTCAAAACATTAATCCAGCAATTAGGAAATAAGGAGTTACTTTTCTACCAAGAGAACTGCTGAAGACAAGCCCCACTCCAGGCAGATGACACAGTAATGATAACTATTGCCTCACATTAGAAGAAACAAAGGAGGAATGCCAAGATATTAAACACAGGACTTTGCAATAAGAAATTCTGGCAGATTATCTCCACTGAACAGTCATTTTCCATGTCTAAAAATCTCAGTCATTTCAAATGACAGCTGAGAGTTTTCTCTATAATGAATTCAAGGACAATTAGTTGGAATCATCCAATGAAACCTAAGATACCTCAGAGGAAGTGTTATAGCTTGCCATAAAAATATATACACTTCATTTGTTATACTCAAAATCTTGTTACAGGCAAACAGGAGCGCACATCCAAGGTGCCAAGAATTTATTGCTGGTCTAATTAATGTTTTACCAGCCTAATCGAAATATGAGAACCAGTTATTATTAGGCCAGCTACAACAGCACTAACACCTACGTTCCAAATTACCTATTATTTTTAAAAATCATTAAAAATACAGCTAAATTCTTGCTAGGTGAGCTCCCCAGTGCCTGGCTGTGCCCCTGCCCTGGCCCACAGGACCCGGGGCCGCTGGCACCCCTGGGCACCACTTCCCACTGCCACTCACTGCAGGGTCGCAGATGCTGACCCTGCCTGGCAGAGCTCCTTGATAGCGCTGGCAAGTAATTAACAAAAAGCAAGTTAAGCTAAAGGCAAAGCAAATTCAGGCAGCAGCCACCTAACCGTCAGACAGTCGCTGCCCCACTGAAAACAAGCTCATCATCTTGCACCATGGAAAGCCCATTAAAAAATACTGAGGAAATATACTCGGGGAAGAAAGGCGACCAGAGAGGCAGGAGGGTACCCAGGACCCCGAGCACGCACCTCCTCTCCAACACAGTTTAGCTGGAACCAGACCCATGACCCACCCAGGACCAGCTGTGTGCAGCCAGTGATGGAGGACAGGTGCTTTTCATCCCTCCGGTCAGCCTGCTCCTTTGGAATAACCATGCCAGATACAATTGGCCCTGCAGCTCCGGGCACGGGCCCTGGTCCCAGGAGGGTGCACGCAGGAGCTGCCATGCTGCCGCTCTCCCCAGCCTCGGCTCAGCACTGAGCACTTGTCCCTGGTCCTCCATCACCACCCAGGAATGAGCAAACGCCCAGTGCAAACAGGCACAGGGCTCAGCAAGGGCCAGGTAAAGGCTGGCACGGTAACTCATGGGCATCAGCCAGCACACTGCCTGCTGGGATTTATTCACCGTTAATGGAATGTGGTGATTAAAATAACCAGCCAGGTTATTATAAGGCTCTCACATTGCCACTTCGGACTGCAATGTTTTATCTTACGCATACAGCTAATTGTTGGGCCAATTAAGAATTTTCTTTGATTCAATAATCTTCTCATCACAATACACTCAGAATCTTGGCCCAGCTGCTTTGGCCGCAGCATTTCAAAGAACACGTCCTGTGCACACGGGCTTCTTGTAGCCAAAGCACAGCCTTGGAGCAGCGGCTCAGAGGAAGCCCTTCGAGGCCCTCTGCCCTTCACACGCCCGGCCGGGAGCTGCCCCCAAGCGTGTAAACTGAGAGTATAAACGTGAACTTCTGTCCTTTAAGAAATTTGTGTGGTAGAGCTGTGCTGGTAGCAAACCAACTGGATGTAAATTTTGCATTCAGTGTTTTTTCTTCTCCAGAATAACTCCAAAGGAATAACTAAGTTATTTTCTATTCCAGCTTGGATTTGTGACTTTCTCAGATGTCACACAGATATGTTTGCTTGCCTCTGTTTTTTTCACCCCTCCAAAGGTCAGGAAACATTTTTATTCAACAGGTTCCTCGGGGGCAGTTAAGGGACTCAGCATTCTTAGCTTTCACAGCAAAGTACCCGCTCACTTGGCTGTAAGCAGGCTGGTCCCTGCCGGGACGCGGCGGTGCTGGCAGCAGGTCAGGCACACGGTGGTAGTGGCATGAGCCCTGGCCGAGCATGGTGCAGGCATCTCACACAACCCGGCAGGCGCAGCTGCCTCTCTTCCAGCCTCTGTTGTTCAGACCAGGCAATCCGAGCCCCCCGCTGCCTCTTCCTGGCCCCTGCCCACCGCAGGTCCCTGCTCTCCTTGTCACGCACTGCAAACGTCCATCACGTGTTGGCCAGCACCAGCGGCTCCCAGCCAGAGGCCTGCAGGGGCTGCACAGGGTGCCAGGAATACAGAGGACAAATACAACACCCACAGTGATTTGTTTCTCTCATCCATCACCATTTTTGCCAAGCTCGAGTCTCCTATCAGAGGCTGTGCTGGGGGAAATCTCGCTTTAGCTTAGCCAAGACACTGAAGTCAAAAGCCTGCACATGAAAAAGCACCACAGTGGTGATTTATTTGCTTAACACATATTGATGGGAAACATGTATTTGCAATGACTTTGGTATCAGCGAGAGCAACAGTGTGAAACCTCAGAGAGCTGAACTCAGGGCTCCAGCCAACAAAGGGAGTGGAAAAAAGCAGATTCTTTTAAAACAAAATACAAATGAGCTAGTTACCCTGCTTTTGAAATAACTTGTATCATTGTCAAGGGAAGGCTCCAAGGACCCTTGCTAAAATACGCAAACTGCTTCTCATGTAAATCTCCATTTTTTCACTGCCTCATTGATTCTGAATAGGGTTCAAAGATGAATAATGCTAAGACCCATTTAAAGCAGAGGAAGATATACCAGATAAGAAAAACGAAATGATCTGGGGGGGGAAGGGAGGAGACGGGGAGGGGGATTGAAAGAGGGAGCTGCTAAAAATGGCAATTTCTTTTTTTTTCCCCACATCAAATAGTTTATTCACCATACAGATAATCTGGAGGAGCAGAAACACCAGTTCCTCCCGCTTACTCTATTATTTCTTAAATACAGTTATTGCTTCAAACAGGTTCACAGCTGGGGAGAAGGGAGAAAGGCTTGATATGAATAGCAGCAGGATGAGCAGTCGCCTATTTAATGGCAATTATCAGTAAAAAAGGACCAAGTGAGAAACCCTGGCATGGTCTGCAGGTTGTCTCCAGCGGCTCGCTCTGAAGCCCGTAGGCAGAGAGCAGCAGGTTAGCCTGCAGGGGTGGGTAGCAGGGGCTCCTGCTGTGGTGGTGGTCCTGCACATTAACCCTTCTCCGTCTGGTGCGCGGGAGCACTGCATGTCTCAGAAGCACCTTGCTGGGGCCAGGCTCAGCACGTGCAAGGCAGACACCTGGCACGGCCGGCCCTCACCGCCAGCCACTAGGCCAGCTGATACGCTGTTTTCTCGGGTTGGACTTCTGCAGGATGACAAGAGCAGCACTGAGGTTGCCCTCCCACCACATCAGGTGGCTCACTTGTCTTAACCAGAGCATCGAGTTACTCAGCAGCATGCAAAGTGATATTCCCCAACCATCAGGGGAGGTCGGAACCACACATTTCACAGAAAAGCTCTACTACCAGAGTGCTGCCGATTCTCCACCACCACGCCCTGCCCCCTAAAGCATCAGTCCGTGTTTGAAAACGGGCATTTGCCTGGACCGAGGATGGAACGGACTTGGCTATTCTACCACACAGGGATGGAAGCTACCAGAAAAACAGAAAACCTTGTTCCAGCCCTAGCTCCACATAAAAAAAAATAAACAAACAAAACAAACAAACAAAAAAAACCACACCACAATCTGCTACAAATCTCCCATCAGCTCTGCTCGGTTCTCCCAGTGACATCAATTCTACTTTTCTGAAGCACCACCGAGTGCCGTGCCCTGCTCTGCCCCAGCTGTGGGCTTTCACAGAGCCCCCCACGCAGGGGGCCCAGCTCCTGCTGGGGGCACAGCGCGGGCACAGCCCCACCGCAGGGCCAGGTCCCCAGGCAGACGGACGGCGCTGAGCCCAGGCACTGCCGGAGCTGGAGGGCGCTTCCCAGGGGCCGGGGATCGCTCCTCACCAGCGGGCAGAGGGGCTGCTAAAGCAGATGTCCTGGTAACGCCGTGGCGAGGCGTGCGGAAGGAAGCCACCCCGACAGAGCTCCGCCGGGCGCTCACCGCTGCCTGCACGCACTGCGCTCAGCATTGCTGTGAACGGCAACAAGCACTTACTGTGACAGCCACTGGCATTGTTTCATGCTACAAATACACTTTATCTAAAGCAGAAGGAAAGTGAAGAATTGTAAATGGCTTTTGATAAGATCCCCACAAGAGCCTATTAAGGATGCTTAATTTTGCTCCTCAGTCCTTATTGACACAAGAGCCAAATAGAAAGAATGATTAAGATGACAGCAAATATTTCCCAAGTGGAACAGACGCTTCCTGAACAGCAGCCGAGGAACAGGCAAAGCACAGTGAATGAATGCTGGTTCATAGCCTCCTGCACAAACGGGCAAGTGAGACACGAAGCTCCTGTGTGCACAGCTCGGTGCCGCTCTGCCACACCAAAACCCAGCTCCTCAGTGTGACTGAACGACCCCGTAGCCCCAACAACCTTTAAACTGGAAAAGTCACACAGGCCAGAACCGGCCAAGTGGTTATGACTTCTCTCCCACAAAGTTTGCCAGTAGAACATCACTGGCACTCATATTATCATCAGCAATGGTTCAATTATGTTTAAATTGGGGCCCCAGAACTCACACCTTGTTTTCATAAAACTGTTTCCTTACGTCACTGTCAGCATCTTCTAAACAATCCCAAAGTGACATACTGTGGTTGGAACTGTGAAACATAACAGAAGGAAAGCTTTTCACCATGAGTAATGTGTGCTCTGTACACGTTCAGTAACAGGATTATTTGGCAGTGGGGTTTCTTGTTTTACCAGTCTGTAAGTGCCTACTTGTGTAAATTTGCCTTCTAAAGAAAACCACCAATTGTCTCAGTGGCTGAACTCCTCTTTTCCATACTTACTTCAGAAGGGATTGCTAGTGTGACTCAAGACACCTCTAGGGAACTTTGTAGGTGGCACAGCGGGATGAGAGACTTCATCCACTGACTCACTTCTCACTCTGCGTGCAGTGCAGAAAAGCTGCTTAATAGCAGCCAAGACAAGAGCAACAGGTTCATGGAGAGCGCAGGAGAGTCCCTTGGTTCGTTCTGTTTCCTTCCAGAATTAGATTTCCCTTTAGAAGTACTTTTCTTACCACGGAAGGACAGACCAGCAGCAGATGGCCTCAGAGGCAGCTGCTGAATCCCCAGCCCAGCTGGACCTGCAGCCCTCCAGAAAAGCTGCCCATGCCCTACCACCTCAGGCAGTTCCCAGTTCTGCTCCAGACACTGGCTCTGCACACCCACTGCTCGTTTCCCTACCCATCATAGACACAAGGCAGACATTTCCTTTCCAATTCTCTTTTTTTTTTTTTGTAAGGGTGTTACCATATTTCAAAGCCCCGTGTCCCAGGATGTCACTTCTGGGTGATGTGTAACCCAAGCACCAAATCCACTCCCTCGCTCTTTCCCAAGGAGAAGGCCCTGCAGCCCTCCAGGAGGGGAAAAAATCCGTGCATACTGTGAGCCTGAAGGACCGGTAGGCTGTACCCTCACCCTGCTGCATGCAGGGACCCAGCAATAGACCTGCACGTCCTCCTCATCCCCAGCAGCATGCAAACCCCACTCTTTGCTCAGGCGTCTTTAGCTCTGCAGCCTTGTTTGTCTGGATCAGAGACACTCCATCTAGGAATCAGGCAAGGCTTTCACAAACAACCCCTAGAAATCCATCATCCCTTCTTTTCTCTATCATAACCCTGGCACACACTCCAGGGCTTTTTGTACAGTTTTGCTGATGCCAGTTGTGTCGGGGGGTCACCCTCTTTAGGAAGGGATGCAGAACTGCCTGACTGCTGCCAGCTCTGTCCATGACCGCTCACCCCACCGCATGGCATGAGACCTGGATATTGACCACTGTGCAACGCAGGGGCAGCAGCTGAGCATCCAGCAAGCGGTTGGATCCTGCCAGACAAAGGCAGGGCTTCCCTCCACAGAGCCTTGCCCTGGAGGCGAAGGGCTGTGTTGTGCCAGCCGCTGTCAGTACTCCGGGAAAGCAGCAGCAAAGCCCCCACGTTCCTCCAGCACAAAAATACCTCCGCGTGGGCTGAGCCGTGCGAACGCTCCCATCCTAACCAGCATCTGCGCTGTCACGAAAGGCAAACGAGACGTAAAAATAGCGCTCTGCTCTCGCTGCTGCTCCACGGCCGAGTGCCGCCCGGGCAGGAGGGCAGCGTGCGGGTGTCGGGCTGCGGCACGGCCAGGGGAAGGCAGCCCCGCACCCAGCCCCATCCTGCTGCCGCCGCGCCTGAGCTGCGCCAGGCGTTGGTGTTCTCAGACAGGACTGTACAGACAGAATACGGGGAGTAGGGCTGTGTTCCAAAAGGCTTCAGAGCTGGCATTTCATTTCTGCTCATAGGCTGAGTGCTGAGCCTGCACAGAATACCTTTGTGTTAGAGCAGCGAGACCTGTGGTCAGAAAGAGCAAGGAAGAGATAAAAGCAAACCCTTTACCTAAGCACGCATGCAACCGCCTCTTCTGCGAGTCTGCCTCCTGTGCCACCCTATTCCATTTTGACCCACCCAGCATAAGGACATTGCCCAAATACAATGAGAGCCATTCCTTTTGCCAAGCCACTGCTGGCACAGCCCAGGCCCCACAGCACAGTACCAGTGCTGGATGTGGCCCCTAGGGCCTCCTGCAGCTCCCAGCCCTGAAGCTGGGGCTGCTTCTTCCCAGGAGTCAGGAGCTGGGTGGGCAGCCAGAGGCCTTCCTGCACCTCCCAGGGTCTGCACCTCCAGGCTCCCCCACTCCTCAGTGTTTGCTGTAGCACAGAGCACGGTATCGGTAACACTGAACAGGTGAGGGCCCCCGTAAAGCCCTTCGTGGCACTTGTAGGTAAGGTGCTGCACGTGTCCCGTCCTGGGGGAGTCACAGGAGCAAGTGCCTGCCCCAGCGCTGAGCTCGCACTTCCATCCCATGGACCAAGAACTGCGGGCAATATGTGCCCTGCACCGTGCAAACATTAAACAGAGACAGCGTTTGATAAACTCCATCTGCCACCATGCAACATCAGCATCTGCTGCTGTTTACTTAGGGAGGTGAAGGTAGAACATACCTAGCAGCTGGATGGGTTTTCATGACACAAAAAATGCAGAAAGAGCAAAGCAGAACAAGGCGTGTGACTCACCCAACACAAGTGAACAAAAATGTGCTGGCTGTGCCAGGACCAGCAGCAGTCAGAGGGGACAACCCTGCCTGAGCCCTCCCCCACACTCAGAAGGTCAAGATTTTGCTGCTGTGTGGGCAGAAGAAAGGAAATCTGAGTCAGTATGTCTGCATAACGCAGAGTCAGCTGCTGCATCTCTGGAGAGGAGGTGTCCATGTGTACGCTCGCTCTTGCCATTTCTTTCAGCTTGCTGCCTGGATCAAGGTAGCCTGGCCAAGCAGTGGGGCTTGCTGTTCCCAGAGCACGCAGCACCGAGGCACATACACCATCACATTTCCCAGACCTCAGAGAGCTAGAATCAGAATATCCCAGGTTGGAAGAGACCCCCAAGGACCATGGAGTCCAACTCCAGGCTCCACACGGGAATCAAACAGAGCATTCATTGTCCAGGCACTTCCTGAGCTGCACCCATCAGGCTTGGTGCCACGACCCATGCAGACCTGAAGAAGCCCAGCAGCTCTCAGACGCCCCCGGCTCAGCTCCTGCCCTCCCCGCACCCAGGCGGGATGCGGAACCCAGCGGCCCACGGGATGAACCTGGTCACATTCGGCAGCCGGAGCAGAAAGACCCAGCAAGACAGAGCACCCACCTGTGACAGGGGGCCAAAGACTACGGCAGAAAAACTGACAGAAGAATGTTTTTCGATCCTACCCACCTCCCCCAGCTGCCAGCAGCCCAGCGGCTTGCCGCAGTGAGGAGCACAGCAGTGGCCGCGTTAAGCCAGCCGTGCTCCAGGTGAGCGAGCCGCCAGCCCTCAGGGGCTGCCCGTGCTCACCCAGCACACTGGTCCCACGGGAACAGCAATGCGAGTTCAGAGCTAGATGAATGAGCCAAGTTGCCGTATGCTCCCTGCTTCTGTGTCACACAGCCCTCACATACCTGTGCTATTGACCAGTTTAAACACCAGTAGCTTCTACTAACGCTTTTCCAGTAATCAGTTCATAAGCTGAAAAAACATGCTTGTCTGGGAGGCCAAGCTAAAGACTGTTAGTTTTTTTGTAATATACTTATTCATATTCTAGACCTTAGCACGACATAAACACATTTATTTTGATTTTAAAAGGTCTATGATTGATAATCTAGATTAACCCATACTTGCATTTCTGGTAATGTAAAATTGTAATGCCAGACACCCAAGCCGTGACTTGTCCAGGGTGATTCGTACTAAGCCTTCACAGCAACAAACAAGCAATAGGGAAACTATTCTCTTCTATGTGACTATTTCTGAATGTTTCCATTTACCAAGTTCTTCCTTCAGTGTCAAAAATACAGATAACCTGTGTTCTGATGTATTTGGAGATGAAGTTCACCAGGTACAACTATGGAGCCAAATTGTACCATAAACAATAACCCATTACTGCAAAAGACGACCTTCGGCTCCTCACCCGCACCACGTTTTAGAAGATCTTACTTTAAGATCAACATTTCAAATCCTTGACTGGTAAGCACCAGAACAGGACAGATGACCTGCCATTACCTACAGCAGCAGAAGCACAACCTCTGCCACCAGCAGCAAGCAGCAGAGAACAAGGAGGTCTCTTCAGAGACACTGCCTGCCCCACTGCTCCTCCCCCCATGTTTCCAGGCAGCCTTTGCCGTAGAGATAGCATGCACAGCGCCGGTATCAATTGTATTGCACTCCGGTCACAGGCACATCCTTGGCCACATCCCCACACAGCACTGGGCTGATGCTGCACGTGCCCAGCAGATCCAGGCACTTCGTGCAGCACTAACGAGCAGTAACAGCTTTCTCCTTGGAGCCTCCCCAGCACGCTATCACACAATCAATTCTTGGCACCACAAAAGTCACAGCCTTTGTAGCGGGCAGCATTACCCGAGAGGGGCCAGTGCTGTACCTGTGCACTTTGTTGGTGCAGCACTGTCCACACCTCCCCAACTGCTGCACTGAGCCTGTTGTTGATTTGATGAATTCCTCCTTTCTTACATCTAAAGCACTCAAGGTGTTGTTCTTCCAGTGCCACCCGACAATGTTTGTTCCCAACTGCTGACACACTGCAGGAGGGGACCAGGAGAACTCCCCCAGTGCCACAGGCAGCTAGGACAGCCAGGCACGCATCTACTCCTCCGCAGAGCCAGAGCATCACGGGCCCTTGTCCCTTGGGTGAAGCTCTGCACGCTTAATAATGCTGCCTCTGTCTCCAACAAAGAAACAGAATCAGTTTTAGGTCTTCTATATTGCAGGGATTTTTTTAGGTTCAGTTTATTGCAATGTGTCATAATGTTGGGTGCAATTTGTACCCTGCTGTATCACTTTGAAGTATAACACATACAAACTAGACTAGTTATTTGTTCATTTAATGTTAGGGAGTAATAGGGAAAGAAAGGATACATGTGTGCTTCATCTTTCTATTACATCAGCAAAATAGAAATATATTTCAACCCCATTTAAAATGCATCAAAATTCAGCAGAGTTACACACCATATTATCCAGCACAAATAACATGAGCTACAACACTGCATATTCTAAAATAGCAGTCCTCACAGTTGTGCTTTATAGCACAGTTATTCACCAGAGGACTCTGTAATTGTGGTATGTCAAATATATTCACTATTTAATGACTGCAAAAGTTTCACAGCATGCAGCTGGCAAGATACCGTGGAGCATGCAGTATTGAACTGCTGTGAGAGGGCTCTATCAGGTCAGTCTGAACCCCAGATTAGATCTTATGAAGTAAGAATCTTTCTGAGAAAGCTACAGCTTTTTTTTTTCCCTTTAAGATTGTTACTTTCTTTAAAGTAATTACAAAAATCAACATTCTTCTGAGTGCTTGCATTCCACTAATACAGTTGGCTTCAACCTGGATAATGCTAGACGCTCATGTTTGATTATAAAGCTTCTCTGGTTTCAGTGGATTGCATAACAAATACCATACCTGCAGGAAGAGCCTTCCTTTCCCTCTGACTGGGCTGCAGAGTTCAGCAGGAAGCACAGGGCTGTGCACGCAGAGCGCTGCACACCTGGGCACGCAGCGTGGGCGCCCCACCCCGGAGAGCAGCACGCTTCCTGGAAGGAACCGAGAAGCGTGTGATTGCACTTCTGATTAGATGCAGCCCACATTCAGCAGACGTGAGAGGAATTATCTGTCCCCCCTAGACTAGGGCTAAGAAATAAATCTGCCAGCCTGGAACCCTTTTCCCTGCTGCACCATCCCAGCAAGCCCAAGCCCCAGCACTGCCATCCCCCACCCACAGAGGTGGAAAAGCAGCATGAGATCAGAGGGTAAAAGCCAACAAGGACACAGGAGAGAAACCCCTTACTCCCCCTCTGTTACAGCTATAAGAACACTGCAAACAGAGTTTGGTTGGCCAGGGAAAGCTGAAGGCTTCAGGAGTCCTTTACTTCTAGAACTGAATGCTAGCTGGTAGCAAAACAAAGCAGACTTAGACCAACCCTTCAAGCAGGGAGACCGAGCCCAACTAACCTGAGGATAAAATCCTGGAAGGCTGAGCTGTTCTTGTACAACAGCTTTCAGTTCTGTGAAACATCTGAAACAGCCCCGTGCATGCACAAAGAAGCCTTGATGCCAGCACACAAAGCCACACTACAATGGGTCTTTGGCTTCCCACGATCCATTAAGCCCCTAAAAACCCAGCACTGCTGCACGACCGGGATTCCCGCCGCCAACAGCCATACTTACAGGGAGCACAGAAGAGCTATAAAGCTGCTGAGGGAACCGCTCGGAGCACTGACCCATGCTTGCTTTCCTGCCTGTCCTTGCAGCGCAGCACCGGTGAGAGCCACTCCCAGGCTTTGAGGCTTCTTCCCTGCCCCAGCACCCAGCCCCCTCCCTCCCCACATCTCCCCGAACCTCTGGGCAGGGCTGGGGGAGCCGAGTCCCTCCCGCAGAAAGCCAAGGGCAGGTTCAGGACCTCCTGCTGCAACTGAGCAGGTAGGGGTGTGTGGGGCCCAATGCCGTGCATCCCAGGGGCCTGAGGGAGCTGGATGGAGTTGCCATGCCTCTCTCCATCCTATCTGAAAAGCCCTGGCTGTCAGGTGAAGTTCCTGGTGACTGGAAAAATGGAAACATCACTCATCTTTAAAAGAGATGGAAAGGAGGACCCAGGAGCTACAGACCAGTGAACCTCACCTCGGTGCCTGGGAAGACCATGAAACAGATCCTCCTGGAAGCAACGTCAAGGCACACGCAAGACAAAGAGGTGATCTGGGACAGGCAGCATGGCTTCACCAAGGGCAAATCATGCCTGACCAACTTGGCAACCTTCTCTGATGGAGTGATGCATCAGTTGACAAGGGAAGACCAACAAATGTCATCTACCGGGACTTCTGTAAGGCCTTTGCCACTGTCCCACATGACATCCTGATCTCCAAATTGGAGAGAGGTGAATTCAGAGGGTGGACCATTTGGTGGGTAAGGATTTGGCTTGAAGGTTGCACCCAGAGAGTGGTGGCCAATAGCTCCATATCCATATGGAGGCTGGTGACAAGTGGTGTCCCTCAGGGCTCTGTCTCAGGACCGGTGCTTATCAGTATCTTCACCCACAATATAGACAATAGGATCCCAGCTTCACAAACACACTCCAACACAACACCCTTGCTCACCTTCCTAACCTCTGCAGGGCTGACTTCGTACCAGATGATGGGCTGGGAGGTCAGACAGCTGGTTCCTTTTATCCTTATTTCTCCAGCTGCATCAGGCACCGCTCATTGGCTGGTGCTGGGCTTCATCACCCTAAAATGAGACGCCCGTCACACCTGAGCCTGCAGTGAAAACGTGTCTGTAACGTCTGCTCACTGGGGCTGTAGTCCTATTCCCTCAGGGGTGACAGGGCAGGATGCACCACATATACTGCATGCACTGTGTGTGCTCTGCTGCTGTGCCAGGGCTTGGCTTCACCCCCTCGCAGGGCCCTGGTACCCGCTGACCGAGGAACGTGGGGATTTGGCCGTAGCCTGACTCCCTTGACCAGCTGTCTCTCCAGACAGCTTGCAGAGGTTTTCATCTCACACCATTTGCTTGTTTTCTGTATCAGAGGACATGAAACTCTCAGGTAAGAGGCAGCAACACCACCAGCACAGCACAGACCCCTGCCGAGGGGCGGCCTGGCCCTGTGCTCTGTGGGCATTGGGCTCCCCAGCTGCTTGCGTCCTGCAGCAGGGCCAGGCCTGGGGCAGGTGTGCTTGGGAGGCTGGAAGTGAAGCTGGATGCAGTGCACCACCCGCCCGCATCTCATACGAGGACGGCCACAAGCAGCGCAGACAGCACTGGGAGGGGCAGAGCCCCCTGCTGCAGGAGTGGCGGGGGGCTTCCTGTAGTGGACAGCTTGGACCCAAAGCACCTGGGCAGGACCTTAGAAGAGGGCTTCCAAGGGACTCGTGCAGACTGTGCCAGCCTGCCCGCTGTGCCCTGCAGCCTGGGGATGGCTCCTGGCCTCGCATCGCCCCAGCCACCTGTGTCCGCATGGCACCCCTGCTGCTGGCAGCGGCTTCTGTCCTTTGTCTTAAAAAGACCTTTGCCAAAGACCCTGAAAAAAAAGGCCCGAGGTGCCTTGGTGCTGGTTTATGGCACAGCAGGATGCACTGGTGTTCCCTGGCAGTCGCAGTCACCTTGAGTCACCTCCTCAAGGTGAGCTGTGGGTGCAGGCTGCAGAATGGTCACCACACAGGCTGCAAAGCGGTGTCACGGCCAAGCACCGTGACCAGCTAATGTGAGAAAACTCTTAGTGGTATGCTTGCCCACTCAAAAAAAACGGGCTGCAAAACTGCCAGCTGAAAGTTTGAAATACGTTGTGTGGATAGAGGTGATTGAAACGAGACCAGGGAGAAGAAGGGGCTGATACACTAACAAATACAACATTTTCCACGGGACAAAAGAGGTCACATTTTGAAAATGCTTTTTCCTCTGAAGAACATGATTCCCAATGCTCATTCAGACACGAGGCAGTGCAGCAGACTGACATAACAGCACTGCATACCTCTACCTAGTGCTCTATGAGCTCCCTGCTTTGTCCATGTCCTCCTGGGGTTGCCCTCACATTGTACCTGCTGTGTCCCAACACGCATTTGGAATGGAAAGGGAACCTTTGCTGCCTCCCCCGAGGTGCAGGAACTGCTGTTCGCCACGGGCAGCTCAGTCCCTCTCTTTGCAGGTGTGTGACTTCCCACATCCTGGGAGGTAAACACTGAAGTGAAGTGAACAGAGAACAAAAGAAACAGCAGAACTGCTGCTTTTAGTCCAGGCCACCCCCGTGGCCCTGCACTGACTCCCAGACGGTCACCAGGTGGGACAGGGCCCCGGGGTCCTGCCCCTGCCCCTGCTCTGCACGAGGCCGGCTGTGGGCTCAGGCCAGGCTGCTCAGGGCGTTACTCCATCAGCTCCCCAAAACCTCCAGGATGGAGATCCCCCAGCCCCTCCAGGCCCCAGACCACGGCCTGGGACATAAGGGAAGGTTTCTCCCCATGTCCAGCTCCCCGCCCTCCAGCTTCATTTTTGCCCCCCCCATAAGCACCTGCCCAGACAGTGCGGGACCACGCGATGCCTGCCTCTCCCACGGCTTTCCCCCGGAGGCCAGGGAGAAAGTGCTAAAACACAAGAAGCTGTTTATCTCACACACACTCAGGAAAGATACTGTGCCAGCAGTGAATTACCCACTGCGATCACATTTGTCCTCTGAGACAGTGACAGGAGGAGATCGGTCCGGGCACGGATTAGATTCAATGTATTTTAAAATTCAGTCGGATTTTAGGATTTTAAAGGTCAGGCAATTTTTTAGGGATGAATACCCCTAAATAATGAAGACGAATATTAGACTACTTAGAAAAGAATGGCTGTTTAAGAGCTGTATAATTACTGTCATTTAGAAGCATGAGCATAGATACAGCAATGGATATTATAATGTGAAATAATTCCACAGGACTATGTTATTTCTAATATAACTGGAAAAAGGGGTTGCGAGGTCATTAGTCTACAGTGAAATGTCTGAGTCGAGGCGGGTGACAGCATTGTGTTGACTTCCTCCTTGTCTCACACATTTTTGACTGTCTTACAGCCTCTTTGGGAGCCTATTTGACATTCATCATCCATCGCCTCGTGTTAACGCTGAACCAGTCCACCTCGAACGTCATGTATAAGACAGTTTATAGAAGAAAGTTCCCAGAAAGCGTGTGGTAAATTGAAAGGTGGCCCGTGGCTCAAGGATTAAGGGTTTCTCCTCTGGCCTCAGAACTGCCATGGCAGGAGCTGGAGGGCACACCACCTCCCTGCACCCGCAGCCCTCCATGGGCAGCCGAGAGCGTGCACCCTGCACCCCGTAACCTATGTGCTGCTGCATCCCTGGGGGCTCCTCCAAGGAGCCACCTTCCGAGGTGCTTGCAGCTTCCCTGTGCTGATGCAAGGCTTGGTGCCACCTCTCTCAAAGTGGTGGCAGTGGTGGTGGCGGTGAGACTATGCACGTTTTTGGCCAGCGTGCAAAATCACTGCTCTCATGGTGAAGAAACAAGAGTTCCGAGGAGAACAGGAAATGGAACAGGAATAATTTCAAGGGTGATCAAAGCAGTAAGAGAGAACAGCAGAACAAACACAAGTATGACTCTGATACAGATACACTGGTAGGAAAATACCTAGGGTAGAAAAATGTTCTGTGTTATGAGGCAATATTAGTAAAAAAGAACTGGTGCAAGTTGTCAGCAAATAAAAATATCTGAAAAATGTCTTGGAAAGATCCCTCAGGAGGATTTGCAGAGAGAAGAGATCTAACTAGGCTTTGGGCAGGGCCTGATTCATTTATTGGCAAGATTATGTGAGGCTGTTCTCTGCAATTGGAAAGGACTGGACTGCACGTGTGCAGGCAGCATTCCCAGTCCTCCTGATCCCAACAGCTGGACCATTTCTATGCTTACTTTCCACTGCTTTAATTTCCACTAGGCTTTTTTTTTTCATGAAGATAAATTTCTGATCTGTCACTGTCCCTCTTGTGGAGCTGGAAATGGTGTCCCCCCTCAGGAAGATGACGTATCCCGCACAGGACCGCCTGCAGCAGTTTGGCACACGCAGACCCCATCCAACAAGGTGGGAGTGGGCTGGGGGCTGGCAGCAGCCGCCTGGTGTCTGTCTGCGGCCCATGGACAGCCTGTCCTCTCCTGGGGCCTCACGGTGAGACCCTGGGGGTAAGGAGCGACAGCAGCTGGAGCACATCACCACCACGTCTTCTCTCCCGTTGGCTTCCGTTCGTGGGTTTTCCAGTGGAGAGTAGCCCTGGAGGGACAGCAGTCAGCAGCGCTTGGCAGGAACAGGAACTCAGCCCAAGGCCCCTTGCAGGGGGCTGCAGGGCTGGGGACAGCACGGGAAGGCAGCGGAGGTACGGAGCCGGGGCAGCCTGCTTGTCCCCGCACACCGTGAGGGACTGAGGCCGCAGACAGCTTGTGAGGGGGCACAAGGAGCAAACTGCAGAGCTCACAAAACAAACTCCAAATCAGCGAGGGAGGAAAATATTTACTAGCATCAAAGTAACTAGTACTTAGCCGGTTCTTTGGCTATCTGTTTTCCACACACCGGGCAAACGGCATACATCCACCATCCACTGGCACTAGATGTGTGAACAAATTGGGCAGTATTTCAGATTTCTGTGGAAGTGACCCTGGAAATCCCAGAGCTGGAGTAGCAGTCAGAAGGCTTGCAGCACACGTATCCTGCATGGTGCATGTCCACCTGCCCAGATGGAAACGTCCCAGAGGAGTGGAGTCCTTGCTGAGCTGGGGCCAGGCCATCCTGTGCCAGAAGGACAACCTAGAAGGGCTGCCCAAAGTGCCTCCATGGCCTCGCGATGCTTTAAGGACACTTAAAAACAAACAAACAAAAACCAAGCATGTTGCTTGACGTGTCTGTTAAACTCAGTCTTGTTTAATACTAAGAATGAAGGCGTCCTCAACACCCACAGCTAGGGTCTGGGTGCGTGCCTCCTCAGACCTGTATGCCTGGTACAGAGATTTGTGAAGATAACACTCATTAAAGCAAAAGGACAAACAGAGGCTTATAGAGAATGGGCTTTTAGTGCTGGGATCACCACTGCTGGGATAGCTTGAGACCTTGCTTATTAATGGCTGAAAGACTCCACAGGAACTGGTCTCCTTGCCGTCCTCCTTGCGCAGTGAGGTCAGGGCAATGCTCAACGAATACTTTGCAGGCAGGATACAGCCTCCTTCCCTCTCTAAAGCATGGAGAAAGGGCATTCCAGCATTTCCTGCTCCTGGAACAGCAAGAGAAGGCATTCCCAAGTACAGCAGCCACAGGTCCAGCTTCCCTGCTGGGCAGTAGGGCATTCATCAGTCACTCCTTAGTGCTTCATCACAGCTGAGCAGGACGGGAGCTGTCCCGGTGTCCCTCAGTTGCAGTAAGCACACGACAAGGCAATTCTCTCCTGCCAGCAGCAAAGAGGAGGAGAAAGGCCCGTGCTAATTTGGGATTACAGCCTGGGGCGTTAGTGAGTGATGTTTGCATCAGATATGGAAAATGGAAATGTAAATCCCCACTGCAGATCTAGTCAAATCTGGGCTTCCTGCTTCCCAGGAACCAATCCTCTATGGGCTGCTCGAGGGTTTCATTTTTCTCTGAAAACAAGTTTTTTCTTCATTTATTTTTCTCCCACTGGAAAAACAAAACAAAACAAAACAAAAAAGACACAACCAAAACAGAACAAGATCATGGTAAGTCGGCATACTTCAGTGAAAACAAAGTTTAATCAGAAATTTCCCAAGTAGCTGCCCTTGGTGCAGCACAGGACCGCAAGAACAGCAGCCAGCAGGCTGCATGGCCCGGCTGCCTCTCACTGGGACTCCCAGAGCACAGGGTGTGCACAGAGGTGCTGCTGGTCACGGTGTGCAGGGAGGTGCTGCTGGTCATGGTGTGCACAGAGGTGCTGCTGGTCACGGTGTGCAGGGAGGTGCTGCTGGTCACGGTGTGCACTGAGGTGCTGCTGGTCATGGTGTGCACTGAGGTGCTGCTGGTCACGGTGTGCACTGAGGTGCTGCTGGTCATGGTGTGCACTGAGGTGCTGCTGGTCACAGTGTGCACAGAGGTGCTGCTGGTCATGGTGTGCACAGAGGTGCTGCTGGTCACGGTGTGCAGGGAGGTGCTGCTGGTCACGGTGTGCACTGAGGTGCTGCTGGTCACGGTGTGCACTGAGGTGCTGCTGGTCATGGTGTGCACTGAGGTGCTGCTGGTCACGGTGTGCACTGAGGTGCTGCTGGTCATGGTGCCAGCACCTGGGCTGCCCACAGCCTCCACCACCGGTGCACCCTGGGGGGCTGCAACTGTGTCTGTCTTTCTCTCCACCAGTTCCCACTGCCTCCTTGTCACCTACAGAAGTGTTGTCCGGAGCTTCCTCAACCTGTTAAGAAAAGCACTTCCCAGTGTTGATCCATTCCCCTACTTTGGTGAGCACCAGGGGTAGCTGCGAGCTGCTGCCCGCTGAGCGCTGCCCGGCCCCGAGCTGGCGGAGCCTGGCTGAGGGCGGCTGCCACCGAGGTAGCAATGCTGGCACACGCATTGTTGGCTGGTGCAGCACCCGCCGGGGGATAAGAAAATGCTGCTAGAGGGCCAGAATTTTCTCTAGTTTCATCAACAGAGCAGACTGGCATGATTCTCCAGTAAGTATCCAAATTCTGTTTTTCTTTAACAAGTCATTTTTGCTTGTTGATATTGCTCTAATCTGTTAATGTATGGATGAAATGCTATTAAACTATCCAAGCTAAAGCAGTCCCCCACTGCTAGCCCACCAACAGGACTATTAATGTCACCGTGCAGGTGGCAAGCTCTACTCTTCAGATATTGCAGGGTTTTTTTGCAAAATCTGATTCACAACTTCAGCAAATCTGACCACAGTGAAATCCAGATTTCTAACTAACATTGAGCTGACAGGTGGAACTTACCTTGACAATTAATTAAAAGGACATAAAAGGTAATCAGCAAGGGAAAAACAGCTCTGCTATGTGCGTGAAAGCTTGAAATTGGAGCCATTGACTGAGGGTAATAACATGGTATTAATGTGAAATGAAATCCTGAGAGCTGATACGGTCTTTGCAGGAAGAATTTGGAGGTTGTTGGTTTAATAAGGTTTCAGCAGCTGCACAGCCTAATGCAGAATGTCAAAAGGAAGAAACAACCTCTCATTTCTTCTTATAGCCCCATCTCTGAATCATGGTTTCACGCTGCTTGGCTGTTTCACAGACCTGGATGTCATCTGCTTCCTCCGAGAAACGCCAGTCGTCCTCTAACTTCACCAGGGAAGTCAGCGGGGTCTGCAGTCAGAGCTGTGGTGATTTCATGGACTCAGATTCCACCAAACATTTTTTTTTTAAAGTAGTTTATTTTGGGCTCATCCTTTTCCTGAATTCAAAACCCCATTACACTATGCAGTAAGGAAAGGGAAGAGCAATATGTGCTGTTATTATAATCCAAGTAAAATCCACTCTATGTGCAGTGCCAGAAAGATCCTAAGTCATGCTTCATGAAAGTGAGAGCACTGAGTCCAATTCCTGATCAAAATTGATTTTTCCTCTTTAAATGTCCATCTGGCATTCTAGTGCACTGGACAAAGCCCTGACCATTCATCCCCAAGGTCTGTGGGCTGGACCAGCCCCATGCCTCCTGCACACACGCAGCCTGGAGTGCCAGGCCCCGGCCAGCCTGGGTGAGCCTGTGCCCCCGCCGCTCGCCCCATGCAGCTCCGCGGCCCGGCTCTGTGCTTTCTGTGCTTTCTGTGCTTTGGCCACATCCAGGCAGCCCCAGTGGGTGCCCAGCGGCTGCTGATGCTCCCAGGTCAGCTCACATTTGAGCCAGGGAGATGTGGCTATTCCTGTGCGTGCCACAAAGCCCAGGTGAGCCCCTCGGACAGCTGGGCTGGTGTGCCATCTGCACAGGGCATCAGCAGCTGCCCCTGGGAGCAGTCCCTGCCACGGAGCCCTGGGAGCTGCGGGGATGGGACGGGGCCGCGGTGCTTGGGCAGCACCAGCAGCTGTCCTCCACACAGCCAGCGCCATCGGCAACACTTACACTGGCTGTTCTTTAGAAGTTATGGTTGATTCAATGCGTTTTTTGCTAAAGATACAATTATATCTGGAAGCCATACAGAACTCTTGATGAGAAAGAAGAAAGATAAAACCCTTCATCTTGTTTGAAAAGCAAGCCATGATGGAAAGTCTCGGTGTCATGCTGGACCAGAGCGTGCCGAAGGGGCTGGCGCAGCCACAGGCATCTGCAGCCCCCGCAGTCCCCGGCTGCAGCCCCCGCAGTTCCCAGCCCCCCTGAGGGCTGCCCTGACAGGCCTGGCAGCACGGTGGGCTGGTGCTGCAGGAGCACGGGGCGCCTGAACACGGCCGCACCCCAGGGGCCCTGTCCAGAGGAGAGAGACGCGGGTGCCAAGGCGGGGTTTCGGTGGTGCCCAGGGGCAGGAGGGGCTCCCCTCCCCGCTCCCACCCCGGGGTGGGCGAGACCCAGGCGGCTCTTCCCGAGGTGACCAGGGGCAGAGGCGCGGGCAGCGTCCCGCCCGCACCGCGGGCACCGGCAGCACCACAGCACCGGCCCCATACCGCGCTCAGGGCCGCAGGCACGGGGCAGCAGCACCCGCACACAGGAGGTGTCGCGGCCCCGGGCACTGCCCTCCGAATCAACCCACATGCCAGCTCCGTCGTAGTAAAACATTTATTCGTTAGGGTGATATAAGCTACCATGTTTACAGTTTGTGAACTCACCACTGGCAACGTTTAACATGACCAGTACTGCAGCTGTTGCCACCAAATTTTTCATCATTAGTTTTATAAAAACCTCAGACACCAGAAAAAAAGGTATTTAGACTTAATGGGGCAGATGGGAGATGGGGAATCTGTGAACTGGGGAAGAAAGTCTGTCCGACACAGCCAACCTCCACGGCCTCTTGGCTTCGGCCGCGGCTTCAAGTAAGAGTTTTGACGGGAGTGAGCACGGTTCGACACATCAATCTTCACTGTGATGGAATCGTATTGTTTTCTGCCGAGTAAAAACATCAGTGGCAACATTCTCAGGGAGCGGAGGGCAGGCATCCTTGGGGTCAGCTTCTGTGCAAAGAGACAGAACAGAGACTGTGAGGGGACAAAGTGCAGGATCGGGCCGTTCGCCAGGCTGAAGCAGGAGTGCTGGCTGGCCCCTTGCTGCAAAAGGCAAATGAACAAACAAATAACACCCACACAAAGCAAATACCAGGTAAAGACCATTGTTCCAGAATCAGAGAATTTTCCATTTTCTAGATTGGCTTTTGCCTCTCTTCCCTTTTCTACAACAGGGATTTCAGCTCTTGGTATAGATTCAGAAGTTTGCAGAGAAGTGAAATCACCAAAAGAAAGCAGTGGATGGGCACGTGTCCAGCACCGGCCCTTGCAAGGTTTACATGCAATTGAAGAAGTCACAATGTGGAAAACGTGCAGGTTTGTAAGTGCCCACCACTGAGCCCGTGTGCGCCACAGGGAGCAGGCGGCACAGGGACCCCTGCTCCTCGGGGAGGCCGCAGCCGCGCGGGGCAGGGCTCCGGCCTCGCTGCCTGCCAGCCCCACAGCCTCACTTACCTTCGGGAACGCCAGGCTGCAGCACCCTCCTACCAGCCCGGCACCCTGCTTTCAGTTCACCCTTGGCTTGCTGCGGGTCACAGCTCTCCCAGCTGCGTGAGGCCAAGCACCGGGGCCTGGGGGGCTCCCTGCCCACCGACCCCGCAGGAAGGTTGTGCTGCCCATCACCACAGGGGAACACAGGGGAGGAGAGGGCTGGTGCCAGAACCTTTCATCTTCCTTGTCATTGTCCTCTCCCAATGAAATTTCCTGTGCAGAAGAGACGGCATGGCTTGCACACAAAATCCCAGTGATGCTGGGAGACCAGAGCTGCCCCGAGGCGTCCCTGTGGCTCCTCCCGGCCGCAGCGATGCTGCGCCTTGTGGGCTCACCCGGTGTCTCACAGGCCTCCAGCGCCAGCAGAAGTCACCCTTAAAGGGCAGCCTCAACATGACAGAGGAAATGGGCCCCCATGGCGCAACCTGCACAGCTAGGGAGCTGTGCTGAGCCAGCCCAGAAAGCGGCTTCAGGGCAAAGCCAGGAGTTTAATGAACGAGTGCCCGTGAGGCTCCACGTCAGGCCGGGACATGCCATGACTATTCCTGTGCTAAAAGCTGCCCCCAGTAGCCCCCACAGGCTTGGGCAGCCCCACCGGCATGCGTGTGCTACACGTGCAGGAGGGCAGCAGCTCCCAGTGTGCTAGTGGTGCCGGGGACACGCTCCTGACCTGCACTGCTCTAGCTACAGACGGGGGAAAAGCAGGGAAATGCATCCCCTCCTCTGCTCTCCTGTCTCCAGCATGTGGCTGCCCTCCTGCGGGCTCTGTGAGCTGGGGCAAGGGGTAGCCCCTCAGAGGTGCCACCCAGCACTGACCAGGCTTCCCCTGGGGGACACACATTGTGGCATCAAGGTAGGCACATGGACTTGCTCCCAGTTTCCCATTTGATAACAATTGTTACCAATTATTATTAATTTCTATCAATTGGGAAGTTGATATCTATTTAATACCAACTTCGAACAGCCTGAGGGGGACACGCTTGTGCTTGTTCCAGCACAACAAAAGCCACAGAGACAAAGTTTCAAACTCATGGTCTCTCTGCAGCCAGCAATTTGCTATGTTTGCTTTTTTCTTTTTTAGTTTCTTTCCTTGCAAGGTAAGCTTCCTTCTTGCTAAAGCAGCAGCCTTCACGCCTGGCTCTTGTGAATAAATCAATTGTATTAAAAGCATACTATCAGCAAGATCAGTAGGATTTGCCTTTTCTTGGTCTTGTATTACTGATGCCAGGTTGTACATGCTTTAACCCATTCGTTTCGGCCCCGCTAACCTGCACACTTTTGCTTCACAGACACCTGCGTTGCTGTGAAAGCAAGGCCACAGCCACATTCAAAGAGCAACTCAGAACATGGCACATTTGTTCTTCACACTGCACGGCATTGACTTCATTGGACATCAAAGCGCACATGCCTAATGCAGCCCTCGTGGGACGGTCAGTGCTGCTGTCCCCTCTCCGCCCCGGGGCCCCAAGGGACACAGCAGCCCTGGGGAGGCGCAGCAGTGAGCACCACGGACTTGCAGGGAGTGCAGGCTCAGAGGGGTGCTGCGGCAAGGCTGCTTACCAGGGGCACCGGGAGCACCGGCCCAACGGGGGGCTCAGGCACCCCACGGTGGGAGAAGTAACACAGCCACTGCCATGGGGACGATGCTTTCTTTGCAAAACACTGCTAGGCTCCAGCTGTTAACATTAGCTGTGTACAGGGAAAGTTTTCCTGTGTGCAGTAGGACCATTTTCCTTTAAAATGATGGTACGCACCCAGTGCACCACACCTGTGACAAAAGCACACACTTGCACATCGGCAGAGAGGAAAGGAGATGCTGCCACAGCCCACAGCTGCAGAGGCAATCAGCGTTCTGGTGTCACAGTCAGTGCTGAACTAGAAGGCGTGCAGAAAGACATTTGCAAAAGCAAAGTGCTGGAGATGTTTTCAGTAAGCAGGAGCCTATTTATTTTGCCGTGTTGTGTTTTGTTTTGTTTTTTAAACCCAGAACTTTGACCTACCTTAAAATTACTTACTAAGTTACCATGGGAAAGGCATTGTGCCGTTCTGTTACTGTTGTTATTGTTGCTTTAAGAGAGCAAGAGAACATCACTTGTTACAAGCAGCACCTTCAAAGAACAGGACAGTAAATTTTCTGGAGATATTGCAAGGCTGACAAATGTTGCCACTCTGCAAGCAGTACCTCTGAGGTGCCAGTTTCTCCCAATTAACAAGAAGAGCAGCAATAGTAAGTGATAACAACCGTGACCATTACTTTTGCTTGTTGGATCTCTCACCGGGGACAGAACCCACTGCCTCTCCCTGCACGGTGCCTGCTGTGGCTCTGGGTGCTGGTTTTACAGGCGACGCAGGAAGAGCTACGCTGTGCTTTCTGAAGGACACATGAGCAGTGGGCACAGGGACAGCAGGCTGCAGCAGGACCCACGGACTGTCGGCCCTGCAGGACTGCCACCCATCAGAGCTCAGCATCGATTGGCTTTGTGCTGCTTGGCAGGCGCACAACTGGCTCGGGTTACTCAGCACCGCAACGTGCGAGCACGAAGCAGCAACCAGCAGACCTCTGGGAAAATGCGACCAGCGCTGCTCTGCAGGGAGCACAGCTCCAGCCTCCAGCAGCTCTGCTGGGTGCAGCACCAGCCACAGGAGACCCGCTGGGACAGGCGCTGGCACCGCACCGCACACCAGGCACGGCCACGGGGACGCTGGCAGAGCAGCGCTGTGGGAGTGCACGGGAACGGGCCCTGACACTGCCTCCCACCATCCCCGGCACGATCTCACCATCTGCACAACCACCATGGGACGCGTCCCTGCAGCCAAGTGGTGGCCACCAGCACCAGCAGCACAGGGCAGGGTGGCACAGGGCAGGCACGACCCCCGCAGCCCTCTGCCGGCATCGCCTGCCTGGCCACACACACCTCTGTGCCCCCGGCCACCTGCCGGACCTCTGCCAGGCACCCAGCTGGCGGCCGCATCCTCCCCATTCACCTTGTTATCTATCGCAGGGCTGCCTGAGGGGGGGGCTTCAAGCAAACCAGGACACGCTGCCAGAAATAAAGGCACATTTGCACCCGGAGCTGAGCAGTACCATATATTCACTGTCAAGAACATGTCCAAAACATAAGCAGAAAGCAGCACAGAAAGAAAAGCTAACACAACAAACTTTTACCCAACAAAACCCTGCTTCTCCATCCAAACATTATTTGTACCAGACCTCTTTAACAGAACAACCATGCTCTGGAAAAGGGATTACGAGTGTATTTAGAAAGACGTAAGAGGAAGTATGTGCCAGAATTTTAGTAGGAGTAAAGCCTATTTTCAAGAAGCATCATCAAGGCAGCTGACCTGCAGGCCAGGTGGTACCCGGAGCAGCACGGTTCGCCTGCCGCTTTCGGTGCCGCACACCCCTTGCACAGCCACAGGCCGGCAGAGCTCAGCCAGGAGCAGGGCCCAGCACACCAGACCCGGGTGAGTCCCAGCACGCCACCAGCACCCCGAGCTCCCGGGGCCTGCCGGCGTGCCGGCACCAAGCACCTACGGTGGGGTACTCCTGGCTTGGATTCACTAAACACACACTTTTGTTTGCAAAGAACTAGAAAATTTTCCAGAACGTCATTGAACAAACATACATAAATGTTATTCTTCTGATCAAGCAACATCTCAGCACTTTTTCTGCCTCTAGCTGTTGGCAGCCTCTGGTTGTGCAGAACAGAAAGGACAGAATTTCCTCCTTTGCATGGCTTTCTGTGGAATAAAGCCCAAATAAAATGAAATGTCTTGCTGTACATTTACTACAGTGGCAGTGGCACAGTGCATACCCAGTGGATACTCGTCTCTGACAAAGAGAGAAAGCTGCATGAGAAGAAACCTCAGCTTTCCAGGTCTAACTGTTCCTGCATTATTGGTGCAGAATTAAATCAAACACGGTGACATATGGTCCTTCTAAGCTGCTTATACAAATGCACTGTGGACAGAATACTCAGCTTCAGTGTTTAGAAAATCGATTCCTTAGAGTAAAAAATTAAAAATATAAAAATAAAGCCCCCTGAAGTCCCCAGAAGCTATTAATATTTTAGCACCTTCACAAAACATTAGACACACGTCCAATTTTAGACAACATATAAAGCATTTTCATTTGATCTTTTTAAAATGCACAATTAAAACAAGTACCTCAGCAGAAAACCTTTAGAGCTGTCTCCTTACCCAAGCACAGAGTGAAGGTACTACCTGCAGAGATCCAGCTCCTCAATGGAGCACTTAAGTACTCATTTTTCCCATACTTGACAATGCCTTCATTTTCAAACTACCATCACTTTGACAAATATGTCACTATCTCTGGTGGTGCACTGTTTTACTAGCTAATTTATGTGCATACATCCCCTCTAGAAGAACGTGATCTTCCAGAGAAATTTGGAGGGATGTTTTTAGCTTTTCCAGCGGGAAACGGGTATTCTAATTTTGAGGCTTCGTTTCCTTTCTGGTCTCTGCACTTCCAAAGAAGAGAAAGGGCTTTCTAAAAAAGAAACAGCCTCTTCTTTTCATGTGCTTTACACCACCCCCACCCAGGATCCACGCTTCCCGGACAGACAGCCGAAGCAGGGAGCGGCACGCTGCAGCCAAGACCCACAGAAGGTTTTGCACGCCCCAGGGCAGGGCTGTAGCACCTTGGCGGCAGGGTCCCAGAGGACTGCGAGGAGAAGCCCCCTTTCCACGACAGCCCTGGGGCTGACCTGCTGCACGGATGCGCTGGCTTAGAGCCAGGACATCTTCAAGCATCTGCTTGGGTTATATTTCCTTCAAGCACAAGCACAGGGGGTATAAAATTTAACTGTTGTATCGCTTTAAAGGTCACAAAGCCTATATTAAAACCAGTATTTAGCATCTGAGAATGCACTGAAATTGCTCGGTTAAGCTGTCTTTGATTTAAACACAGTGACCTTACGAGTTTAATTAATAGTAATTGTAAATTTTTCTTTAGAATGAGCAGAGCAGCAGCAGCACATTTGTCATCCTCACAATGTGGGTGTTTCAACTGCAACCACTTATTGCCATATGCTTGCCCTTACATCGAGGCCTGACGCAAACTGTAATGCTTAGAGGAAACGGGCCCCAAGGGCCCAGAACAGACCAGATCGCCATCACCACCCCTGCCCTCGGCGCTCCCCGAGCGGCTCCAGAGCCCGCTGCTGCCCTCCCGCAGCGGCACGCAGCCCCTGCACCCACGCCTGCTGCTCCGCGGGCCTGCTCCCCGCCATGCGAGCTGCCAGCGCTCTCGTTGGAGCTCGACAAATCCAATTCCCATGCAGCAAACCAAGCTTCGCACGAGCTGGGAGCAATTGGCCAGGTATTGGCCCTGGACGCTGCTGCTGAAAGGCGGCAGTTTTCCCAGCTTTGGCACCGATACCCCGGCTCTGGACAGGGGGGGACCCTTGCCCCAGTGCCCCACTGCTCCTCCTCCTCCTCCTTCTCCTCCTTGTCCGCGCCCCAGGCAGGGCTGCGGGCGGGCAGATACCGTGAGGCCGGCTGGGTGTACCGAGTGAGTATTTTATTTTACACAAGATAACAACACCATGTTGTTTCTGTACAGCATCTGCCTAAAAACAAAGGCAACACCATTGTCACGGAAAAGAAATATACAGTCTGACCATTTTAAAAAATATTTTACTGATTGATCCAGAAGTGGTTATTTGTTAGCTTGGAGGAAATTTAATTTCCTTTATAAAAGGCTTTTTCTGTGAAAACTCTCTCTTTTGTTTTCTGCTACTGCAGAACCAGGAAGCCAGTCCTAGAGTAGGGAAGGCACTGGTGCTGTATCATGCTTTTTTCACCCCTTATTTTATTTTATTTTTTTTTAATCTCGCAATGTGGCCTTCAGTTTTGATATTAAATAAAACAAAACGGAAACTAAATAAAACTCTGTGTGCACTGGGTGGCTTATAGAGAACCCTGCATGAACAAGCCATTAATCAGCGAGACAACGGTGGACTTCCAAATCCAATTCCCTAGGAGATGGAGTTTCACACAACGGTTGGTGTTTTGTTTTTCACCAAAATAAAAATTAAACTTAAAAAAAAAAAATAAAAGAAAAGGCAGGTCACACAGTGCTTTCCAATATCCACTCAGAACTCGAGAAAGTTGCTTTTCCACTCTCCCCGTCAGAGCGGTCTGCCTGGGTCAGCATCCCGTTCATAGAGAGGCTGCGCCTGGAGCACAGTCCGCCCGCGCCCGGGGCGTCCAGGTGGCAGCGGCACTGCAGCAGCTCCCCGCCCAGCGACAGCCTGCGCTTGGCTCTGGACGTGGCGGCCGGCAAAGTGAGAAACTTACTTGGCTTGGATTGTGCTCTTTTGTACGTGGGGGCCCCTTTGTCAGAGTCGGGGGGACGGCTAGCTAGCTGCAGAGCAGTGGAGTTATTTCTGTTAGTGTTTTGGGACTCGATATTCGTGACAGCTTCACTCTGCGGCTCGCTGCCTGGCTTTGGCCCCGGCTTCCGCTTCTGCTTCTGGGGGGCAGAAGCGCTGGAAGTCCATGCGTGAGGCAAAGCGGAGGTAGTGGTGGTGGCGTCCTGGCCGGAGCCGTTCTCCGGCGAGGGGGCGGCGCCGTCGCTGGCAGCCTTGCAGCACTGGATGCCCTCCTCGTGCCCGACAGCCTGCTTGGACACGGACTGGGACAGCACCCCGCCGCAGCCCTGCATCTGAGCCCCGTTCGTCTGCGAGTACACGTTGCTGACCTTGGTGGCCTTCTGCTGCCCGTTGTTGCACACCTTGTAGCGGATCATGAGGATGATGATGAACACAAGCACGGAGGCCACGATGATCCCACCAATGATGATAATCATGGTCCCACCCAGGAACTGGGACTGCATGAAATGGCAGCGCACATAATCCTGCTCGGTGGTGAACTGCGTGCACCCCACGACGCGGGTGGCAGTCAGCGAGGTGATCCCGTCATCATAGATGGCCAAGACGCACAGGTCGTACACAGTCCCAGCAGCCAGGTTGTTGACCAGAAAGGTTTTGCTCGTGGGAGGTATCATTCTGGGGGACGAGGAAATTGGAGTCAACAGACCTGGAAGACCCAGAGCCACCCCCCAGCCCACCTGCCGGAGCCCCCAGCCACGCCGACCCCACTGGGGCCTCAGTCCTCCCGTCTCGCCCGTCCAGCCTCCCCACGCTCCTTGGCTCTGGTGCGGCAGCAGGCACCGCCACGCTCCCCCTGCATGGCTCTGCTCGGCAGAGCCCCTCTTGAGAAAGACCATAGTGAAAACATAGATGGAATTAAGAAAAACAGAGTTTTGAAAGGTGTGAGTGTTACAGCCGAGACTCAGGACAAATCCACCCAGGGTGCACAGCACATCCCCACACTGCTCCTGCACGGGCACTGCCACAGCAGCCAGGGCGCGCTCACAGGAACGCATTTACGGGCAGTGTTTTCCCCGTGTTTTCATAAAACTGAGAGCGTTAACATCCACTTAGCTCATCTAACTTTACAATCCTTTTGCTAATCAGATTACTTTAGAGGATTAGAGGTCCATTTGGATTACCAACACTAACAGCGCTCAGAGCAATTGCCCTATCTGCGAGCTGAGCACCACATTACTCCTCCAGCAGGCTCGCCCCGCCACGCGCTGGAGGAGCGGAGAGCACCCAGCTCGTCAGGGGGCCCTGCGCACGGGCTGGGTCTGCCTTACCTGTAAACAAGGGAGTCATCGTAAGTACCATTGTACTGGATCTGGAACATGCGTATTCCAGGTATGTTTCTTTGAAAATTGAATTTCAGCAGAGCAGTAGACGATGTTGCTTCAGCGACAACCACCTTCTTGTCTTGACTGACTTTAGTATCCCCATTGCTGCTGCTCGCATTAGAGCCTGACTTGGTGGATGTAGAGATATCCGAGGAGCCAGGGTCAGGCTCGTGGATGTGATTAGTACTGTTCAGCAAGTGAGGGAGTTTAATTATGTGCAGGTCTACCGTCTGTGTGGCTTCCCCAGCTGGGTTGGAAGCAATGCAGGTGAAAGAGCCCGTGTCCTTAACCGTCGTTATAAGGATGTCGAGCGTCCCATTGTCGTATACCACAGACCTCGTTGCATTAGAAATAAGTTTGCCCTCAGGTGAAATCCAATGAATTGCTGGTTCTGGATCCCCCCGAGCCTTGCACCTCAGTGCTGCCCTTTGGCCCTCCAGCACCCTCAGCTCGTGGGTGTGCCTGGTAATGAGGGGAGGCTCGCACAGGAACTCCTCCTCGGGGATTGACCAGAAGTACCGGCCAGACAAGAGCTGGGGAGAAGCACACGTCTCCAGGTCGTCTTCCCTGGAAAGACGCCTCAGCCACAAAAGCTCACAGTTGCAATGCAAAGGGTTTCCACCAAAGCTTAACGCAAAAGTAGAGGGGCTGATAATTCCTGAGGTTGCCAGTACCTGAGCTCGCTGGAAGAGAGGATCAGGCGGTAGCTTCTGCAGTTTGTTAGACGTGACATCTAACCTGGTCATCTTGTGGAGGTGGGAGAAGGTCCCTTTAGGAATATGGTCAATCATATTGTGGTCTAGACTGAGAGTGTGCAAACTAACCATCTTCTCCACGGCATCCCAGGGGATGGTTTCCAGATTGTTGTAAGACAAATCCAATTCCTCAAGAGCTAAAACATCATCAAAAGCTGTGGAAGAAATTAGAGTCAGCTGGTTGTTGTTAAGTATCAAGTGATGAAGATTGGAGAGTCCACTGAACATGTCATTGGTGATCTTAGTCAATCGGTTGCTGTTCAAATGCAAAGCCCGCAAATTGCGCAAGTCAGCAAATGCGTGAGGTGTGATAAAACTTATTGTATTCCTGGACAACGTCAGGTCCACAAGGCTGGTCATATTGGCAAAGTCTTTCCTTTTAATATTTGTAACAAAGTTGTCTGCCAGCCTTAATTCCACGGTCCTCCTGTCAATGTTTGGTGGAACAAATAAGAGCCCTTTCTTGGCACAAAGGGTCGCAAGGTTCGGAGACAAAATCTGACAGACACAGCGCTTTGGGCAGATCTGAGCTCTCACTGCTACGCCAATGAACAGCAGAAACAAA
The DNA here is from genome assembly GCA_011075105.1 of Heteronetta atricapilla. Taxonomy (NCBI): domain Eukaryota; kingdom Metazoa; phylum Chordata; class Aves; order Anseriformes; family Anatidae; genus Heteronetta; species Heteronetta atricapilla. The sequence goes on from CM021735.1 coordinate 64,038,724, forward strand.
AGCAGTTTTTCCATTGTAGATTAGGATCACGAGCCTGTAAAGAAGAAGAAATGGCTGTTAATGCCCACAAGATCAGCAAGTAAGATCATAAAAAAAATAAAGACAAGCCGTCTGTGGTTAAATCATGAAACTGAGGTTCATGTAACAGTCTTTCTTTCTCATCTTACTACCAGATGTCTTTATAATTGTCCATATCCTGACATAAGAGCTTCTACAGTACCTTCCAGAAGAACAACTGAGATTTCTATATGTATGGAACAGACATATATATACAGACATGTACACATTTATATGCAAATGACAAAGCGGTTTGGAAGCAGTTGGTGGCACCACACGTTGCAGCAGTGGTGCCATTTGAGCCCCTCCAGCTAGAGCTCATCTGCAGACTTGCAAAGCAGTCACCGAACTTTCAAAGATGCTCTTGACCTCATGATCTAGAGCCACTTTGTGATAATGCCATTTGCATATTGGAAAGAAGGGATGTTTCATGTGTGCTTTACGTGCTAAGCTAAAATTGTCAGTGGCCTCTAAAGCATTCAATAGGTTTATTACCATTTCTACTGAACATTTAAACTCTTAATGCTATTTTCAGAATAAACCCAGAAGGAGCTAATTTTATGTCATTCAAAAAAAAACAAAACAACAAAAATTTGAATAAAGCAAGCAAACAAACAAAAAAAAGGGAAAAAAATAACAAGGAAAAGAAAACCAACAGCGGTTTTATAAAAGTGGAACTTGGGCTAATTTTAGAGTATCGCTGTTTTCCCTGATGCCACAGCAGTGCCGCACTCTTATCCCAGAAGCCCTGACAGTTCAATTAGCCTTATCTTTTACATTGCTAGATCCAGGATCCTCACAAAGTATGAAAACAAGGAAGATGACAACTGTGCCCACACAAATTAAATGAAATCGTCGATCAGTGACTCTGCTAAAAACTCCACAAGTGCTACGCTACCAGTTTCCGAGCACCCCTTTGTCACAGCACATTCACCGCCGTACCCACTGGTGCATGCAGGCAGTGGTATATTCCCAGGTGTGCCTCCCTGCCAAAAGTGAGAAGCGTGAGCAGAACCACAGTCCTGCTGAGCAATACGAATGAGTTTGAGGAGAAAAACCGCTCAGTCGTAAGCAACCGTCTTCAGCAGGACTCCACAATGGAAATGAAGCAGTCAGCTTCCTCTGGGATTGCTACAACAATTCATACACAGATCAGATTATTCAGACACATCATCATCCTAGAAGTGTACTCACAAAAATAATGTAAAATAAAGTTTCACAGCTAACAATATTCAGGGGTCTTGAATCTTCAGGGATATTTAAAGGTATTTAATATTACAACAATAATTACATCTCCTGCTGTCTATCTATAATCAGTCCACGCTGCCATGCAGACGTAAGCTGCAGAAAGGGTAAGTGAAAATACCAGTCCCTAAAACCTGCCTTTCAGCACTATTTTTTTTCTCTTTTGCTAATATTTCTCATGACTACTGACTATAATCAGTAAGCTCTCATTAAGGAAAATAATATAAAATTAAAAATAAGTCTTTAACTGTCAGACTTAAGTTCAAAAATGGATATGCCACTGAAGGCAGGGTCTATTGTTATTGCAGTGTTGGGAACCATCCCAAAACCCCCAGTGAAATCTCCATACATATGGCCTCCTGATGAGCGAAGCCATTCGTGCTCAGCGTGCTGCCAGCTTCAGGCACACAGTACTCGCTCCCAGGGCTCCCCGCTGCCCTGCCGGCACCCCGGGCTTTCCTCCCGTGGGACCCGGCAGAGGGTGGCTCCGAGCAGGGGAGCCCAGCTCCTGGCACCTGCCAGCACGTCCGCTGTGCTGCCACGCACCAGCAACGTTTGCTGAAGAGAACTGCTATTTATCTGACAACTGGAAAAGGATATAAAAACAAATTTACTTTTTACAGCCAGCTGAGAGTGCAATTTGCTCGCTATACAATCCAACGTGGCACCAATTTATATGGGACTCCTCCAGCGGAAACTGGCCTTTCTTGGGCTATAACTGCACCAATTAAATTTGTTTCCCCTTTCCGTTAACCTCACGGGAGGCAGCCTGCTCTTGTCAGAAACTGTAAAATTTTAGAATTAAACCTTTTGCACTCTGTTGGGGCTAATTTTTTGCATTAATTGTAGAAGAAAGCAAACCTCCAGGGCAGTGTTTAAATATATTTTGTGGGTTAAATTTTGTACCTCTTGTGTCAGCATTGTACATCGGGGTTGTTCTGCTGGTGCAAACAGAACTAAAGGACAGTTCTGACACTGATCACGGGCTAAGGAAGCTCTGCAGAAATAACCCACCTGGTACAACACCCCGAGCCCACTGAGGATCCACCTCCCTGAGCAACCACCACAGTCGCCCACCCGTTCCAGGCAGGATTTTCTCTTTTAGCCTGGATCTGGCGCACACAGATTCAAAATGAACTTTGCAGCTTAGCAGCATCCATGGCCTGACTGCTGAGGTCCCCAAACAATCCTGGCTTGGGAACACCATGCTCATTTAGATTTGCTAATACAATACAGCTCATTTAGATTTGTAGCTGTGATTAAAGTAATGCGCTCAGCGTTTCTCAGATTCAGCCAAGTTCATTTTCAGAACTACGCAGGATTAAAACAAAGTCAGCAAGGTACATTTAAGTAAAGCAGAGGGTAAAGCTGCAGATGACAAGTTTGGAAAGACTGTTACAAACAAAACAGCGACGTAAGCAAATACAAACTTAAAGCCTACCCGCAGTGACCCTCTCTCCTATGCTGCGCAGCCCCTAGCAAAGCTGCTGCCACTGGCCAGCCCCGCAGGTACCCCCTTTGCCCTCCGTAACTCCCGGGTCACTCTCTTCCTGTACCAGACGGTACCTAACCCTTGGTCTAACCATTTCCACCTCCTTCAACTGCTTTCATGGACAACTTATCTGAGAGCAAGCGCAGCTCCGAGCAGCCTCCCAGTTCCCAGCCTTCTTCTGACTAACTGAGCCAGTGAAACACATTGTGCCAGCAGCCCGCCATCACTCTCAGTGCAGATGGCAATGCAAATGAAGTGCTGCCTCCATTTAACTGGAGTGGAAGCAAGCACAGATCCCTCCTACAGCTGGCTTTTCACCTGAGACCTGCACTGTGTCCAGGAGCCACCACCACATTGGCACTGCCCAGGGCCAGGCCCCGGGGCTGCCGCTGCTGCCCATCCTTCTGAAGGAGCCATGAGGCCGGTGGTCTCCTGCCCCTTCAGGGGCTTATTGCCAAACACACCAACACCAAACATGTCTTCACCAGGCGCCCTACGCCATCCCATCCTGCCAGGGCACTGACACACAGCCTGTCCCTGGGTTGGACCTCAGCTAAGCCTCACAAACTCTGTGCTCTGCCCAGGCCATTAATGTACACCAAGACAATTAGCCATGGCCTTACTTAACAAACTACTGTTGGAGCAAGGCCACAGGAACAGCCCCACGCTGCCACGCCGCGGAGCTGGCACAGCGACTGGGGGCAGCTGCTGGGGGCAGGGGCGAGCGCTTGCCCGGCTGCTCGGTGCACGGTGGCACAGGAGGCTCGGCAGGGCCGCAGCCATGGGCAGCTCGGGACGGGGGGACAAGCTGCTGACAGCCCCAACAGGGGGGTGACAGAGGCTTCAGCTTCTGGCCATCTGCAATGAGGGCCTGTGCCGAGTGCGGGACAGACGCAAAGAGAGAACGTGGAGCTGGCACTCCACGGATGGGCGGTGGGTGATTTTGCTGCTGGAGAAGGGATGACAAGAAAGTGTCAAGAGCAAGCTTCAAGAGCGTGAAGACTCCCCCTTCAGAACCAACTGCCAGGGCTGCCTGCCTTCTCCAGCACCCTCAGCCACCTCCAGCTGCCTGGTCCTGCACAGCCAGCACGGCGACACAGCCATGGCCGACCCCAGGCAAGGCAGGTCCTGGGGAGCAATGCCCCGGCGAGCAGAAGCTGTGCACGTGCTTGCAAGTGTCCCACCACACTGGGCTGGGTGAGGAAGCCCTTTCTGCAGGCCCTCTGGACACCCCCTGGCCAAAGGCAGGTCAGTGGCGTAAGGATCTCAGCTCCTTTGGTCTAAATGACACTTTTGCTTTGAGTCTGCAGCTGCTCCCCTAAACAGCAATGGGGTGGGAGTGGGGCACATGGCAGCCCCAGCTGGTGGGACATACACGGGGAAGGAAGCCCCAGCCCATGGCAGGGCACCCTGGGGCCTGCCACCCTTGTGCTACGCCCAAAGACTCCCTGACCACAGGAAGCATCGTGTGGGCACAGTTGTGCTGTGAGGGCGACGCGTGGCACTGCCAGCCAAACGCTGCTCCCACCACGTGGAGCACTTGTCCAGGCAGAGGTGCTGTGTGAGCCACGATCTGTTCATCCTCTGCCGGCACACAGAGCCTAGAGCCTTCCTCAGCAGCATCCTCTGCAGCAGCCCCCTTGGGGAGCTCCTCACCTTGAAGCTGCAGCTGAGTCCAGATTCCTAGCAGTTGAAGCTCAAGGGAGGCGAGCACAATGTCCTCAAACAAGGCAGAAACATGTAACTGATCTGTGACAACCTTCTCTTTGCAGGGCCGCCCGGTCAGACGCGTGCTGCTGCCACCGCAGAGCGAGGCATCCCCTCTGTGGAAAGGGCTCCTCACCCTGAGGGCGGCTGCGTCTGGCAGCAGAACTGGCAGAGAGCAGGCTGGGATCAGGAATCCCACTCATCCCCATCCACCAGCACAGGTGCAGCGTGCTGAACAACTTGCAGCAGGGCAAAGCAGGCGTCAGCAGCTCCCACGTGCGAAACCTCCCTGTGGAGCGGGACACGGGGCGGCACAGGCTGCAGGCAGCCCAGTGCAGCCTGCGAATGCTGCCCACGGCTGCCACTCGGGGAGGGGGACACCTGTCCACAGAAAAGCACTCGTGATTGCTTCTTACTTCATGTGGCCCCAGGCAGGGACATGGGGTTGGGATAAGTTCAGAGCCCCCAGGTAGCGCCTGTCCTGTCCTGTCCCATCCTATCCCATCCTGTGCTGTGCTGTCCCATCCCATCCCGTCCCATCCTGTCCCGTTCCCTCCTGTCCCATCCCGTCCCATCCCATCCCATCCCATCCCATCCCATCCCATCCCATCCCATCCCATCCCATCCCATCCCATCCCCGTCCCATCCCATCCCATCCCATCCCGTCCCATCCCATCCTGTCCCATCCCGTCCCGTCCCATCCCATCCCATCCCATCCCGTCCCATCCTGTCCTGTCCCATCCCATCCCATCCCGTCCCATCCTGTCCCATCCTGTCCCATCCCATCCCATCCCATCCCATCCCGTCCCATTCCGTCCCGTCCCATCCTGTCCCGTCCCATCCCATCCCATCCCGTCCCGTCCCATCCCGTCCCGTCCCATCCCGTCCCATCCCATCCCGTCCCATCCCATCCCATCCCATCCCATCCCGTCCCATCCCATCCCGTCCCATCCCATCCCATCCCGTCCCATCCCGCCCCATCCCGTCCCATTCCGTCCCGTCCCACAGGCAGCTCAGCAGAGCACAGCAGCAGAGCAGCCCCCAGGCCCCAGCCCCAGCCTGGGCAGCCAGGCCTGGTGGGGAGCACTCCAGGCCCCGCGCTGCACTCAAAGATCGGGTCTGCTTTCCTCCCACGGTCCTGGTAGAAAAGCTCATACCCCAGAAACGGGCCGAGCCTGCACCAACATGGTGGTTCCAAAATCCTATCGAGTCTACTGGCTCTCTTGTGCTGCAGTGCAAGGAACTGCTGTTGGCAAGTGCTGTGGGAGAAAGGAGGAGAGCAGAGGAAAATGGGTGTATGGCTCTCCTCTGATCATGGCCAAGCCCCACGAGGGGGTCTGTCTCCACACTGAGATGGCCTAATGAAAACCGTAGGTGCTGTGGGGTCCCGGCTGCTGCCCAGTGCCCAGCTAGTCTTGTCAAATTGTTCCTTATCATTCGCAAGGGTTTTTTTAGAAGTGTCATGCAAGTTGTAATATAAATGTGAGCAAAGCTTAAAATAAAGCTATGTGTTTGTACAAGTGCTCTAAAATCTGTGTGTCATACAAAGATGTACTGACATTTGCAGCTGAAGAACAGCACAGGATATTACAATTAATAGAAACAGCGAAACTGCACTTGGCTTTGAATTGCCAGGCCCGTGCTGCAGCCTGCACAGCTCCTCAGCACAGGAAGGGCACCCGGCCCTGCTCGGGCTGGACGTCAGTCCAGATGTGCTTCACCACCTTGCCCAAAGCAAGCGGAGTGCTTCCTCATGGCGATGCTCTGCATCGCACGCTGTGTCGTGCCAGTGACCAAGGAGGAGATAATGTGGGGAGATGGCCGAACCCACAGGATGTGGTGGCTTAGAAGAGAGCCACCAGCAGAAGACACGTCTCTCCGGCAGGCCCAGCACGGCTCCCAGCCGGGTGACTGCCTGCGCCCCCTGCCTCCCAGCACGCCTCGCCCCTCGCACTGACAGCAGCACAGCACAGCTCATGGCTCCTCATCAGCTCTGCAAAGCACTGCCTGATTCTCATGGCTTGTTTAAAAACATAAAAAAGAAGAAGAAGAAAACAAATGGACAAATGCTAGCTTCCTTCGAATGTATGCACTGCTTTAATTTGCTGCAAAAAGTTAGGGAAACCCCAGCTCCTCATGTGATGCTGGCGATTCCAGTATAAAAGGCTCTCAAGGTTTAGATTAGTTTCGTTTAGTAGATTCTTTAATTTGAGTTATTCAACGTCTACAAGTAACCATGAACTACATGGCTCCATGGCTCACTGCCAACTGTGTCTCCCCAGAGCAGCAACATCGCCACCCTCCCGGTGCACACCTCCTCCTGGGACTCGCCCCAGCTTGGGCAGCTGCATGCTGAGACACCACCGGCCTCCCGGCTCCCAGGGAGCCCAGCTCCAAAGCCAGGCATTTAAAAGCAGCCCCAAGGGGTGAGCTGTGTGGCAGACAGCAGTTGTCCTTGCCACCTCCTGCAGACCTCTGCCCTGGCAAGCTCATTGGAGAAGCGCTGACGTCGTGGGCAACAACGCAGCTTTTCTCGCCGTGCCAGGTCTGTCCCACATGGCTTCTGGCCTCTGCACCAGACTCCGTTGAAGCCATGCTCTGAGCACTGACTTCGGCCCTGGGCGCTGTCTAACAGCACGGAGGTGCCCTCACGCCATGCTCAGCCAGGCAAGGGAACATGGGCAGACCCCAGCCCCACACCTGGGTACCAGGACAGGCCCCAGGGGGATGCTGTCACTGCGGTGTGCCCAGGCACCCCAGCACCCGCGGGGTGGCAGGGCTGGAGCCACCTCACCCGGGGACTGTCACGCCTGCCCTGCCCTGCACAGCCAGGAGTGTTCCCTTCACTGGGAGCACTACACTTCAGCAGATTTAGTGTAGCATCTGCTGATGTGTCCAGTGCTACAAGTTTCATTTTCATATTGTGAACTAAGTAACAAAGGGAAGCAGCAGGATCCCGTAATTAATTAGCAAATGATTTCCACTGCATCTGAGGCTGTTGGATTGTAGGTGCTGCACACAGTGAGAATGTGGGAAAACCGAACACGGCACACCGCTGGCGAGTCAGAGCCAGCTGCTAACATGGTGCCTGACTCAGACATAATCTGTCATCACTAAGGTCATGACAGAAGCTATTGACTGCACATCCTATCCCTCCAGGCCTCAGGAGAAGATTTTCAAGGTCTTTGCAAATGCAATTTTGTGGTGGGGAAAAAAAGTCCAGAAGCTGGTCATATTCACTTGCTAGAGATGAAGGATGAGGAAATAGCTGGCACAAGTCTTGAAAGGCATCTGGAAGCCATGCTAAAACGGGCGCATATAAATAGAGATGCTGTGAGATGTGGCTTATGATCTGCTAAAACTACTTAAGCGGAGAACGCAGAGCTTCAATTTCACAAAGGTCAATGGTTTGTAAACATGCCTGAGTGTCTTCCTGAGTCAGAAACAAAGCGCACCTAAGAAAACAGAAGCACTCGGATCAAAACGCAATTTCCCAGGGGCCCCACGGCCACACAGTGCAGACAGGACCCATGCGCCCCAGCAGTGCCCAGCACTCGGAGCCCTACGGCCCTGGTGCTGCAACGGGCAGGGGGGAGCAGCGGCCGGGGGGTCCCCCTGCCCTCCTGACTGTTCCTGGGTTTTGAAAGGAGGAAGGATGGGCTGCTTTGGGGTTTGGACACTTGTAGAACTTGCTGGAGGATTTAACAGGTTAATCACACCATGGGGAGGCACATTGCCAGGGAAATGCTGTAGTCAATGCTGTGTTAAATGGCTTTCTACACTGCAACAAACGCAGCTGCACCCCCCAACTTCCAGAACATTAAATTCTGCCTGCTCCACAGTCTCCCTTTTGTGTGCCTGACGCTACTGCATAGGTGGTCAGGGGCACCCTGGTGGATGGTCTCCCTGTAAATGATGCAGTATAGCCCATCGCTGGAGGCAGACTGGCTAATGAGCTGTTTCGGCGTAGCTATTCTCATTTTCCTCCAGCCTTACGCCGCAAGCAATACACACTTGAAGTAATGCATTCTGGGAGGCAATTTTTCTCCCTGTAATGAGGTCTAAACCAGCAAGATTAAAGTGAAAAATGATATTTATTTTAATTAAAAAGATTTCTAAAGAAAGCAGAACCAGTACTAGTAAGACCTAGACGGCACTGCTCGCCGGGCTGACATCTGCAAGCAAAGCTGTCACTGTTTCCATCACCAGTGCGCAAGGCACGGCGCCCAGCACAAAAGGGGAGCCCGTCCCTGCGCCGAGCTGGCCAGGACCAGAGAGCATTGCCAGCAGCGCCGAGCACAGCAAGCCCCTGAGCACAGCAAAACCCCGGGCACAGCAAAACCCTGGGCTGCAGGGCTGGGAGCACGGCAGAGCAGGGCTCTGCACCTGTCTGGATCTCCAGAAGGCAAAAAGTGACGTAGGAAAGGTTCAGAGAAGGGCTCGTGTCTGGCACAGAGAAAATCTCTGTGCGAGGGAAGTTCAAACAAATGGGAAGGTTTTATGACGAGGTCCGGCTCAGGGCCCGGCGATGCTGCCAGGCTGGGGGCTTCGCGCAGACACTGCAGCAGCTCCAGGCACTCGGCCTGGCTCCCCACAGGCCAGGGCAACGCAGGCACACTTCAGGAGGAGCATTTCGATTCCTCTGGCCCATTCTCACGTCGTCAGCAAGGCAGGAAGGAGAGGAGCATACATCCCCCGGGAGTTGGTACCACGCACCAGTAATGCAGGGCACTGATCACACGTAGCAGCATGACACCACTACGTGCAGCATGGCCAAAAACAAAACCATGAAACACCGACCATTACCAAGTGGGTAAAGCTTTGATTCACAAATACAGCACTTTTTATCCTCAGTGCACGGGACAAGTGACTACAGACTATCACTGTCCTTCACTGAAGCGCTTACCAGTTTCCTAGATGCTTTGTTACTAAAACATGGATCTTAAGAATATTTGCTCACGTATGACGGAAGACAGGTAGACCCAACTCTACAGGCCAGCTGTGGTGGGATACAGCTGGTGACACAGCATCGCAACGCTGAGGTGATTTATCTGTCTGACCCAGGGAAAAGCACCATCAGACCCGAGCTGCGACCCAGGGACGTAATGTTCACAGCGTGAAGGCCAGGGCCAACATGGAAGTGCAGTGAAGCAAACGGAAGCAAGCTAGGAGGAGAACCTCTGGAAGGGATGCCAGCACTTCAGGCAGGAGCCAGCTGCTGGTTACTGGGCACCACGGAAGCGTCCCTGAGGCCGGTGGTGCCACCCACAACAGGAGAGCGGCCCCAGCGGATGCAGAGCTCCAGCTCCTGTCAGAGCAGCAGGGACAGCCAGCACGGAGCCGCTGTCACAGCACTGCTGGTGGGGCTGGTGGACACCAGCCCGGCACAGCGCAGCCAGGAAGCCACTGTGCTTCCCTTTGACTTGCCCCGACTCTGTGACGCACCCGCATCACCCTTCTGGGCTGACAGGCAACGGCACGGAGGGGCGAGCCACTCACTGCACCGCCTCAGGCACTTGGTCAGTGTTGCTGTGTGCAGGTAAAGGGGACATCCTGCCGTATCCTAACTCCTAGTGCCTGAATCTGGCACATGGGCCAACACATTGTACTACTTTTTTTTTTTAAAAAAAAAAAAAAAGTTTCCAATTAAGTGTGGTTCAGGAAGTTCAGCACAATTCAAGCCACGTGTGCAACATACATTTTCACAGAGTTGGTCAAGTTTTTTTGTTTATAAATGTACAGACACAACTCCTATCACTTACCGGTTCTCACAGACTAAGTCCTCCAGCTTATTTTCCTGTGACTGTTAATGGACAGCAATGTTTGTTTACCTAGCAGTTCGCTCTGGCTCACGCAGCCTACCAGCTGACTGCTCTGCTCTGGGACGAGCAGGCAGAAATGCCCCGTGACACCTGGGGTGACGAGAGGACAGGATGGGCAGGAGCGGAGGCGCTGGCACGGCAGGCACTGCTGTCCCTGGCCCCAGCACCCCAGGGTGACAGCATGGTGCGGGGGCACGTATCCTGCTGCCACTGCCGTCCCCACAGCAGAGGAGCGCCAGACGTGCCCAGTGCCTGCCCGTTCCCTCCCAGAACACCATCCCCAGCTGCTGCATTCAAAGAGGGGCTGTCACCTGGACAGTACTGAAAGGCTGTTAAATCCATTATTAATGTTAATTCTGCACATTTCTCAGTTGTCACTCTGCTATGGAGACAGCCAAGCAGTAAGAAACAGTTATGTGCCAGCAGAGAACTGAGGTGTTGCAGCAGTTTGGCTTTTTATTCCCCACAGTTCATCTGTTTCATGAGCAACTCTATTTCCTTAAATTGTTTGTAATCTTCAAGACAATTTGCAAGTTGTTACTTGCACTTATTTTGTCTGTTTATTTTATTGTAACCCGTACGATTAGAGTGCTTTGATATAATACTTTGTTTCAAAATCTCATCAGTGTAAAATTGGCAGAGGATGCATCAAGGGCACCAATGTAACTGCGAACTCTCACTGCCTTGGTGTAGGTGCCCTGGGCCGTGACTCCCTGTGCTTGCAGCTCCCCAGCGGCACCTCCTGCTCCGGGCCTCTCTGCTGCCTGTCCGAGGCATGGCAACCCCTTTCAGCAGAGCAGGGTAAGCCAGTTCCGTGTCATCTGTTCTCCATTACACAAGCTCCTGATGCCCTCTGCCCAGGCTGGAGCGAGGGCACGGACGCACAGCCCCAGCACTGCTCCCACAGAGCGCAACCCCCAAGTGCTCCCCGGCCCGCGGCCCCCCTGCAGCAGCACCGGGCGCCGTGCGCAGCCGGCAGCGTGTGTCCAGGGGGCAGCTGCTGCTGGACGAGGCCAGGCCGCTCCTCTCCTGAGCAGCGTGGGGAGGCTCGGCCGGCCGTGGCAGCACTGCTGCTCTCGAGCCTCCGCACAGCATTTCCAGAGATGCCGCTCACAGCACGTGCCACGCAGGCAGACAGAGAGGAGACAGCAGCTGAAATACTGCCGCTGCAACGAGGCGTCCTTCGTGCCGACACGCATCAGCAGATGGCTTTGGCTCCTCCAGCTGCCTCAGCTGAAAAGCAGACCTGGACTTGGAGCAGCAAAAGGGCTGGGCTGGGGGAGGGAGAGGGGCTCCCAGCCTTGGTCCGCACTGCCGGAGCTCAGCTGCTGCAGAGCCGTCTGACGAGCACCCGGACTGCCAGCAGGGGAGAGGGATTTGCGGCATGGAGTGAGATCGCCAGGACATCACATCTTGCGCCTCGCTGCTGGATGGGGCTGACGCTCGCTCACTTCCAGGAAGGCAGCCCCAGACAAATACTAGGATCGTGTACACCCCCACCCCTCACCGGGACGGAACCACGCTTTCTGCATGCTCTTAAATTAGCCCTGCAACCCCTGCTGCGTGGGACGTGATTACCTCAGCCTGCAGTTCCACTAATCATTTTAAAATTACTCATCCCGCCTTAATTCCCAGCCTCTCGTTGGTCGCTGACCTCAAAGGATCTTTGTGTATATTGTATCACAGTTCTGGGCAAAAAATACCTCCCCTGCGTCATCACAGTTGCTCAGGCTTATTCAGGAAATAACGGGAAATGATGCACAGGAAAATTGGTCATTTGAGGGCAGACCCCTACAGAGAGTCACAGAACCGCCGGACTGGGCAGGCACCTCCGGCGAGCGCCTCGTGCAGCCCCCAGCAGGGTCCAGCAGGGAGACCCGCAGCACGCTGCCCGGGAGCCTGTCCTGCAGACTGCACGTCCCCCCCGTGCCGCACGCGCCGCCCGAGCTCAGGAACACAACGCCGCTGCCTCCCCTCACCCAGCAAGCTCCAGCAGCTGCCCCCCGCTCACATCCCCAAGCTATGTGCAGCTATGTGATCCGTCGGATGACTGTCTCTCATTTACTATTACAGCACTTCGTTTTAGGATTATTTCAAAGTGGAGCAGACAACACTCAAAAATGCCAAGCCCTCAAAAGGTAAAAATAATATTCCCTGTATCGATGCAAACAAAGTGCGGTTCTCTGCTTATGGATAAAGGATTTCCAGCAGTAACCTAGGAAAATGGACACTTCAGGCAATCTCCTTACTTTTACTGACACAGTTCCTTCCCGAAGAGCTTATGGGAGCTCTGCATTTCTACACAGACGTGCCAGCACCTACGCCAGAGGAAGGGTTTTGGTGGCGAGGTGGAGCCCCAGCTCCGCAGCGCTGTGGGACCAGCCCCAGCACGGCACAGCTGCGGTCACAGCGGCACCAGCACAGACCCTGCGCCACGCAGGTGAGGACAGGAGCAGCACAACTGAAGCAAGTTGCAGAGACTTCCAGGAACCTGGCTTGTTTTCCCTTTCTGTTCTGCTCTCCACTACTTGGTCTCTCTCTCACGCATGTTTCCCAGCAAACCGATCTGAAAACACCTAAGAACAGTGCTGTTGTCACCAGCTGCTGCCCAGCGCACTGATGGCAGCGTGTGACAGGCGTTGTCGTGGTGGTTCCTCTGCACCAGGCGGCCGCCTGTAACGGCACGCACACCGCATGCCTGCGCAGCTGCTGCACCGCTGCTGCCGGCGCGTCCCTCAGAGCACAGCCAGGCACACAGCTCTGCTCCGCCACTGCGATTATGGGCTGAAATTAATGCATCTGAAATTCAATAAATTAAATGCTGAGCAACTCATACAGGAAAGAAAACTCAGGCACGAAAAGCTGAAGCGAAGGCAGCTCATTAGGCATTTGTAGCACAGAGAAGGAGCAGAGAGTGATACATGGCGTGACTCAACACGGCGGTGTAGGAACAAGGCTGCAGCTATGTCATTTATTAATAGCTCTGCCGTAAGAAAACCCAGCGAGGCGACCGCCCTCAGCCTCCTGACCACGCTGGGCTCTGGGAGGCACTTCTCACGGGCCTGGGACCAGCCTGAGGAGATGGGTATTTTAACCAGTACAGACAAACGAGGGCTGCTTCTGAAAGAGACGCTGGTGAACATCTCGGGGCTGGCTGCGGGAGGACCAAGCGCGGGGCTGCTGGACGTGGGGGTGCCCCGCAGAGCCCACCGGCCCAGGCGGGCACACAGCAGCACGGGCAGCAGCTGCCTGCCCAGGACAGCACCCAGCTGCCCTTGCCCGTGCCCCTCAGCACCCCCACCCTGCTCCCCGGGTGCCCGCCAGAGGGGCAGCGCCTGGGGGCGCAGGCAGCCCAGCCAGCGTGCCCCTCCGTGGGCTCCCCGAGGACACGGCAGCACTCGGGTCCTGCCTGCAGCCCATGGGTGATGTTCACCACGCTCAGCGAAGCCTCGGCAGGGCCTTCACCCTGCAGCTCTTCAGGGCAGCGCAGGGCTGCCTGGGCGCGTGCTGTGCCAAGCCACTGCTGCTGGGTTCAAATACTTGCTTTGCATCTCAGCACTTTACTGCAAGATGCCATGGTCAGCAACGTCTGCATCCCCTGATGTTCCGTCACAACACAAAATCTCCTGTTCGGCCCCAGTTTGGTACAGGCTAGTAAACACCACGATATTCTGCTGCACTGAAACACAGCCAGCTGTGAAAACATCCAGCCAAGTGTCTGCATCCCTCTGAACACTCAGCTTCTGGTTTTCGGTACTCAACCTGCAGAGGAAATGGCCTCTTGGTTTCGTTTTTACTGATAAAAAGTAAAGGGCGTATTTGCACTCCCATCTTGTCCATTGTACAAGCCAACGAGCTGTTTGTGGCAGTGTTATTACCTTGACTTCAAGGCACAGCTGAGAGCCTGCTTCGGCTTTTTTCTTTGTGTATCCGCCTAGTCCTTGAAATAGAAAGTCTCCGTAACACATTTGGGTCCAGCAGCTGTGTTTCCAGTGAAGCACTGACTTTCTGAGGTGAATCTAAACAAGCGTACATTAATAGTTATCTGTAGGCAACAGATTTTATTTTTTTTACCACCTGAACTGTCCATCACTACTACACTAGCTTTTCTTTTTGCACTTGTTGAAAGAAGTGTGCCCTGATGGAAAGCAAGCAGCCAGAGCATCCTGTTCTAAGGGGTACAGGTGTGCAAACGCAGCGGGCACAGAGTGCTCATCTTCTCCACATCTATAAAATATCTATTATAAATTATTTTATTTTCCTTTCCTTCAGCCAGCAATAAGTATTCGTGCAGCCATACACAGTGAAGGAAGCAGAGCGTAATTTCCTTTATGACTGGTGTATTAATACATCGTGCTCAGAGGGAGTTCCCATCCGTGCAGCGGAGAAGTGCAGGGATGTATTTTGCACTTCATCAGCCCTCGTTTGTATGAAAATTCCCTGGGCACCCAGATGAGACTGTAACCCCAGCTCTCCCCTGCTACTTCTGCCTCTGCAAAGCCGATGGTTTGGGGCAAGCGAGACCGCAGCGGAGCCAGAGGGTCGGGCTGGTGGGGGGCGGCTGCCCTGGCTGAGCAAGGGGCAGGGCCCGGCCCCAGGGAAACCAGGGAGCAAGTGCTTTGAGAATGCTGGTTTTTAAAGTCAGAAACACCGAGCTATTACATTTTTCAACTGCTGGGGTATTGCCATACTAAATACTGCAAAAATATGCTAAATACTGACTGTAATATCAGCATTAATTGTGCAGCTTAAAAATGTGAGCAAGCCTAAGTGAATAAAGTGAATAATTGTTTAAACAAAACAGCTTTTATCTTATCAAAACATTGTTATTGAATTGGAATATCACAGCATTTTCAAAACTAAGTGTTTTTGCAACATCAAAACACAACAGAAACGTGAAGGGATTTGCTTTGACACTTCTCTGTCACAAAGTTTGCCAAAATCGGTGCTTTCCCACACAGCGTTTCAAAAGCAATGCTGCCGCGCTCTCCCATGGAAAACCCTTCCACGTATTTCGTTCAGCCAGCACTGCCTGCTACCCGCACGAACGCCCTGCCGCAGGCCCTGCTGGCACAGCCAGGGCTCTCACCACAGTGCACGGACAGAGCCGGGACCCCTGCCCGGCATCCCCTGAGGTCGCACTGGGAGCGGCTGTGCCGTGCCGTGCCGTGCCACGCCATGCCGTGCCATCCCATGCCGTGCCGTGCCACGCCATGCCATCCCATGCCGTGCCGTGCCACGCCATGCCATGCCATCCCATGCCGTGCCGTGCCGTGCCATGCCATGC
>CM021735.1:64054343-64084923 GCA_011075105.1 Heteronetta atricapilla
ATGCGGTGCCATGCCGTGCCACGCCATGCCATGCCATGCCATCCCATCCCATGCCATGCGGTGCCATGCCATGCCGTGCCGTGCCGTGCCGTGCCATGCCGTGCCGTGCCGTGCAGTGCCGTGCCGTGCCGTGCCGTGCCACGCCATGCCATGCCGTGCTGTGCTGTGCCAGGGCGATGCGGGGCCGGGCAGTGCCCAGAGCCCACCACCACCTGCCTGCCCCCAGGACCCACCCCAGCCCCAGGCAGCAGCTGCTGGCAGGGTGCAGGAGGGAGCAGGGCATCGCTCAAGTTGCTGCAAGGGGATGCAGGGAGCCAAGAAACCTATCCCATACAGAGCGTTTCTGAATGGCAGGAGGCCAAGAAGGAAAGCTGTCACAGCCTAGGGGTTTTGGCCGAGCAGCCGCCTCTTCCCCAGTACAGCGTGCACCTTGCAGGGACACGGCTCCTCCGCAGGCTGCCTTGGCACTGTGAGCGGCTCGAGGTCGGCATTGCCATGGCTTGGCACGGCACAGACTCTCCTGGTGCCAGCAAGCAGCAGAAATCCTAGGACTATCCCAGAACATGCACTTTTAGCTTCCCTTTTTTTCATACTTCTAATTTAAAGGAGTTCCTAGTCTTGGAAAATGCAGGTTTGAAAACTCAGCACGAAGTGGCCATTTCAGAAATGTCCACCCAAATGCCGAAGCCTTGGCTCCAGGGCAAGGGTTAGGGACCGGAGGCACTTATGCCAGGACTTGCCACGGCCACGTACGCAGGACAAGCGCACACCAAGCTCCTCCTGCATCCTGCCCCTCTCTGCAGCCCTCAGCCCCTCCAGGTGTGGAACAGCAGCCATCGCCCGCTGGGCTGCCCCAGCACCCCAGCTACCAGGAAGCAGCCTCACCTCTCACTAGCAGCTGCCTCTGCTCATGGGCTGCTCCTGGGCCCACCTGCCCCTGCCCTGCCGCCCCTGGGCCCCACTGGCTGCCCCCAGACCCCAGCCCGGCCGGTGGGGACCCGAGCCCTGCCCAGCCCCAACCAGAGCCGCTCGGCTGCCAGCTGCCACCGCTCCTCCGCGTGCACGCCCGGCGCCTGCCAAAGGAGCTCGTCCTGCGGAGAGACCAGGATGGATGGCGCTCACCAGTAATGAGCCATTAAATATTTTGCTTTATCTGGATAGTGTACTTGTGGCCTCAGGATTTATTCACTGCTCACTGTTCAAACCTGGCTCTGGAGAGAGTTATTATCTCCTGCGTTGGCTCTCCTGTTGTTGATTTCCAACACCACCACCCGTCTTCTCAGCTCCCCGAGGGAAGCCAACGCCGTCCCTGTTTCACACGCAGGGTCCTGACTCCCCAGACGCGGTCCTGAACCCCAGGGGAGATCCCCGCAGACGCTCACTGCCCTTCCTGGCCCTGCTGCCCCGAGGGGCCGCGCACACCGAGGTGGGGCAGGGCCCCCGCAGCACCCAGCACCCACGGCACCGTGCCGGGAGCAGTCACAGCAGGCACCACGCTGCTGGTGCTCCTCCAGGGCACGGCGCAAGCTCTTCTGCTGGCAAAGTCCCACCGGGCATTTTTGATTTGTGTCAAGCAAGGAAAATGGCAAAGCTCTCACCCGAATAAGTCATCAGTTTGTTTCCTACTTAAAAATAAATTAAAGTCATCTCAGAAACTGCTGAAATACATTGTATCAAATAAAAAAGACATTAGCTGTAGGTAAGCAATCAATAGCAATTGCTTCAGCCCAAACACCGCCCGAACACTAAAGGTGTAACATTATTACAAACTAATGAAAACAAGCGTAAGATTTGGAAATGTCTGACAACCCTACTAATAAGCAGTCATGAGGCTTTTCTGTAACATGGGGCAAGCCTGAAATGAAAATGTTAGGATTGTTCTTGAGAGAGCAAAGTCATTTGTCAACACTGCAGATTTGTTTTGCTGGAATTTTAATTTCGGATTGCAAATTTCCAAAGAAAATTTAACTGAAAAACCCTCAAAATGAATTATGTTGATTTTCTTTCCTTTTTTTTTTTTTTTTTTTAAGAAGCCTTTTGTCAAGTCCCCAGGTCAGCCCTGGGGTGAGCCCAGTGCACGACCCCGGGCATTTCAGGGCCGACGGCGCAGGCGGCTCTGGAGCCGCTCACCCACAGGCGCTCCCCAGGCCCCAGCGCGCCGACCCCAGCCCAAACCCGAGCTCAGCTACTGCCCCGCAGCCCCGTGGTGAGCGTGGCTTCCTCCCCATCGTCACAGCTGGACAGGCATTTTCTACCTCTATGACTTTGACAGCAAACATCTATCCCCAAATCCAATTTTCCCATGAGGAAAATCTCATTATTCCTATCAAAAAATAAAAATAAAAATGCCACACAGGAAATCAAAACGAGACATTTTGTTTCAGCTTGTTCTGACACTAATCCGTGTTCCATGGTGCTGAATTCCCCCCGCACATTTTGCCTGACTGCAGCCCAGGCGCTGCTGCTGCAGCCCCCAGCCCCTCACCAGGGCGGGCAGCGTCTGGGGCCAGAGCCGCCCTCCTGTCCCGGGGCCCTGTGACTCCCGGCACTTGTGCTCTGCGAGCACCTCGGCGCTGTCCTGCAGGTGCCTGGCACAGGGCTGGCGCAGGCACACATGGAGAGAAGGCTGCTCCGCTCCACCAACGTCCCTTTGCGACCCTGGAGTGGGAACGACTGCAGAAACACAGACCTGTGCGCGGGACAGGGGCTGGCAGACAGAAAGCCACATCCCCGCGTGCCTGTGGAGCGCTCTGTGCCACAGCACGCAGCCAGACAGTGCCTCTGCCACAGACTGCACCTCCTCCCCCACCAGCGTCCTCCCTTTTTGGAGGCCAAAGTCCAGTCCCGACTCCTGATTCAGAAGCCCTTGTTTCTGTCCCTGGCCACCTCTGTGTCACAGCCAGCAAACGTGGTGGGGAAAGTCGTGACAGCACACGAACACACACCCACACCGATCTGATCAGTCCTCTTCCAAATGGCTAGAGAAGAAATTTTTTTCAGGTACCCAGGGTAGCAGAAGGGAGCATGCAACTGCATATCCCACAAAGGAGGACACCGGAATGTCCTTGCTTTCCCCCACACACAGCCGAACCAGAGGCTTGGTAGGAAAATCATCCGGAGGAACCATTCTGTCCATGGCCTGACACACGGCTGGCACCACCACAGAGCGACCTGAAATACACCACGCCAAACCCTGGCACTTGTCGCTGCCAGCAGATGCGTGAACAAGACAGCGGAAGCACCAAAGCCGGCCTGGCGCCTGCAGAGGCTCCGAGCAGTACGGCGACACAGGCAGCCAGGCACCTGCATGAACTTCTCTGCCTGCCCCTGCACACAGGTGAACACGGCACCAGCAAAACTCCTGCTCCACTTTCACAGCGCAGCTCCACATAGACGCAGTGCCCTTCCCTTAAATTCAGGGGGTTCATCTTTAACAAAAAGGCTTCATTTTCAGAAAGTTCTGTGTGTTCTCAAATTTAAATGCAGCATTTCATGTACAACAAGTATGAGCCTCATCTTTGCCTCAGGATCTAGCCCTTTACCCTCCCCCTGGGGATTACTCCAGAGCTCACACTCAGTTCCTGACCCACTTCTGGCACTCGCTGTGACAGCTCTGCCCCGTCACCGCAGCTCTCCCCAGGGACGTGGCCACCTGGGGCACCACAGCCCTGTGAGTAGAGGCAGACACAAGGCTGCCTGGCAGCCGAGAGCACAAAGCAGCTCACTGAGCCCTGCCATGGAGCCAGCAGCGGGCCCCTGCCCACCTTCCTCGGGCACTGCTGTGCTCTCCTGCAGCAGCCCAGGCCGGCTCCATGCGGGAGCAGATGTCCTGTGGGAGCCCAGGGACCGTGCAGCCCCGGGCAGGCGGCAGGGACCTGGGGGACCCCCGTCCCTGTGCACCACAGGGCTTCCTTCCCTGCAGCTACTCGGGTGCTTTTTTAATTAACTGGCAAGGAAGACTTGCGAGAAAAGAAACGCGCAGACAGGCTTTGACGTGAAACCTGGAAAGCAGGAATCTGATGGCGATGTGGGGGGGAAGGACTGGCCACAGGTGGGCTGCCCCTCCTTGCAGCAGGGGCAAGTCCCACGGAAGCTGCGCTGCGGAGCAGCTCTGGGCCAGCCACAAGGTACAGCAGAACCCCTCAAGGCATCTCTGAACAAACCCTGTCTTAAACACTGTGCTGTTGTGGGCCTCAGTGCTTGAGGGCATAGCTGCGCTCAGTGAGGTTGACTTCACTCATTGCATAGGTCAGGGAACTTTGCCCACTGAACCAAAACCTGAATCAAACCCCCGATTTCTGCCCGATCTGGTGTGCAGCTTCACATCCTGGGTAAGCGTGCTCTAAAGGACGATAGACAATCCACTGCCCAACTGGGCGTGCTCCTCCGCAGCCGCCTGCCTTCAGCACAAACAGCCTGCTCTCTGCGAGACGCCCGGGAAGACGCTGAGCGGTAAGGGAAGAGCGCACTTCGCTGCAGCCACACAGCAAGGGTGGCAGGGGGGCGCCGGGGGAGCCCCGTGCTGGTGCTATCCAAACACTGTCTCTGCAACCACGGAAAATGGACACATGGAAACAGAGACTCTCCTGCCATTCCCTTGAGGAAGCAGGGAAATGATCTCTCCACTGTCCCAGGCTTCAAACACACAAGCTCTACCACAAACCCAACCTCCGCTGCACACCCAACCAAGCTCCACCATGCACCTGAGCTCCACCCAGACTTCATCGTGTTCATGAGTTCCACCACACATGGCAGCTCAGCCGTGCAGCCAAGCTCCATCGCCCACCCGAGCTCCATCACCCACCCGAGCTCCATCGCCCACCCAGCCTCCATCATCCTCCCACAGCCCCAGTGGCCCTCACAGGGGAGCGTGGCACCATGACCGCGGCTGTGCTGGAGGCAGAGGCGGAGACGCCCCGGGCTGTGCAGGTGAGACGTGCTGCAGCAGCAAGGATCCAGCCCCTGCCCTGGCCCCAGTGCACCGGCTGAGCTGGGGACAGGCTCTGCAGCACGCTTTTCCCTGGCTCGGGGTGCCTGTGATCGCACCCAGTGCCAGGGTGTTGTCCAAGCTGGGTGAGACAGAGCAGGAGAAGAGAGAACCAGGACCTGGAGAACGTCCTGCCAGGGCTGGCCAGGAGCCCATGTCCCTGCGCACTGCCGCTGTCCCAGCCGCGGGGCCTCCTCCACCATCCCATTGCCCCACCAGCACCAGCTGGGCGAGGAAGCCCAGGGCACACAGGAGCAGAGCCGCAGGTGGCACAGGCTGGTGACAAGGCCAAGGCATCCCTGCTGCCCAGGGCCAGCGCAAGGGAACGGCATGGCCCATGCACCCTGTCCATCAGCACCATGACGCCAGACCGACCTGCCAGCAGACAGGGTGCGTGGAGGGCAGGAGAAACAGCACCACCAAGGAGGGGGGTCATTAGCGCGGCATATCAAAGTAAAGCTGGGGGGGTGGGGGGGGTTAATCATAATTAATTTTCCAAGCCTAAGCATTCCATAGGTTTTATTAAGTGCTGTAAAAATAACTCAGTTCTTTCACTGCCTCACTTACGCATAATCTACAAAATTAAATGAAAAATAAACTAACAATGATTTACTCCAGATGGACATTTATTATCTTGGTATTAATATTTCGCAATCATTGCAGGACTAACTGAGGCCAATTCTTTTCTTAGTCACTTTTACATAAATATAGAGTAAACTAAATGAGCCAAAAACAGATGAGCATTTATTAGGGCTTCCTCTACACTTGCCTCTACATTACTTAGGGATGTGAGCCATAAAGCATAAGCTGGAGTTTAAGTTCTAAAGTTTAATTTAACATCAGCTAATACCAGTTGCAAACTGTAGATATCTCTCCCGAAATAGTACCTATTTAGTATCTAGGTCTAGCCTGTTAACTGGTAAATCAAAACGGGTATGGTCAAATTAGATACTGAAATGATTTAAGATGTGCTGCATCTACAGCAGTCTCAACACTTCAAAGACAAAACCAAGGAATCTCAAGGAGATAAAACATTTTTATCACAGTAAAGAATGATGTGCTTAGGCAGAATACATGTAATAAAAGGACAACAAGAGCTGAAATGGAAATTTGTTTTGCAGAAGCCAAGAATAGTAAATGATTTATATGCACTTATTTTAATTTATTTTCAGGCTGAGCACAATTTATCTAAAGTCATCAAAAATTAATAGTCCGTACAGAAAGGAGTTGTAATAAATTCAAACTTAGGGGCATACAGCAAGTGTATCTCTTCTCAATTGCTATTAGCACTTAACTATCTAATTAATCCACCACGTTATCTTGCCTGGAAGTCCAAGCAGTCGCCCTCCCCAGGAACCACGAACCCACAGCAGCCGCGTGAGCCCACCTCCATCCCTCTCTGGCTCTGAAATAACTCCACGTCCAGGAGGTAAAATCAATTCAAATGTAGTTCAAAGCTGAGACTGCCTTAGGGTTTAGATCAATTCAAAGGGAATGTTTGAGAGCACTAACGATGTGACCCGCTCTGGCTGCTGGGATCCATCTGCAGCTAACAGCAAGTGCCAAACCCCCATCTGAAACACCCCATGTTAAATGCCCAGAGCTTTCAGGTGACAAAACCAATTTTCCCCAACTTGTGTTATACCATGGTTCAGAAAGAGAATTACAAACCAGGCCGGCAGTGAGCAAAAACCAGTCACAGTGCTCCTGAGCATCCCCTGCACGGCACCTCCACCACAGCAGCACGGCGTGCCCGGGGGGCACGGCCCCCAGCCCCAGACCACGGCCTTGGGGTTCAGCTGGGCGCCACTGCCCGACCCACCCAGCGCACCCTCGGGCACAGAGCGTTTGACCGCCCCCAGTCCCTCTCTGCTGGACGGGATGCACCAGGTGGTGCCAAGGGTCAGACCTGGAGGAGATGAAGCCCAGGAAGCCCAAGAGATGAAGCTCTGGCCACAGACAGCCGGAGCCCGGATCTCCCCAGCAGGTCACACGGAGCCACAAGGGAGGCCGCGCTCACAGGAGCCCAACGCGGAGCTGGACCCAGGAGAACGCCCGGCTGCGGTGTGGCTGGCGAGAGGAGCACGAGCACTGCCCGGCCGCAGGAGCTCGGCCGCAGCATGAAGTGGATTTAGATCCAAGAGAAATCAACAAGGATACTAAAAGGAGAATTTTCCTTTGCCTACCGAGGATGACAGTTTCAGTGAAATACTGGGACCTATATTTTAGAAAACTTGATACATCTGTCAGCTTTGGGCAATTTTGCCTAAAAGACAAACTTTCAATGCGCCATAAGGGAGAAACTATTTTTTGCAGTCTTCCCTTTGGCTCAAAATCTGCTGCTGGGATTTTTTTCAGGAGGCAGTACTCTGCATGCTTGACAAACCTGATGGCACTAAAATACATATTTATCATTTCCTGATATAGGGAAAAACAACAGAAGAAAGTAATGATGAGCTGCATCAGATATTAGCAGAGCTCTAGAAGCAGGACAGATAAGCAAATTTAGGAGTGGTGACAGAGTTAGGGGAAAGGCAGGAACAGAGGGGCTGCCCCACGTAGAGCCCGCTGGGGGTGCGCCCACACCCCCCGTGCTGTCTGCCAAGGGCAGGCGAGGGGGACCCAGCGCCAGGGCACGCCGCTGGGTGCTGCAGGCAGCAGCCCCGTCCTGGGGCACCAGGAGAAACGCTCCTGTAGGTGATAGGGCAAATAACTCAGCCCACTGGAGTCACAGCTAAAGGAACCCACCCTCTCCGGGAGAGTGAAGAACAAATTTGCAGAGGACACAGCAGAAGGTAACACCCTGCAGAAAGTGATTAAGCCTATCTCTGTAGTGTAATCAGGAAGCTATAGACCAAGCCCGTCCTATCAATTCATATCAGTTCTTTCCATAATTGATGGCATACTATTTAGAGGCAACAGAATAATGATGCCAAAGAGTTTAAAAACCTGGCATGCCTCAGGGAATACATGAGGTCACTGGGTGTAGGAGAACTTATACGGAAAGCTGTGCGAGATGGGATGCAGATAGAAAAAGATGTAGAGGCCTGTGAAACTTAAAAATTTCCCCTTAAAAAAAAAAAAAAAAAAAAAAAAAAGCCTGTAAGCAGAGCTCAAGACAGGTGAGAAAAGGTTCCTGGAGGTACTCAGGGACACGGAGGAGTTATGCTGGCCGGTGCCCTGTGCCTGCAGTACCACGCGAGCTCACACCAATGCGCGCCCAGCACGCAGCAGGTCCCCTTCACCCCGGTGGGTCGCTGCGGGAACGCTGTGGCTCTGAGGGACTGCAACAGGACAACGTTCCGCCATCACGGACTGCAGCATCTACCTTACAGACTCAGATATCATCAGTTAAGCACCCATCAGTCAGCTAAATGGGAAACTGTTTAAAACAGAGCTATGGCAGCTAAGAACTTGCTGTAAAACATGAGGAGGTTTGGAGTCACTGAGCCACAGCCTAGGCTGGGACCCGTTACACACAAAGAGATTTTCTGTAACTGACAGGTGAAAATGTCCTTCCCACATTTGTATTAAAAAAAATAATAATCCTGTAATATCCAACTGTATTTTAATAAAGAAAAGAAGAAACAACAGGCCAGATAAAGCTCTGCAGGGCCAGGCCAGGCAGCCGGAGCAAGGGAAGCTGCCTGCGCAGAGGGGAAACATCTTGGATAGCTCCACAGACGGGCTGCAGGGACGGGGAGGTCTCGGGAAAGGGAGCAACAGGGCACGGGAGTCCCACGGCCACCCCCCGACCAGCAGGCGTGCACAGGGCAGGCAGGACAATGCTGGAGAAGGCAGAGGTGCCCAGCGCAGGGCCGGCACCTGCCCAAGGACAGCCCCGGTCTGGGCTCTCTAGGAAAAGGGAGCATGGGAGATCACAGCTGCTGGGCACCGTGTGGTGGAGGGTGCTGGACAAACTGGCACGGGTACGGGTAAAGGAACAGGCAGTGAGCAAGGGAGGGATCAGGCCAGTGGGAGCCGACAGAACAGTTCCCCCCGGAGCCAATCATATTTAATTTTTCTATCAGTTTTCATTAGCCCCTTCCCATTCCTTGGGATTGTCCATGGTGTTCCAGGAGGTGATAAAAATAAACCTTTGCTGTCTCAGGGAGCTCCTCAGCCAATTATTTTAATACTCTTGGGTACCCGTTATCCAGGTCTGCCACTTTTAAAATGCCTTACTTAAACTGTCACTTTTTAACCTTTTTCTTAGTTCCTGCAGAGGTAAAAAAAATATCTCATTGTCACTGTGAGTTTGCATTTTTTTGCTTCTTTGGAAATGGCAAACAGAAATAATTACTGAAAAGTCCTTTCTTTTCTGCACAGCCATTGACAATACTTCTGTCTTTGCCTAGAGTTAGGTCCATTCCTGTGACAGGCTTTTACTGGTTTCTAAATGTAATTCTCCTCCTGCACCCGGTACCTGACCCAGGGATATTTAACATTTTAGTTAAAGAAATTCGACTGACCTCCGAAGGCATATTGATATTCAGGCACAAAAAAGAGCCTCAGCACACCAAAATTTTTCTGGGGAGTAGGACCAAGAAGCAAAGACGTGGTCTCACAAAAATGTAGCTCGGGAAATGGCAGCAAGAAAGGCGGTTCCAGGAGCAGCCGCATGGATTCGCACCAAAGGATGCCCGCGCACCCAGGGCAGGAGGAAGCCCGGCTGCTCCAGATACAGCTCTACGCAAGTAGGTGACAAAGTAAGTGTATCATTATTTCATGTGTTAATTGGTATTTTTCTGTACCACATTGCTTCAAATGATAAACAATGATGTTTAGGCTAGTCAGAATAGTGTGTACCCAAGTGTTGACTGGTCATTAAGCACTGAACTTTGGCCAATGAATAAATCCTACTACTTAAATCCAGGCTACTTTTTTTAATAACCCCCAACTCAGAACTTAAAAGATACTGGATTATGGATTAATAACATCACAGAAGCACAGAAAAGCTGTACAGTGATTATTTTTATGACCTTACCTCATCACTGAGTTACAGTTTTGAACAGTTTCTGAATCAATCTAATTATCATGGATCATTTTAATTAATCTGGGGAACGGCTTACAGAACAGTGTTATATCTTTTTGTCTTTTTCCAAAAGAGAGATTAAACTTCTAGGATGAATTAAAAAAAAAAAAAAAAGGAGGCAAACAAAGCAGATTTCATTTCAGCTGGACAAGATCAAAAATATTTTACACAGATTTCTGGAAAAAACAAAAATAAATCCTTAGCATGCTTTCAAAGTTTCTATCATAGAGGAATTGTTCTAAAAAGTCCTCTCCTTCCTTTTCTGCATCTTAGTGTATAAAGAAGATACCATCAAATCTGCAGCATGAGATCAAGTAAGTTTGCAGGTTTTATAGCTCTCTCTTCTGTGCCAGATAATTTAATGGGTCTCTTGGTCCTAATGTTCTTAACTCAGCAATGTGTCTGAGCATTTTAGATAAGAGACACACTTAAGGCTTTGGCAAAGAAGTTTAGATTTTAATTGCTGCTTCAAAAATTGATCAAGTGTGCTTCTGTTGCAAGATTTCTGTTGGCCTCATGAAATGAACACTCGATAGACAGACACCTACAACCCTACCAAAATCAAACCCATCAGTACACCAAGTTGAGGCTAATCCTGGCTAGAGTCATCAGAAATACCTAGTGTTGTTGGCATCTGTAAGCATTATATTTGTGCCACATTTCTGTTGCACTCAACTGTACATCAGCCGTCCTAGAGCCTGCAAGGCTTCAGTAGAGCAGCCCCAGCTTTGACCATTGAGCCGCACGTCCTGCAAAGTTTTGCCATGCCACTGCCACTCTTGATCTTTGCTTAGAGGAGACAGATTTCAGGAGATCTGAAAGCCCTTTCCCCACATCTTCCTGCCCACTCCTGCGGCTCCCAAACTGTATCTTCATGGCTCACAGGAGCAGCACGGCAGGCTCCAGACTGAAGGTAAAGGGGAAACTCCCTTGCTGCATCAGGCGTAAGCAAAATTAGCCAGAACTGCACCGCAACCTGCCATTTGCTAGCTCAGAAGGGCAAAATCTTTTGTTGATTTGCAAGAGGGAATTCAACACCTGCCACAGGCCCATGCCCGCTGCCCGCTCTTCCGGCAACCCTCCCAGCCGCCGCTGGCCCAGCAGCACGCCCGGGCCTGGCCAGCAGCACGCTGTGCTGGCACTGGGGACAGCAGCTCGGGGCCAGCCCCCGCCAACGCCACCCTCGCCCCCCGCACTCAGCCCGTAGGCTCGCCGTGCGGCACGGTGCGCGGGGCCAGGACCCGCAGCCCTCAGGCCTTGGCAGGGAGCGGCCCCGCAGCGAGGAGGCCCCGTCAGAGCCCCACACGCCGCAGCTCTGCAGCTCTGCAGCCGCGGGAAGCCTTAACTTCAGTGCCCGCATCGCTCAACTGCTGGTGGCCATAGCATGACGGCTGTCTGTAGCATCTCCTACCTACGTAAGCCATCCCAATTCTCTGATATTTTCACAGTAAAAATGAAAATCAAGTCCATACAGCTCTCACGCACCTCTGCCACACATGGTCCTTGCTATGCTGTCCTGTCAGCTAACCACAGAAGTCCCAGCTGTTTAGGATGCCTGTGCCTTCCGATGACCAGGCCAGTGATTTTAACCTGGAGTTCGGGCTATATATTAAATGTAATAATTTTCCGTTGAATACATTTAAGTATAATTCTCTCCTATCTTAATTAGCATCAGGAAAATTACAGTTTCCTTTTCACAAAAGGAGAAAGAACAGCATTATGCAGGAAAGTGCTTGTAGAAACAGGAAACCTCAAACTTTTACCGAACGTAAATTAGCATGACTTTACTGAAGCTAATTGAGTTATCCCTAAATTATACACTGAAATCAAAGGAGGTACTTTGTTCTCCCTAGAATGTTCTCTTTAGAAACGTACTGCATTTTCTCATTTTTAGGCTTCCAGGCATAGGAATGCATTTTCCCGTGACATGGTGCATGTCAGATCCTACTCATCAATCCAAGCAAGCTTGACAGAAAGAAGCTGAATGAGAAGAAGGAAAGGGGAGGACACGCAGGAGAGCCCATCGCCTCCCGAGCAGGCAGGGAGCAGCCCTGGGCATGTCATTGGCACATCCCTGGCATCTCCCTGGCGCAGGGAGCAGCACATGGCCATGACTCGCCCTTAACAGAGATCTCCCACACCCAAGTCCTGCTGCTTAAGTGCCACTTGGATCTACATAAGAAAGTGAGATGAGGAGTGAAATCCAAGCTGGGCTGCCCACAACACCCTCTCCAGAAGCTCAGCAGAAGCTGCTCGCGGGAGCGCGGGGCTGGGGAAGAGCCGCCCCTGCTGCACTGGGCACTGTGGGTCTGGGGTCGGGGTGAGCACAGCGCACACCTGTACGAGCCTTTTTGAGCCTTGGCACCTGTGGAGGATCAAGAGGGGTGAGGAGACGGTGCCTGGAGATTAGGCAGATTTTTCATCTGTTTGCTGTAGCAAAAAAAAAGAGTGCCCCCATCTGCAAACAAGCACAGCCTACACAGAGATGACCAAGACAGCTGTTGAACAAGAAGGGATTTTGGTAGGGATTTTTAAACTTTTGTTTCACTCTGAACAAGAATACCACTTTTCTTCTTCAAAGTTACCATTGGAGAACCTGAATGCCTCTAACTGCCCAGAGGCAACAGCACCAGCAGCTTCCTCGGCAGCACTGGCAGCGCCGAAAGCAGTGCAGCGGCTGGGCCTCGGCAGCCATGTGGTGCCAGGCCCCGAGGCTTTGCGTGGCAGCTTGGGGCACCTGACACAGCACTGCACACCTGCAGCTTCCAGGCACTCCAGGTCCAACTGAAACCAATAACCCCAGGGCAGGTTATTCAGAAATTTGTCCTAAACATACAGAAAGGCCACCAAACTGAAACAGCCTGAGTACAGCGTTTTGCAGAAAATTTCCCTGGTATTTCCTGACACACAGACCACAGAGTACCCTGACAGCAGGGCTCACCTAGTTAAATCTTAGTTCTCCCAGCCCCAAAGGCAACCTCACACAGCCCCTTCCCCACAGCAGGGGAAGCTTCTGGGCCAGGGCCCCCAGGCAGCGCAGCCCCATCCGTGCACAGGCAGGTGGGGGCACAGCTCGCACCCGCACCCACACAAGTCGGACACCCCAAAGGCTGCTTCGCCTGCGGCAGCGTGAGGGGCCCAGCTGCACCCCACAACTGCCACACACAAGTCCCTGAGCCGCAGGGTGCTGCTCGCCCCCAAGCCTTGCTGGCCCAGGTCTGTAACACACACGCAATTGCAAAGTGTGAGTTACAATGGAGAGACCGGGGGCAGCCCTCAGGCCACGCGCAGGCATTGTGCCATCCCCAGGGACAGGCAGACACTGCTTGGCTTCCTCAGGAAAGTCTGGAGCTGGCTCCCGTGCGGCCACGAGCAAGGCTGAGCAGCTGCCATGGGCTGGGAGCCACTGAGGGCCAGGAAAACATCAGTCACAGTGGAGACCTTGGAGAACCCAAAGACATCAAACTACCTGAAATAAACCACCCAGGAGAGGTGAGGTCTCGCATCCTCTGCAACATGGGTGACAGTGACTGTCTGCCACGGGAAGCGCAGAGGCACAGACACAGGACTGCACATTTTGGAACAGTGTGAACGCATCACTTGCTGTGGCTACTGTAAATGTGCTGCAATCTTTTGCCAACATTACAATTGACGTTGCTGATTGCTGTTTTGTTCTTTTATGTTTTACTGTACTAAGGAAAGCAACACAAAAACAAAAGCATTATCATTGGTCCATCCGTATCACTCCCACTGCACTGAAGCCTCTGAGATATGCAAATAATTTCTCATACGCTGAATTTTGTGCTGCAAAGAACTGAAGCTAATTGCCTTTCTTGCAATAAAAAACTCTTTTCCTGAAAATAAAATTTTATTTTAAAGAATACAAAACTTTTTTTTTTTTTCTCAAGCTTTTTTTTTGCTATCAAAGTTCTTCCGTTCCAATCTGTTTTTTTTTTTTTTTTCCTGGTCTTTTTGTTTAATTCTACTATTAAAAATGAGAAGGGAAAGACAGACAAAAACAAAATATTTCAGTTTTACAGTATTGAGACAGAATGGCAGAGCAACACTGTGCGTTACACTTTTAATGCTCACAGGGTTGAAAATTGTTTTCACTTTAGTTTGCCACTCAGAAGTTCAAGTACCATTAATTTCGTGAGCACATCGTTGCTTCATATCTCTCAGAAACAGGACTCTTAAGTCTTTCAAGAGATATACATCTTCTAAAAATTACAGTTATGCTTTCTATTCAAGGTTGCACATTTTGCTCATCAAATAAAAGTTTTTGTAGTAATCAACGCAGCAACATTTGTTCCACATTTACTCGTCGGGTGTTGCAATAAGGGAGGAAAGCTAGCTCCTTCACTGGCTGCGATGAGCCCTTCAGTCTGTGCCTCAACCCTGGTTGCCACAGACCTTGAAACACTGCAAGTCACTGAGCTGCTTCAGAGTTCAGTTACTAATTAAAAATCACTCTTCTGCCAATTTTATTTATCTGGCTGTAAGCTCTGCAGAGCAGCACTTCTGTGAGCAGCACGTGCCATGGTGAGACTCCAGTGTGAGTGAGCGCTGTTCTGCTGTTGTATCTCAACAGATACAGTAAATAAAGTACCAAAATCACTGATGCAGCCCAACCGAAGTTCAAGGTCACAATCCTCCTGCAGAGGTCCGTCTTCAGAGAGCATGTCCCCAGGCTGCTGCTCCCCTCCACACCTCCCTCTTCACTGCACTGACTGTGGGAGATGGAGTCTCCAAGCACAGAAACCACTGAGCTTTCTTCTTTTCATATGATAAAGCTCCAAGCATCCCAGGCTGGCCAGCAAGCAGCGGGAACCCTCCATGCCCCTGCCCCTGGAACAGGCAGCATCCCCCAGCATGGTGCCTGTGGGGAGCTGGGACACCTCGGCGCAGGACGGGGGCATCCCCTCAGCAGAGGAGTGGGGCCACGGGGCTGGGGAGAAGATTTCTGGTGGGAGCAGGGCTGGTGAGGCTGCAGGACACGGGACAGTCTGCAGGGGCTTGGAAGCACCAGCCTCAAACAGGGCACGACTTTGTAGAAGCAGCAGTGGCGGAGGAGGGTGCTGCGGCAGCACTGCTCACACCAGCCCAGGACCTGTCCCCTCAGCGCAGCACACGGTCCCCGGGCCGTGCACCACCAGCACCACAGGGCTGCTCGGCCTGCGCTCCCCACGGCCCGGCCCTTCTCCCCCAGGGCCCCAGCCCCGTCTGTCCCCACAGCACTGTGCCCCACAGCGCCGGTGGAAGCCCAGCACCTCCCCACCACCCCTGGCAGCCCCCGCTGATTACAGCCTCCCAGAAGAGACCTTGCAGGGTTGCTGTGCTGCTCCCCCCGCAGAGCAGACTCCTCAGCCAGGGATGCCTGTCTGGACAGGAGCTGACTCTTGGGTTGTTCCTTTTTTAGTCACTGAAAAACCTTCTGGGGACGTGTAAATGCCCGGCGGCAGACTAGCCTCTCGCGAGTCACTGAGAGCTGCTGCACTGCTCCCAGGACTAGTTGGAGGCAACAGCGAGAGCCCGGCTGGCTCCCAGGGTGACACCCAGACAGCACAGTGGCAGGTGTGCTGTGTCCCCACTGTCACCAGGACCTCTGACAGTGAAGGGCAAGGGGAGACAGTGGGCAGCAGCTGCCCAGCATCACCCTGCCGCTCTCCGAACAGCCACGACCAGAGGAAGCACCTGGAGACATCCACAACAGCTCTGGCACTGCCCAAACCACTCCAGCACTGCTCGGAGAACAGCAGCCACAAACAGGCTGTTTGGGAAACAGCAGAGAGGGCAGTTGCCAGCAGCACTGCCCAGGAAAAAACGAAACCTTTTGTTATCAGGAGTGATGCCCTTAATGCAAGAAATTACTCTCTTTCAACCTGAAGAAGAGCTCAGAAGCAAATCCCTGGGATCCTGTGCTCCAGACACCTGCCTCTGTGCCCTGGCCGCTGCCTACAGAGGCTGCCAGGCTCCAGCAGAGGCTCTCTGAACCAGACTTCAGTTGGGTGTCCACAGCAGACCTCGTGAGCATGCTATGACTTGCTGCATCCTAGCCACAGCAGAGCAGTGGCTAGGGAAACACGGAAATATACTGCAGAAAATGTGAATTAGTACACCCGGCACAAGCACAGCCT
The DNA here is from genome assembly GCA_011075105.1 of Heteronetta atricapilla. Lineage (NCBI taxonomy): Eukaryota > Metazoa > Chordata > Aves > Anseriformes > Anatidae > Heteronetta > Heteronetta atricapilla. The sequence goes on from CM021735.1 coordinate 64,070,503, forward strand.
TTTCTGACACACGCTGACGTCTGAAGATGACATATGGGAAATGAGTTTCTAATAAAGCAGTGCAGCAGAGCCACGACACAAGACGGCTCATACCACTAGAAAGGAATAGGGCAATGCTTCACTTTGTTCTAACCATTTAAATTAGAGGAATGTGCTACTTTGCTATTTGCAATCAGTTAAACTCTCATTTACATATGCATACAGCAAAACAAACAAACAAATCCCAAAAGCACTGAGCAATATCTCCTGGTGATACCACGTCAGCCTTTTACACAACCTCTGAATGAGATCTGACTGTCCTTACTGTGTCTTTTTGGTGTAAAGAGCTGTCTTTATGTGCAATTTCCTTTCAACATATTGACACTCTCAGCACTTGCACCCACCATGGCACAGCTGGAAATATATTGGAAAAGACCTTTTGCAAAGCAAAGCAATTACATTTTGAAGCTGGTGTCCCTCAGTAGCTGAATCTAATGAAATAACAGAGAGGCCCATGCTCACAGCAGAAGGATCCTGCCATCAGCTCTGTCCTTGGTGATAACGGGCAGAACACATTGATATAATGTGAAAATTTGACACTGCATGGGACGTAAGCATCATCACGTCAGCAAAACCACTGAGAAGTCACGGCCTGGCAAACCGGGCACATCCTGGGAGAAGGATGCCCGCCGCTGCCCGCCACATGGCCCAGGTGAGGACGCAGCAGCACATCTCCTGGCCAGCAGCACCGCAGGGCACCCTCGTCCTGAGCTTGCCAGCCTCAGCTTCCACCTCCCTGCAATTTCAGCCTGGCAAATTTCAGGAAGAGACCTGGCAGCGCTGCATGCACAGAGGGTTGCACAAGGGCCCCTCCTGCCCTCTCACCCTCACCAGAATCCACAAGATGTCCAGGCTGCCCTTGGAAAATGCTGCCCAGCCCTGCCCTGACACAGGCTTGGGAGCGTGGGTATTTTGCTCTTTCCTACTCCTAGTCTGGGAGACAGGCCTAGCCCATCAGGGTCACAAATCGCTGTCAAACAGCTGTTATCACTTCATGGGATGCGGTGGCAAGGCACACACAGACGGTCTCAGCCCACCTCCCCAGCACCGCTGCACAGCAGACAGTCCCCCGCCACCCAGCTGGGCTCTTGCTCGCCCGCTCCTCGCCCAAAGCCCAGCCAGGTCAACCCCTTGGTGAGGGGAGCGCCATGTGCTGCAGCTAAGTCCCAAGGGCTGGGCAGTGCCGTCCTGTAGGGACAGTCACAGGGTCACCATCCAGACGTCCTGCCTGGCTGATGGGACTTCCCTGCCCTGGGGAGCGGGACAGCCCGGGGGTCCCCGGGAGCAGCGGGCGCAGTGCAGGGGTGCGCAGCTCTCGCCCTGGACGGGCAGCCCCAGGCGCAGGAGCTCGCTGGTGGCAGGGGGAGCCAGAGCTGGGGTCAGCTCAGTCACACGCAGCCAACCCAAAATGTGGCCATACAGAAGACCCGCGCCCCAAGGACAAGGCTCAGGGCAGAGACACAGGGACAGGGACAGAGACAGAACACCCGGACAGCCGCACATGGAGCTCCACAGTCCGGAGCAGCTGGAGCTGCTGCTCTGACACCACAGAGATGAAGCCATTGTTGCAAGGATGATAAAGTCAACCTTAAATCAAGTTAGTTATGTAGACAGGTTGCTGTTTCCATTCCTGTCCTCATTTGCCGAGGAACTGACTTTCCTTCCATTGTTTTCTTCCCCTTCATTAATTTGTAAAAGGTATCCTCCTTCCCTTCAGCCCCTCCAACTACCATTAACTCATTCATATGCCATTATCTTTTCTGTGCAAGTGCTGGCTGGTAATTGGGAGCACTGCAGAGACTATTGTTCCAGGATGCCCAGAGGTGTTGTATTTGCAATTAATTTCCTGATGAAACAGCATCCATGCATCAACACGGACTGACATTTAGAAGCATTTAGATACCATCTTACTGCAACATGATTGTACCATATTAGTGTACAAAGCACTTTATGGGAATGAATGTCATGTCAAAGTTACAGCCTTAACTAACTGCATGTTTTAAAGAGAAGCAGCAGGGCACAGGTAAATAGAAAATACGACATTGCATCACACAGTGATGGGAAAAGGAATAATGTCAGGACGGCTTGGCATCACCAGCATGTGAAAACTCACCCTAAACATCAGGGAATTGCTGCTAAGCTGTGATCGACCACAGAAATCCCAAGCTTTTGCTTCTGCCCTCCAAGCAAATGGGCTCAAATCTTACAATTTTGGGATGGATTTGAAGAAGCTGCTTGAGCTTTTGGGAGAGAAACAGCACACAGAGAGGTTTACATTTCAAGCACTGCAGCCAAAGACATAAGCTGTGGGGAAAAGAGGTGAGCAGGGTGCCGCGCGGCTGCATGCTCCGGGCGTGCACCAGCAGCCAGGGGCGCCTGCGGCCAGGGGGGCTCAGCCGGGGCAGCCCCCAGAGGGGACAGAGCCAGGCTCACCCCACACAGCTCCTGTCAGCTCTTGCAGTGGACAGCGGCATTGGAAGGACACTGCCTGTGCCGATGGAAAAGTTGGGAAACCTGTACCTTAACCCTTTGTCTTTGAAGCCCTGTTGCTACGGTTACCACATAAGGGCCTTGCAGCAGCTGGAAAATCAGCATTCATCTCCCCCTTCACCCAAAAAAGTACATGCTTTCTTCCTGTGACGAGTTTTTCTGTAAGGAGAGCCACGATTTTGCGATGCAATACAGCAGAAACTGGACAGAAACCCGCACTGCTCCCAGCCATGCAGCCATCACTGTGCAGGGTCGAGGCCGCCCTGTCCCCAGCAGCGACGGCAGGCAGGCGCCTCCGGCTTTTCTCACCTTGGCGGGGGAATAGCTTACTGTCCAGGCCTCAGTTATTTTACCTTATGTGCCTAGTTTGCTGCAAAGACAGCTGCCCAGACTACTAGCAGTTTGGGGCTTTCCTCCTGGCAAGCAGCAACTGGCAGCCAAGCAAACTCCCTGCAAAGTGCAACCGAGAAAGTAAGAGCTACAAAATATGGGCATGGCTTACAAGCCATTCCTTGGTCCTCAGGGATTATTCTCTTGTGCTGTCAGGTGCTTGTATTGTGCCAGCACTGCCAGGCTACATGAGCTGATTTTATATCTATATTTGCACATACGTATAGGTAATAGAGGTATTTTCTCATTATATTTGCACTCAACATGTAACACGGTAGGCATTGCCTCATCTTTGCTGCAAATTCCTCATAATTTCATCATGGGATTGCATGGAAAATCAGAGCATGATTTTGACCAGCATCATTGCTTTGGACAGTGAAACCTGCTGGTTGTTCTGGAAATCTCTGGCAGTCTAGAAACACCTTTTGCACCCACCTGGTCCCAGCTGCACACTCGAGTTGCGCTGGCCATGTTGCATGGTATGCTTCTCCCTGGGAGCAAATTGCCTTTCAGAGTTTGGTCAAACTGTGCTTTCTGAGCCATGCTGAACATTAAATACCCAGCCAAGCTTGAAAACATTTCGTAAACGAACGCTAGTACAAATCTTAACAAATTCTGCTGTTTTAATGACTGCTCAGGAGTAACGCACACTAGCTAGTCAGAGTCATGCAGGTACAGAGGCCGAGTGCCTGCGTGCTGGAAGCCGAGCCGGTCAGGTCCTGCTGCCTCCCGCAGCCCTGGAGGGACGCATCTCTTGTTCCTCAGGTGGCAAAGGCACGAGGGCAGATGCAGCTGTGCAAGGCCCGGCTTTCCCTCCTGGCGGGCGACACCAGAACAGGCAGCAGGGTTTGGGTGGGGGGACAGCCGTGGTCATGGTAGGTATCAGTGCTGCCTCCGCACCTTACCTGAGACGGTGCCAAGTGAGCATGACGCAAGGGATGAGGAAATGTCTACACAAGGTTGGGCTGAAGCTTTGCCTGTGCTCACCTGCTACGAGCAGGAGTGGCCAGAGGCAGCTCTTAGGGAGACCGGGCATCCTGCAGAGTGACTCTCCCCTGGCTTTCTACCACCAGCTCCCTGCAAGGAAGGAGGAGCAACCAGAGGCGCAGCTATCTCAGCTTTTTAGCTCGCAGCTATTCTCTCCAGCTTTTGCCATTGTGGTTCAGAGGCCAGAAGTAAGCTTGCTGCTGAGCTGGAAAGCAGAGCTCAAGACTCTGACCTGGCTGGCATCCACATCTTGACATCAGCAGGTCAGCCTGTCACTAATTGAATTATACCTGCATTACTTAATAAACAAAGAATACTCTCCACATTATTACAATGTAATCCTTTAATTGGTTTACGAGCACAAAGTCCCACAGGGAGTGTCACAAATCCATCAGGATGCCCTGAGCACTGCATTTCTGAGCTGGCAAGATAAGAAGTGTCGCACGCCGCCGTTCAGCCCTGGGCTGAGCCTGCACGGAGCCGAGCCAGCACCCTGTGCCGCAGCCACGTGCTGCAGAGCTGCGCTGCCAGCAGCAGCGAGCCAGGCCCCATGCCAGCCCCATCCCAGGGGACACCCCACGCTGGGGAGCCCCGCCTGGGGCTGCTCCCAGGGAAACACAGCGGGACAGGACAGCATGCTCTGCCCCGCACTCCATGTGCTCCTGCCTCTGACCCCCGTCTGGTCCGTGATGTCTTACCAAAGCCAGATCTGTGCAACATCCCTGACACACGCGCTGTGGACATCAGCTCCTTACCACCCATCACGTCACCCTGGAAATACTATACTGCTACCCCACACTACTTGCTGAAACAGACGCAAACTAAGGTTATGTTAGTGAAACAGCATGCTTAGACAAGGCACATGGAGACTACCCTAAAAGCAATAGGATGTCCTGCTTCATGACGTCCTGTGCACAAAAATCTAAGTTAAGAATCCAGCCTACAGCGTAAAATATCTACTGTTGCACCTTAATACTCAGCATTATTTGCAATCTACGCTGCTGGTCAGAACATAAGTTGAAGAGGCACACGGCACATGGCAGCAGGACAATGAGCAAGCTGTTGTCCCTGCCACACTGCATGGACACAGTCAGCACACCACCAGGTGAATGGGTGCTCTGAAGAGATGTTTTGGTTTAGATTTTCTGTGTCCAGCAGTAAAGGAGAAACACATTGCACCCTCAGAGTATGATTCTTCTGATTTATGTGGTAATTGTAATGCTTGTGCCCTTCACTCTCCTCTTTTATCCTTCACCTCTCTTCACACTCCAGATATAAATCCAAGAAGCATTACTGACCATCAGGGAACCACTCGGGTATCTGGTTTCATGCATGGCCTGCAGACGGCAACTCTGCATTCTGAGAGCCTCTCATTCTGCTGGCCAGAATTTTGCTCCTAATTATTGTTATCTATTTATTATTATTTTAGCTTTTCAGATGCAATTCAAATACAGTCACACCATCTGTACACAGGCCTCTCTAATGCTTCTTAGTAGAAATTAAGCTTATTCAGTTGAGCTGTTTGTATCCTCCAGTGGAAGTGTGGAAGACAATAACACTACGTCTGAACAGCGAGGGGCTGTGATACTCAAACAGAGCTAACACTGATCGCGTGGCTCGCCAACAGAAGCAATCTAAGGGCATTTACCTAAGCAGTTTATCTTTTACTCGTTTTTACATATTCCACAATGCTACACTAGGAACATTCATTTATAAACTATATTCCTAATTTGTTTCCTTAGAAATCCATGCAGTTGTCATGTGTAACTGGCAGTCAGCTGTAACTATCTTTCTTTACATACTACATCTTTTTCCGTGGTATTTATCATGTTTTCCTTCTATGAGGAGGGAAGGACATGGGGATTGCTTCAATACACAGAATGTTTGCAGACTGCCTCTTAAATAAAACACGCTGGAAACAGAGTGTCTGACCCAGGGCAGTAATGGGCAATAATGAATACAACAGAAATGTGAGCCCTGAGGGAAGTAACCTCCCATTTCAACAACTGCATCAGAATGTCTATAGGTCAGGCTGTTTGAACACAAAAAGCAAACTGGAGTGTGCTCTGTTTGTTTACTTACGGCGGAGCAAACAAAGCCCCTGCCAGGGACCAGGGTGAGGGACGAACATCCTGCAATTCAACTCGCCCAGCTGCCCACGAGCCCACACACCACGCGGGGCAACCGGGCTGGTGCCCAGGGCTGCGCTGTGACCCTGGGGATGCCCTGAGACCCTGCGTCCTCAGCGGGGCCAGGGCCAGGTCCTGGAGGCGAACCCCCTCTCCGGTATCTGACATCCACAGGAGAGAGGCCAGTGCCCCAGGAAGAGGCCAGGCCAGCAGCCAGCTCTGCCGCCTTCTTCTCTTGCACCCACGGCACTGGGAGCAGAGCGAGAACGGCCCCAGCGCAGGGCAGAGCCAGGCCAGTGCCCCCGGCCCCCAGCCGCACCAGCTCCGCCATCACGCCCGGGGAGCAGCGCGGGGCACGCCACCAGGCACGCCCGGCACACCACCCTCGCTCTCTTATTCCCCATCAAGCAGGGGAGTAGGTCATCACTCAACACTAATGACCAACGCTCATTTAATGAGACCACCATATGTCATGTGAAGAAATAAAAACCTCCTCCTAAGGTGGCAGCCTCTGCAGAGATGCATTTTACTGTAAATCTGCCACCCCACACAGAGAACTGCATGGCACTGCAATTTATGACTTTCTACTAAATTTTTAAAAGCCAGTGTTTCACAACATGCACAACTCTTGCACCGTTTCTAGCAAATTCTCCAAGCAGAGCAAGTTCAGGAAACCCCTCTTCATGCCTCTGCTGCTGCCCTGGGCAGGTGCCAGCTCTGCGCCGCACCCAGCGGAGGAGCAGGTCACAACAGCACGCTCCTGTGCACGTGGCATTGCATGTCTTGTGAAGTTAGGCATGACCTTATATCGCTGAAGTAACAAGGCTAATAACAGCCAGCAGGGCCCTGAGCCAGGCAGGCCCTCAGGCATGCACTTCTTCTAGCCCTGTGCACAGCCCTTCAGACTCTAAAAGGATTACTGCAACTAAACCTAGCTAGGTAAGTACGTTAAGCGCTAGGCTGGATGAAGGACTACACCACCAGTGTGCCAGGCCTCTGTGAAGGATGCAATGAGACAAGAAACCATGCTCAGCTCTTACACCAGCAAAACGCCTATTTGGTTCCAGTGGAAGTATTCCATTTTTATGGAGCTGAAATATGAGAAGTGACTGGAGTGCTAAAGTTTTCTGACAACATGTAAAAATTAAGAAAAGAAAAGAGGAAAGGAAAGGAAAGGAAAGGAAAGGAAAGGAAAGGAAAGGAAAGGAAAGGAAAGGAAAGGAAAGGAAAGGAAAGGAAAGGAAAGGAAAGGAAAGGAAAGGAAAAGAAAGGAAAGGAAAGGAAAGGAAAGGAAAGGAAAGGAAAGGAAAAGAAAAGAAAAGAAAAGAAAAGAAAAGAAAAGAAAAGAAAAGAAAAGAAAAGAAAAGAAAAGAAAAGAAAAGAAAAGAAAAGAAAAGAGAAACTGCCTTATACCACTAGAACAAGACAAAAGCATTGCTTTGAGTCTCTTAATTGCAAAAACAGTTGTGGGGGCTGGGCTGAAGAGCCATTTAAGATGAACTATTTATGGCTGCTCACTACAGGAAGGGGCAGGAGCGGGGGCACGGTGTCTACCTGCCACTGCACACATACACTGTTAGGCGTATACCTATTTTTAAAAAATCATGAGCTGAAATATCTTAGTTCTATCTGGAACATGAACGAACCTCCTTTTCTTGGACAACTGAAGACACGCAGTAGAGGACTAACCATATCCCCATGGGTTTTTCCACTAGCCCACAACGGGAGGGCATCTAGCTGCTTGCAGACACGGGGATACAGAGATGGAGAGGCGTATGTAAGGCAACTCTTGTGATCATCTGCAGTGAGAATGGGGGCTCCGTGAAAGAGAACGAGGAGCAACTAGAAAGAAAACTGCACCCCCAGAACTGGTCACCAATTGCATCCCTTGCCACAGGCTGGGTGACAAGGACCAAACATGGCTTGGAGTGGCTCAGTCCATCACTGCTATAGGCAGGGCACCAAACGCTGAGCAGCCCAAAGAGGGGCATCCATGTGGGTGCTCTGCTCGCAGAGGCTGGGCAGAGCTTCTACAGTGAAGTATCACCTGGCACTCTGGTCTTTCCCACATGCACTCCATGGTCCTTGTCTCCAGCACAGCACAGCTCTTTCTAGCCTTTGAGTCTGCTGCCTTCCCCAAGTTTCTCCCAGCAGAGTCATAGAATGGTTTGGGTTAGAAGGGACCTTAAAGACCATAAGGTTCCCACCCCCCTGCCATGGACAGGGACACCTTCCACTAGACCAGGCTGCTCAAAGCCCCATCACACCTGGCCTTAAACACTGCCAGAGATGGGGCATCCACAGCATCTCTGGGCAGCCCATTCCAGTGTTTCAATACCCTCACAAAAATAAAGTTCATCCTAATATCTAATCTAAATCTACCCTTTTTAAGTTTAAAGCCATTACTATCAGCCTTGTTTATCACTGCACCCCCTGACAAAGAGTCCCTCCCCAGCTTTCCTGTAGCCCCCTTTAGGAACTGAAAGGCTGCTATAAGGCCTTCCCAGGGCCTCTCTTCTCCAAGAAGATTCCTGAACAGAGCCTGCTGGGACACCCTGCAGTTGCATACGGGCAAACACCACCACAGCCTGAGCTAAGGCTTGTACTGCTCTCATCTGGTTTCCTCGCACCCTGGTGGAGGCAGACGGACAGCCCTGTGTCAGTGCAGAAGGGTCCTCTCATGGCACTCGAGGCTAATGCACGTGGCAGCGCCCGCTCAGTGGCGCCAGCATGCAGCAGAGCCGCAAGGAGCCCCGGCATGGTGGGGCTTGAAGGCAGCTCGGCGCGGCGCAGCTGAGTCGTGCACCCGAGCAGGGGCTCTCCTGTGAAATGCCACGTCCTCAGCACAGCCACTGAGTCACAGCTGGCAAGGCGACATGTCCTGCTCGCCTTACTCAGATGCACTCCCACGGAGCCTGGAGGTGGGCTTTACATCAAGTATTTTACGAGTGCCTTGGTGAAAACAAAAACAATGCAGCTTTCCAGCGCACAGGCAATGCTGCCAACTGTATGTGTTTTCCTTTGCTGGGACAGACTGCATGAAATGGGCAAATTCTTAACTCTGGCTAAAACCTAGAAGAAATTCAGCCCACGTCTCATCCACATGTGGCAGAAAGTCTTTGAATTACTGTTCAGTGTTGTTAGAGAAATCCCATGCCCAAATCCTAGGACCAGAAACATTGCCACCAGTGTGCTGAAAACACATTTGGGGGTTTCCTGTCTGTCGGACTTTTTCTACTACACTGCTTCTTCCTTGTACGCCTTTTCCTTACTGCTGTATTACAGCTGGTGGTCAGCCTTCGTGCTGTGGTAGGTAAAGAGCTGTCACACCTCCCTGCTGCGGGCTCCTGTGCCAGGCTCAGGCCTCTGGTCTCTCTGTCCCCCTTGGCCAGGCACACAGACTATGAAAAACAAAGAATTACAATGACGTACCAAGGGAATATCAGATATCTGGCACCATAACAATGTTGGGGCAATGAAAACAGTTTTATGTCTCTAATCCAAAAAGCAATCCAACATGATCTTGACAGAGAAGCCTGAACAAAATCTTCAAAGGACAAAAAAGGCATTTAACTTTAAAGCAAAATTACCTAATCAAGTGTTTTCATGGAAATATTTTCCTAAGAGTTCCTGGTGAGAAATTTCATCTGGAAGAGCAACCTCAAAAGCAAGGCATTAGGCAAAGGTTTTGCAGCATTGGGAACCAGCTTCAAGCACTCAGAGTCACTCTGGCCACATGCTACACAATTAAGGAGGCCTTCGTTGAGGGTTCCCATTAGCCATTTGACAAATCACCCTTTGCATTATTCAGCCAGCTCGGGACAAATATTATCTGCAGAGTGATTTAATCCCCAGGAAGGTGGAAGCTGCCATGCCAGCTAGGCCAGCAGCCCCAAGGCCACGGCCAGCAGGCAGCCAGCACCCAGGGCCTGTGTGGACGGAGCCCCCAGGGCCAGCACTGCCATCACCCTCTGCACCAGGCACCACCTGGGCATGCTCTTGAACAGGGACCTTCCACCAGGTCCTCCTCCCTTCAGACACCACAGGCACCACTACATACCTTTCTGAATTACAAGGTGATTTGTCAGCTAACATAGCTGCCATTGAAATCCATGTCCCCTGGTCCTTGGCCGGGCAGTGACCTCCAGGGCCAGGCTCCTGGCACCACAACCTTCCACCACATCACAGATCTCTGGCTAACAGAGTCTGGACCTAGGATTCACCACCTCTGAGGGTGGTGAGGCACTGTAACAGGCTGCCCAGAGAAGCTGTGGATGCCCCATCCATAGGGTGTTCAAGGCCAGGCTGGGGCTTGGGCAACCTTACCTAGTGGAAAGTGTCCCTGCCCATGGCAGGGGTGGGGGTAGAACTACATACTCTTTCAGGTCCCTTCCAACCCAAACCATTCTATGATTCTGTGATTCAAGGGGCTGCGGAGGGCACATTGCCTGTCCTTGGACATCAGGGCATCAAACACCAGGCTCAAGACTTCTGAGAACCCTGCTTTTACATTCTCTGTGTCCCGTCTCCATGCCTTATGAATACCAGTTCCTCTCACTTTCTCTACAAGCTTAGTTCTCCAAGAACCATCAGCAAGAGCTGCCACAGAAAAGAAAGTTACTGTTATTACTGCTTCATGATGGGCTGCAGGCCAGACAGACAGACACATAATCACCACAACCCAATGAGGGATCCTGTTTAATATCTGGGAATACATCAAACGTCTCCATCCTTCTTCAGGAGCCCCACAAAACCCTCACTACTGCAGGAGAAATACACATATAGATATGGACTCATTGCAATCGCTTTTGCGACAGGGCTATGTTAGAATATTTATGATAGCCTGGAAATTGGGCACCATCTTTTACCCATGGGTCTGTAACACCATTTCCAAAACATGACCCAGACAGCAATTATGATTACTCTCCACCTCAGCACTCGGTGAGACAGCTTTCCAGACCAGCTCCTCCGCCAGCAATTATTCCCTGGTGCACAGCACGGCTAGGCTGGAGGGCTGGCCATGGGCTCCCCCCTCACCCAGGGCCCTGCCCTCCATCGGGAGCTGCTCGGTCAGTTACCCTGGCGAGCAGAGTCCTGCTCCCATCACTGTGAACCCCCCTGCTGCCAAGGGCAGGGGGGTGCCTTCCTGGGTGCTGCTCTGGAGGAGGGGAGGCCCCAGCACCAAACACCAGCACCAAAGCACCGGCTGGCTCCCTGGGCCCACTACACTCGCAGCAAATGAGAAGGTGCTTCTTCAATGTTTTGTTTCCAGAACGATGCCCCAAACTTCGGTACCAGAAGATACACCTGACTAACTGGAAGCAAATATTTCCTTTTCATTGCAAAGTACATATTTGATATATATTTATAGAATAAGTGGTTCACTTTTATGCAACAAAAACCTGCACTGGTTTGGATTTGGCCTTAGAGGCTTGAGCATGTCTCCAGAAGTGCTTCTGTTCAGCTACATTGCTTTCTGCTATCCATCTGCACTGACAACATGCTTTTACTTCCAAAGCATTTTAGGTAACTACTTAAAGAATAATTTTTATTTAAAACACATGCAGAGACATATCTCTTAGCACGAAACTCATCAAATAGTGTCAGCAAGCACATTTTAATAGCATAATATTGAAAAGTAATTTTACTACTAGCAAGAAAAGTCTGAAGACTGCAGAGGATATATTTAGATGTGTATAAATAGACAACACTCAGCAATGTCTGGTCAAAGGAGTACAAATCTTCCCTAATGCATGGAATATGCCTGGCCCAAAACGTTTCAATAGCACTTAGACAAGCCTTTTCTCTTTGGCTCAAATTCTGCCAGGCCTGTTAATAGCAGAGCTATTAGCATGATTTTCTGGACTGGTTGCTTGCTCAGAGAACATTCAAAGATTGTTCTATAAAACTGAACCTGTTACCACATCTGAAAGCATAGGAAATATTGATCAGCAATGGAAAGCCATTAGCTCTCCAGCATCTGACATATCCCCATACATCCCAGCAGGCGAACTAGCCCTCCAGGCACCTTGGGGTGCTTCATCTTCCCACTGTGCTTCCAGCTTGCAGGCACCCTTGCTTTCCAAGACCATACCTACGGGCACACCAGCCTTTCCATGAACTCTGTGGGAAACAATGCACACTAAGCCACCTGCAGTGGCAGCAGCTCACAGGAGATCTGACTGGGGAAAATCTGTTTCCTTCTTGCCACACTGTTCTGCTACATTTCTCCTTGGGTTCCGATCCATTTTGCACCACACACCAAGTCAGCCCCATTGTTGGGCTGGGGAGACAATCCCTGATCCTTCTTCCCCTGCCTTATGACCAAAGTCTATCTCCATTCATCTCTGTGTAGCCAAATGGAAGCCTCTCCAGATGACAAGAGTTATATGAAAAATTCAAGAACCACCCCCCTCAAGAAACCATCCCGAATAACACTGCACCACAGAGCCCAGCCATTTGCTCGATCATAAACAGAAGGTAAGATCACCCAGCCCTCCAGCACTCACTGAAATAGCAGTTTGGAGCCCATTCCTGTACCTGTATGTGTTTTAGTAAACCATCAAACTGGTAAACTACCTCAAACTCATCCAAGATGCCTGAAACATCCAGGATATATTTCCACTGACTACACTGCCATGATAAAACTTGTAACTGCTCTTTCAGAAAGAAGCTATTATGTCAAGTGAAGCTTCTTAGTAAGGTTTGTGACTTGAGGCCTAGCTGGCAAGCTTGGGTATGCATTTTGATAGTCTTATGCATTTAAATGCATTTAAACAAATGCACAATCCCTTAAATACTAGAATATTTAGAAATGTACATCAGAAAGGTGTTTAGGCACTGACAGCACTCAGTTTCTTGCATGGTTCTTCTTACAAAACTGAACCTGACTCCCAGATCAGCAGAGTCCTTGTTTTGGAGCACACCAGCTCCAGTCCCCCAGGACAGATCTCCAGCAGCACTGCAGAGTCCATGGGCTGGCACGAAGATGAAGCCCATACACAGCTCACAGCTTTGGGGGAATGTCTCTAAGCTAATGGGGGTCCCAGCCAGTGGCCATAAGGCACCATAAGGCATGTGCAGCCCTTAAAGTCCATGTGGGCAGAACCAGCTGAGACCCTTCTGCAGAGCAGCAGCAGGCCCTCAGACAAACAGCTGTAACCAAAAAGGCTCAAATGACCCAGGGTGGATCCATCTCATCTCACAGGTTTGTTGTCTGGCCACATTAGCTTGAACACATCTGGACATGCAGCACTCCACCAAGGACAATCAGAAGGAATGCACTGACATGACGTTACTTTGGGGACGTGAAATGTAAGCATGGATGGGAAAGATGTCCAAACAGCAAGATGAGCAAGGCATAGGCATCCTGGCTCCAGGACAGTCAGCTGGAGGCTGTAAGGGGCTGGATGTAGCTAGAGACACCCAACTTTCCCACGCTCAGTTTGGGGGACTGGTCAGGTTACATTCATACCTGCAACTGAGACCAGCAAGTCCTGCTCCAGACACTCGATGCAATGACAAACAGTGCCTGTCCCAGAGATGTGACAGACCAAGCTAAGATGTGACAGACAAGAAGACAAAGGTTCAGGAGAGGAAACACTGATGTCGTGCACCACAGAAGGCAATGAGGGAGGGCAGTGCTCACGTTAACTCTCACGGCAGACCTCGGTGGGTGCAGATCCTGTGACTCCAGGCCAGTGCTGGCAAGCACCAAAGGAAGGGGTTTTCAAAAGCACTTCTAGCCCAGCCACACCAGCGCTCCCCTGGGTGCGGCAGCCCCAGAGCCAGCCTGGCTGTGCAGGCTCCCCCTCGCACGGGCCCCTCCTCGGCTGCGGCTGCTCCCTGGAATCAGGTTTGTTTGCTCCTGACATCAACATGGCTGCAAGGTTTCCGCTGGCTCCTCTACAACTGTTGTGCCGTCTCCCTGAACGGGAACCTTCCAGCAGCAAAAAAGGTTTCTCTTGTCCTACATTTGCTTTCCCGCAGACTAGAAGTGCACGCTACAGACAGACAGAGGGGAGGGGAAGGGACAGCAGCACACACACATCCCGGGATCCCGGGGACAAACGACAGCCTTCCAGGACTGAGGGGCGAGGAGAGAGGCGTGCGCCCGGGCGAGGGCAGCAGGACGGGGCGGCTGCCGGGAGCCTCCCGCGGCGGGGGCAGGAGAGAAGGGGATGCCGGAGCTCCGGGGGCCTCCCCGTCCAGCCGCCTTCCCTCCGGAGGAGCTCCACACCCCTCGGCCGCCGGAGCCGACGGGGCGGCGGCACAGCCCTCGCGGGAGCGCCCGGGGAACGGGGGGCTCCGAGCGTGGCCGCGACCCCGCGGCGCCTCCGCCGGGCACGGGCAGCCCCGCGCGGGCGGACACGGCGCGGCAGCGGAG
>CM021735.1:64085923-64139462 GCA_011075105.1 Heteronetta atricapilla
GACGGGTCGCAGGGGTGCTGTCACCGGCACGGGACCCGGCACGCTTCCGCCTGCCCGCAGCCCCCGGGCGCCGCGCGCGGCCGCGCCCACGGGAGCTGCCGCCCCCAGTCCCGGAGCACCGGAGGGCGCGGGCTGCGGAGCGGGCGGCGGCGGCGGGGGCTGTGCGGTGCCGGGCGGCGGCCGCCGCTGCAGGGCGCGCGGGGAGCGAGGAGAGGAGAGAGAGGAGAGGACTGCTGCGACCCGTCGTGAGTGCGCTTCGGTTTCGACCTGGCCGTGCGTCCGGCAAAAGGAACCCGCGGAATCAGCCCGCGGCGCCGGCAGGAGAAAGGCGCGGCTGCGAGGCGGCGGAGGCTGAGCGCTGACCTGCATGGTGAGCGGCCCGCACCTCGGAGGCAGCCCCGCAGCCGGGCCCGCGGAGCCGTCCTGCGAGCGCCTGGTCCGAGGGCACGGGCCCTGATACCTGACGTGGAGTAGGGGATGATCCTGGCAGGAAAAGGAGAGGCTGGGTTATCTCGGGGGTCAATAAATTCGGGAGCTTTTAGGGACTTAGAGGTTGTCGTCCAGCTCCAGAGATCTCTAACGGAGAGAAGAGTGCATCTCATGCTATGAAATGCTGGTACCTTTGTTCGGTTCTCTTTTGCGAGAAAATTTCAGCGGTGTTACAGGACTGTCAGCGGAACAGCGTGACAAGTACTGCCTGGAAAGCCTTGAAGAGGAGCTAACGAACCTCATCAGCCTGCCAGTGACTCTGCCTTTGGAGGAAGGTGCACGCTCTGCGTGCCCTGCAATGGGCTGTCTCCTCGTCTCCTCGGTTGCCCTCCATCGGGATAGCTCACATACGCCTGCTCTTCTGAGGTGCCCAGGCCTGCTTGGCTTCCCTGGCTGACGCGCTCAGGATGCTGCTGTCTGCAGCTGGACCGGTTGCTGCAGGGCAGTTGCTGTTGCATGGTGCAGGGAGAGCTCAACAACTGCACCGTGCGCTCAGAGGCAGCGGACACAGAGCTGTTGGGATGCCTTGGCATTTTGCTGCGGGTGCACATGGGGGGAGCTCCACCCCAGAAAAGGAGAGATGCGGTGCCAGTTTTCACACCTCTCTGCTGACACTGATCATGCACCAGGATCCGATGTGTGGTGTCAGTGTGGGTGAGAAAAGGGAATGCAGCAGTGCTCCTAGGCTCGGGTCTGTCCATGCAACCTGAGAAAATTGCTCTCCTTGCACCTCTGAGAGGGAAAGGGAGTTTGTTTTTGTGATCTTCACAGCAGCTTGTGACCATGGTCCAGAAAGGAGTGCCCCTCCCAGAGCAGCAGCCTTCCTCTGCTCTTCCAGCAGCCTCTGAAGCTGCCCAGGGCCTGGCAGCCAGGCTAGGTTCTCGTGGCAGCTCTCATAAGTCAGTGTTTATCTCCAAGTCCCAGCTGCTGTTTCATGGATCTGGTTCAAGTTGTTACAGGGGCAGAGAGGCTAAAATGCTGGAGGGAGGGGATGACTAACTTCTTCTCCCCTAAGGGAAAGGTCATGGCAGAAAGCAGATTTTGCTGAGGTTGGCTCATGCAGCTACTCTCCCGAACATTCACTTCTATCGCTGTTGGCCTTTGGAGCTGGAGACAGTGTGTTCGGCTTTCCTCAGTCTTGTGCCCAGCCCTGCTCAGCTTTAACAGCGTGCTCTCCTCTGGAGAGAGCAGAGACAAGAAGATGCTCTGTGGTGTAACGTTTGCAGTCTTGGCTGAGTTCTGCCACATTAGGCAGTCTTCTCGGGCTTCCTGCGCACAGCATTTGCTGCTCTGGCATTCCTCTGCTGCCCCAGGAACAGGACAGCTGGCACGGTGGTGATGCCAGCTGTGCGGCTGGCATTGACAAAGGAAGCAAGCGTTTGGATATGGCTTCCCTGGCGACAGGGAAATGAAAAAGCCCTGCTAGCAGAAGCTTGCTCTCAGAGTCAGGCTTATACTGGAGGCTCCATTGGTTTGCTACCATCCAACACAAACACACCAGGAGGACTGGTCCAGAACCGCTCTCTGAAGTGGGAGCGTGACAGCACAGCCCAGAAACTGCCTTCCTGCAGACAGCTACAATAACGCCCCGCACCCTCTGGCCTCAGGGGGCTGTGCAAGGGCTGCTGCAGCTTCTCTGCCAGCCTGAGGTCCATGGCGGACATGGGACTGAAGTGGCACCACTGCCTCCTTAACGTACCTGGTGGAAAACGCTCCTCTGTGGAGTGCCTGGGAGCATGGAGAGCTATGGGTGTGCTGGGGGGAGCTCACCCTCTGCTGGATGAGAGGAACAGACAATTTGGCTGCTCATGGTCCATGCTGACAGTGATGCTCCACGAGACACAACATGTCTCTTCCAGTCACCTTCCACAGCCCTCGGCCTCGTCTCCAGGTTGCCTTGCGGGTGCTCTCCCCTGGTAGCAGCTCCTGGGGTCTTGGTTAAAGCAGGGCAGCCCCTGAGGCACGGGGATGCTCTTGGCTGTGATCTGCTTGCAGAAGGAAAGGCACTCCAGCTGCAGATCAGGAGCGTCCCTTCCTGGGAGCACCGTGTTGGTGACAAGCACGGACTCGGGCCTGGAGAACCAGTGGCTGTACGGTGCCTGGCCTCTAACCGCGCTGCCCAGCGGGTGATGCTGCTCAGGGAGCGGCCAGGCTCTGCCTGGCTGCCCCTGTCCTGGAGGCAGTTGCCCACCACCAAGTGTAGCTCCATGGCTTGTTAGAGCCAAACCTCAGCCGCTTTCCAGCAGGAGCAGTCCCCAGCACCTTCTATTCCATGTCAGAGCAAGGCAAAGTGAACCCTGGGCCGGTGTTGCTGTCTGCTGTCCTGCTGGTGCAGCTCCCACCGCGGGGCCATTCCCCTCCCTCTGGTCCCCCCTGCACTGGGGTCCCTCGCTGGGGTGCTCCTGGCTGCTGGGGTCAGACGGGGGGGGGGGGGGGGGGCTGCACCTGCACACCCCCTACAGCGCTCAGGGCGGGCTGCTTGGGGAGAGTCCTCGGTGGCCCAGGAAGGGGCCAGTCCGTGCCCAGGGGAGCCCCTGCGTGCCTGGCAGCCTGCCCCCGAGGAGGCCTGGGCGTGTGTCGCCCACAGGGCTGGGGGCGTGCAGGGCTGCTCACCTGAGCTCTGGTGTAGCTCTGGTCCCCCCAGCCTTGGGGAGCCCTCACTGCACCAGAGCTCAGCCACCGTGTGCCTCGCCCGTTCCTCTTCCCTGTAAGCCTTCAGGGTGAGCTTTGTCTTACTCCAGCCTCCAAGCATAGTATCAATGCTTTTTTTTTTCTGAAAGAGCCAATAACTCTTTAACCTCTTTCCTCCCCATGGTCTTTTTCTTATTTCATCACCTTGGTATTTTGGGGCTGAAATAAAGAGACCTTTTTGAGGAGAGTGGTTTATACCAAATAATACATAGAGCTGGTCTGATGAACTTTCTAACCCTAAAACAACTCACAGAGCAGGGACGTACGGACTGGGCACAGTGCCACCAGCCTGCAGCTGGCTGGTTGGGGGCTGTGCCCCCCACACCGCCAGGCTGGCTCCCACGCCTCCCAGACCCAGCTGCCTGCCCTCCACAGCGGCGGATCACAGCGGTAGCTTGTCCCTCCTCAGCTCAGACCTCCTCCCTGGCTCCATGCCATACACCCACATGCTCCTTAAAGATTCAGCTGAAGCAGGTACCCTCCGCGTGAATTGCTGCCAAACAGCTGGGCAAGCAAAACTGAACGCTATTCTTGGGGTAAAAAAGGAGAAATGCTTCTTTTCTAAGGTGGTAGTGGTTGTGTGCAAGTCTGGAGGAGTGAAGAATTAGGCATACATCATTCTGCATTAATCAAAATGTCTTATGTTGGAGGAAGAAAAAAAATAAAAATTAAAAAAGCACCTTTTTCATTAGGCAGCTCTGATTGCTCATACAATGTGCTGTGTGTACACCCTAAAGGAGATCAACAGCAGTGCAGTGCAGCAGTAACAGCAGCAGATGGGTGGCTGCAGGTTTTAGCATCCCTGCTAAAACTTTAAGGCAAGAGGGAGTAAATGATACTTTTTATGATAGGCTGTTGTGCCTCATCAAAAAGTATGTGGAAGCTGCAGTGTTTACTCATCTTTACAAGAAGAAAATTCACTGCTTTAATCACTGAAATGTCAAGTGCAGCATTGCGTGGAGTGGATTTTCCCCTCCTCCAGAGCACTTGGGAAATGGGAAATGCTGCTGGCACAAGGTTTAGCGTGAGCTGCTCCCTCCAGAAGAAGCAGTGAAGTATGTTGCATTGCCCAGCTATTTGTTTCACAGGATTTTTTTTTTCCATTTCAAGTTCTTTAGTCTGTAAGATGGGGGAGCTGTTGCATTGTACAAAAAAATTGCACAGACAGTTCCTCCTCGTTACTAGGTGTTGTGTCATCTCTTAAGCAGTCTGCAGCAGGAGTTCAGTAGAAGCCTGGACAGCTGTGCAAGCCTGCAGCAGGCACAGAGGCTTGCTGGAGCGAGGGCTTATCCAATTATTGCATTCATCAGCCAACGAGGCACTGAGAGAGCCATGCATGAACCTGACCCAGGCAAACAGTTGTTGGATAAGCCTCCTTATAATTAGTTCTAAGTTTATTTAAGGTAGACTGGCTTTGTGTTTATGCCCAGCGTACTTTTGTTAGTGGTAAAGCATCAGCACAGATGATGCTTTACCACCAAAAGATTGATTCATTGCTCTTTGTTGTGCTTCCCTATCTGGTGACAGCTGTCACAGAGGGTGGGTGAATCCATCCCTGCACTGAAAGCACCATGGAGAGGAGAGAGATTGTGGGTCTGGGCTGGTCCTCAGGCAGACTTGGTTCATCAGTTGAAACTAACTCGAGTAAAGGAGATGCTTAATAATTGAAATCTACTTTTGTCAGGTTTATCTTCTTTTGAAAGTCTTTTGACTTAGGTTTATATTCATGATTACAGTAATTGCACTGTTTGACCTTTTAACGGATTTTCTTTTTGAGAAAGAAATAAAGCACTGATGTAGTTTGGATTGTTTTTTAAATTTCATACAAGATAGTATGAAGATTTCTACCAACTGGTACCTGTCTGTCAAAAAATCATTTAATATCTTTCATTATTTTTAATTTTGTACATATAAACTGGAGTACTAGCACAGATTAATACTGGACATCCAGTCGTGACCGAGCACACAAAGTAGTTTTATTATATATGAATAATAATCCATTACGAATCCATTTCGTAACTCCGTTTTGTAAGAGATGCTGGTCCTGGGTACCATGAGCACCTCTCCCTGCACTGCAGTCCCTCGGGGTGGGACTGGCGTTAACTTGGGACAGGCACCATGGTGGTGGCACTCACAGCACAGAGGGACAAAGGCCCCGTCCTGCCCCAGCCGTCAGCCCAGGTTGGGCAGGAAGGCACCAAGCACAACAGGGAGCGGCCGCTGCGGCGGCAGGGCAGCACCGGTGTCTTGGGGCTGGGGCAGAGGTGAAGGTAAAACAAGGGGGCTGCTGACAACCCCAGCAATCCTGTTTTTCCAGCCGTAAAAGGACATGCAGGTGTTACTGAGGCAGACACTGCCTTCAGTCTCTGAAGCCTGGTTCTTGGTGCAGGAGTGGTTTTTACTGTCAGGGGGAGGTGGGAGCCAAAATATGCCAATGGCAAACAGGGAAATGACCCAGTGCTGCCGTGCAATGCTGCTGTGTGATGAGCTGGTATTGAGCAAAAACCAGCCCTAGACTCCTTCCTCTGAGGGAGTTTAACCTGCTGGATCCGAGGGCAGAGATCACCCATCGCTGCACAAGGCTCCCTGCTGGCGCACTGCACAGCACGCGCCTCCCCCTCAGCGCCAGACTTCACGTCGCTGCCATAGCCTGGCCCGGACCGCGCCTGCCACAGGGCACCCTGCCATTTCTCCCAGCCAGGACAGGCCCACAGGGACAGGGACGACGATGGAGAAATGCAGAACACCACTCGAGGTGCCTTCATCAGAGCTGGCAGTCTTTTGACCCTGTACATCATCAGGTGAGTGTGTTGCTGCTGCACTGAGGCCGGCAGAAGTGTTGGGTGATGTGTGCATGGGACAGGCTGCACCCGGCCATAGTGCAGGTGCCTTTGTCCTGCATCACCAGGGCTCAACACCCACCTCTTTGCTTATTTAACAGAGCGGAGTGGCTGAGTTAAGGATGCGCTCCATTGCCTGTCACCTCCCTTCTGTAGTATGCAGGTGTGCCCTTGACTTTTTAATAATGTCATCCCTTAATACTTGCATTCTCTTTGCTTTGTTGTTTGCTTAGTTGTTTTTTTTTTTCTTCTTTCCTGTTCATGTTCTTTCTTATGTGATTTATATTTTCCTTGTTGAGGTGACATGAGCAGAAAATAGCAAAATCAGTATCACCAGCCTTCCCAAAGTCCCATAGCATGCTTGTAGCTTCTGAAACAGCCATGTGGAGAGCTTGTTTCCATAATGAACTGAAAAACTGTTTGCTCTTCTCCCAGTTGCTGATTTAAGTGTTTTCCTTAAGCCAAGTCTTGCGTGGAAACGGGTATCCAATAATTCAAGCTGTTTGCACTGTCTTCCTTCCACATGTCCCATCTCTTCTCTTGCATCCAAGCAACAAGCTGAGGGCTTGTGTTCAGATGACTGTGATGGGAGAATAAGAATACTAGAAATCTCATTTATGCACACAAGCTTAATAAATAAATAAATACATTATAGTATACAATCTTTAATTTATAGTCTATACGCTCACAGTTTAAAGCCTACAGAAGGTCACTACTGGCATAACCACATTTAAATGAAAAAGCTAGACGAAATATGAGTCAATTGTCACTCTAAAATTTTCCTCTTGAATGCAGGCAAGGTCCAGATTTGTCTGATGATTTGCTCACCAAAGAAAGAATGCAATATTCCACTGGACCAGGAAAAGAAAGCAGGCTGAATGATTGTTAGGAGTAAACATCCTGAACCAGCAGAACTGAAAAAAATAATAAGGTAACTAATATTTTGGGGAAGTTACTAATTGAAAAAAAAAATACAGACACACATGCAAAAACGTCTAGTAATAACTGTTCAAAAGACAGTGAGCTGGAATCTGGCATGGATCCCCACAGCTTCTGAGCTTGTTCAATTAAAATCAACACTGAATGGTTTTTCTTTCACTTCCATTACTCAAGCTGCATTCTTCAAAGGGATAGCAAATGAGTGATATGCATATGAAAGAACCATGGAGTATGAAATTACAAAATGATACAGGGTTTGGATATTTGCACTTTGAGATATTAAATCTTCTGAAGGAAAATATTTGAGCAAATTCTGAATAAAGAACCCTACAGAGGAGGAAGGAAGAACTGTGAGATAAATCTAATAAGGAAGAGACTGTGCAATTGCCGAGCACTATTGAATTACTTAGTTTAGTTGTGACACAGTATTTCCAGTGGAGAATTTACTCATGTCTAGTCAGGCAGCAAGCACATTTTAAAGGCCATTTGGGCCTATTTTCTGTTCATGTCTGCAGTGAGGCAATCTGTAGGGCGCACTCATGTCCTTCTCATGCAATTTCTCCTGCCACCACAGTGCCACCAAGGCATGGTTTGGGGACCACAGAGTCTGTGGCCGTGCTGGGGCTGCACTGCACGTTCAGGATCATTCCCTCCCTCCTACACCTCTCTTCACCACTCCTCTGCTGCCTGCTCTCCTTGGGCTGCCAGCGTGCAGCACACCAGACAGCGTGCGGCCGTGTTGGTCCCATCCTCGCACAATCCGCCCATGTGCAAACTGGGGGGGTGTGGAGGGCCAGTGCTACCTGCTGCGAAGATGTGCCTGCCGTGGTCTGTCTGCGTGGCGGTTTCGTGCTGATGGGCACCTCAGCTCCACCATGCCACTCTGTCACTCCCTCCCCTCAAAAGAACAGGGGGAGAAAATATGATGAAAAGGGCCCATGGGCTGAGATAAGGACAAGGAGATCACTCACCAATTACTATCATGGGCTAAAGGGGGATAAATGTAATTTATTGCCTACCACATACAAACTAGAGCAGTGAGAACTACAAGTACACTAGAAACACCTTCCCCCCATCCACCCTCTTCCACCTCCTCTCCCTGAGCAGTGCAGGGGAACAGGGAATGGGGGTTGTGTTGGCTTTTCTTTTTTCCTTTCTTAACCACCTCACAGAGGCACAACCAGTGGCGCTCACGGCTCAGCTCTGGCCCGCAGTAGGCTCTTTTTGGAGATGGCTGGAGAAGGCTCATCTCTAATGTGGGCAGCTTCTGTGCTCTGCTCACAGAGACCCGCCCTGGAGCCCTGTGCTACCAAAACCTTGCCGTGTAAACCTAATGCAGTCTGCCAGCCTACTTTATTTTGAATATATAGAGAGATCAGAAGGCATTAAAAGTCATCTGATTGTCACAGAATGGTCTTGTGCTTTCAGGAATATGCTGCATGCAAAGCACTTGGAAAGTTGCTTTAGAAAAATCCTAGCCCTGACAGTCTCTCTAATCACATAAGACTTCCATGCTGTGGTTAAAAATCTCAGAATGTCATGAATTGATGGTAATTAGTGATAATTGTTTCACACGCAGGCACTATATCTGACTAATAACTCCCTTTACAAGAGTCAGGGAGATTGGGGACGCCCGGGTCAGAAGCCGTCACTGCTAATTACCAGCTCGCTCCTCCTGTTGCTAGCACAGGCTTCTCTGCGGAGCCTGCTGCTGGTGGCTGTGCAGGGAGAGGGGCTCAGCCCTGCAGGAGGCTGAGCTGCCCTGGCACTGCGCTGGGGCACGCAGCAGCGGGGTTGGGATGGCAAGCACTGCAGCCCAGGTCCGTTTCAGAGGCCGCAAACAGATTTTAGTTTCTTAAAAAAAAAAAAAAAAAAAAAAAAAAAAAAAAAAAAAGCAGGCATGTAATCCGTGTCCGAACTGCTACAGGGCACAGGCCAAGAGCCAAGAGGCTTTGTGTTGTTGATTGAAGTTCTTCTGGAGATGAATCCAGGCTGGGATGAAAAAAACTTCATGAGGCAAAACCCAAACAGTCCCTCGGGTAAGTTGCTCCAACAACTTACTATCCTTATTGTCAAAAATGTGCATCTTAAATTTACTTTTAAATTTTCCACTGTAGTTTCCAAATGTGGGATTATATATGTGTGTATGTGTGCATATATATAATTTATTTGATTTATTATTTTCAGGCCTAGCCCCTAAAAATAAAGGTTTCTCAGCACTGGATAATATATGGTATTATGGTGTGAAAGGCCATGGGATTTTAGGAAGTGGTCAGGGGATATTAAGAATTATATTGTCATCTCCAGAGCGGAAAACAAAACAAAACAAAACAAACAAAGAAAAAAAGGTGCTTCCCTCTTAGGAAGCACCTTTCCCTGCAAGGCCACACATCTGCAGGCTCTTGAAATTCACACAGGTGAAGAGAGAGTGTTACCACTGATACTGCCACAGCAGCCTGAGAAAACATGACTGCAAGGAAGAGACTGCTAATCTGAAAGGGTCGAGAAACCCTGCTAAATCGGAGGAAGCCGTTTACCAGGCTGCCTTCCCCCCCTCCCCTGCCAGCCCAGCCCACCTTGCTGGAGTCGCACCTTGGCCACCCCTGGGTGCAGGGAAAGGGGCTCCCTGCTGCCAGACCCCGCTCTCAGGTACCTCGTCCCCCTGAGGTGCACAGGGTCACAGGGCCCAGGTTGCCGTGTCCCCTGCCCAGAGGCGTGCTTGGGAAACGCTGCCCTAGCTCAGGGAGAAGTTGGAGTTTGCCTGACTGTGATGAAGAGACCTCATGGGGGACAGCAGTGATGGCGAGCACCCAGCCTCACAGCAAAGCCCCTGCCCTTACTGCCCGTCCTGTGACCCCGCCAGCTGGAAGCTGCTGGAGGAGATTGCCCCCTGCCCCGACTCACAAACCCCTGTCCTGCCCGTCCTGCAAAGCTCCCTGCCTCACACAGCACTGCCCTCAAGGAGCAGGCATGAAACCACATTTCCCTGTGAATATCAAGCACTTGGATGCTCCTGCTGGTATTAAAAATGTATATGTTTTATAGAATCAAAAGACAAGATTACAAAGATACAGTGCCCTTATGAAGTCAGTGAGCAATATGAATATGCAAAACAAATATGCATTCAATGTGTATAGGAACATGAAATTGTACAGGAAGTGGGAACAGTATCTACAGAAAACGTCCTTTACACAGCAATGACCAAGCACTTCAGGTAGCTGTGTGAAATAGCAGTCATTCATACGCACTGAGTGAAAGGCAGTTCTGGAAACCTCCCCCTCTGTGCTGGAGATAATACCCTTCAGAAATGCCTTTCCCATCACAGAGACCGCACTACCAAAGTCACGTCTGCACATCCCTGCCTCTCCGCTCGCAGAGATCTGTGCGTGTTGCTGCAGCGCAGCATGAATTCTGCATCGCCAACGGCAGACACAGCAATGGAAAGCATCTTCCTTCTGCAGCTTCAGCGCCCTCGCAGCAGCCTTCTCACCGAGCCCATGCAGGAGCCTTTGCTTGGCACTGACCTGAAAATCTACCTGTCTCATGGTAGGAGGGAGCTCAGGGCTGCTGAAGGCTGAAATGTGCACACTCAGCATAAAAACCTCTGCTCACCTTAACGCCTTGCTACCCTTCCGCAGCCCCGTGCTAGCAGCCTCACTGAGAGCAGATCGACCATTTCCCCCAGCTTTCAGGCTGCTCGGGTGCCTGCCAGAGGGGTGCTCTGGTTTCTTCTCCCCACGTCAGAGTGGCAGGTTTCTGTTCGTGCCGCAGGGCACAGCAGTGCCAGGAGCCCACACATCAGGGAGGCAGGAGACACTGAGCAAATTCCTGTGCATCAGACAGGGCTGGAAGGGAGATGGAAAGTACAGATCAGGAGCTGCACTTGCACTGAGGCTCACGTATGCTTGTGCTGCTGTTCTTTAGCTGAAGAGGACACCGTTTTCCGTGTTGGGGCCTCTCTTTCTGGTGACTATTGCCCACTGCCCACTGTTAACCCCAGACAGCTCAGCCCAGACCGAGTGTGGAGGTCCCCAGGTCCTTCCCCGAGGAGCTCCTCTGTCAGCCCTTCCCCAGCAGAGCGGCCGGGGGCAATCCCCTTCACCTCCTCCCAGCCAAATTTAAACATGTTTGTCCTCCTGATCTCCATGAAGATTGGGTCCGTACATTATTAGGCTCGGGATAATCCTGTCTAAGGAGTCAGTCATAAAGAAAACGTTGCTGGCTGGATAATTCTGCTGCAATTGGCTTCCCTTAAACTCAGTCTTTGTTTGACAATAGATGCATCCACTTATCTTCAGCTGTTATTTCTTCTCAGTTTCTACTGCAGCTTTGCACACAACTAAGGACTAACTTAAAGATGCCTGTTTTGCTCTCTCACCTCAGCCTCCACTTTCTTAAAATATAGGCCCTAGTGCATTTTTTTTCCATCTGATGATACCATCCACAATCTGACTGTTCTTAAAAACCTTGGGTTTGTTCTGTCACAACAGTACCGTGGGGTGGAGAACTGGCTTTTGTGGGTAAGAAGCTCAGTGGTCTCAGCTGCTCCTCATCCCCATCAGCCACCTCTATTCCATAAACTTGCTTTCTTCCACCAGCATCTTTCTGTGTCTCGGTTCACCACCACAGGCCTTACCAAAGACATAAGCATAAAGTGAACAAGTCTGCTCTTCTGCCTTGCCCAGCTTTATTTGAATCTCGGCCCCAGCCAAAACGCAGAGAACCATCTTTCTCTCATGTTGCTGAATATAATGGTTCGGCATGGTACTCGATATGCTGTGTCAAAACCTATCCTTACTTTTCTTCTGGAAATTTTGCTTTCTCTAAGATTCTAGCTGTCTCCAAGATGCACTTCCCTTTGCTGGATAATCTTTTTTTCCCCAGCTCTTTGCAAGTTCTCTCATTCCTTATGTTCTCTTTAAAATTGTTGATCCACTTGGGACACCTTCACTCAAATTTTCCCTTTCATGAAGGAACATAAATAAAGCACTGCACAGCTACATTTCAGAAAGGCATTTTTTGATATCTGAGTGGGATTTTTTTTTTTAATACACAATAAAGAAATAGGTACTATTGTCTCCATTTGGCTTGTTCTCTCTTAACTCCCCTCTCAAACTACATAGCAAAAGGATGTGCTGCCAGAAAAGCTTTTTACCTTCTGGAAAAGTGCAGACACTCATGAATAAGATGTTCTCAATCAGTGGATCCAAAAATCTGCTCTCTGTATGGCCACAGAAAAGCTACCTTCCTTTTTGAGACTTTGAGCTTATTGAACTACTGTCCTTGTCTGGGATGGCGTTGTGTTGCTGGTCACACCTGGGAGAGCTGCATTTTATTTCAAGGAGAGCACTGACTCTGAAACACCAACAATGAACAAATTTACTTTCTCAAACCAACAAGAGAGAAGGAGAGAGAGAAAGAAATCTTTAATCTTGCTCATCTGACTGGAAAAACATTTCTAGAGATTTCATTACCTCCACCTGATTTTAGATTAGCTTTTTAAAACAAATTTACCGTTGCAATTCAGTAAGACTATGTACATTTCCAGTAGCAAGGCAGAAGAGATTTTTGTCAATCCTAGTTTTATCTCCAAACACGAGAAAAACCAAAATGTGCAAGAGAGCTCACATGCAAAACCACGAGTCTCATTTCTGCTGTTTTTCCATATTTAACATAGGTTTAACGAAAAATGTGTAAAACTACCCTGCTGGCCAGATACGAACCTGCTGCGGCGGGCGCACTCGGGGGCAGGCATCTCTGGAGCCCACATGCTTGCAGGAGAGCAGCGCCAGCCACGCGCTGGGGGCTGCTGCCAGGGGCAGGCTCTCCCGTGTGACAAACAAAACCCATGAGCCACCCTTGGACTGGCTTTTAAGTTAAAGTCCCACTGGGGCCAAGGAGTGGCAAAGAACGAGCACCTCCTTGTATCTCCTTCAGCCTGTTCTGCAGAAGAAATATGAACACAGACAGAAGTGGAAGCAGGGTGAGGAAGAGGTGGGTGAGCCAGACTTCTTCTTTCAGTGGTGGATCTGCTTTGCTTGGCTTATAACCTCATCTGCAAATGCTCTGTCAGGATGCTGAGGCACTCATTTTATCAGCGCTGGACTTATTTCAAGCCTGCTTTCTGTCAAAAGCCAGTAACTAGATGTAATTCTTTAAATCATTAAAGTGTTTGTATAGTAAGCAATTACCAAATTCTACATCACAATTCTACAATTAGCAATTCTACATTGTTAATAATGAATTTAAGACTTGTGTAATAACTCTCAAGTGCTTTGATTCCTCCTGGAAGGATTATGCTTGCATTATGAACATGAGTCTATACACTGGCCAGCCATCACTAACCTGGTCCAAGTCTGAAAAGTGTTGGCATTTCCATAGTAAAGCTCAAGAGCCAGTGTCTGTTTCTGGAATAAGGAAGCAGCAAGTCAAACCTGTAGCTGTGAGGGCCAGGACTCACAGGGAAGGAAGGTGCTGTGAGGCACTGGTCCTCAAATACATCCAGCAAGACAGAGGTAGTCCTTCTGCCAGTGGAAGGGTTTGGGAAGGTGGTTGAAAACAATTTCTGTGTTTTCTTCCCTTCCTCTCTTCCAGACAGCCCCAGGTGAAACAGAAATGGACGTGCCTCCTCCCTCATCCCCCTAGCATCCATTCCCAGACAGAGTCCATGTTGCTCACGGAGCACAACGCCCACTCTGTCACTGCATGTCCCAGGAGGGCTGTGTGTGACACAAAGGTGCTGAGGACACCCAGAGTCATTGTCTGGCTTTGTTTTTCCAGACAAAATCTGAAAATTCTTCAAGGATGAAAAAATGCGTGGAAGAACCCTGTGCAAACAAACAAGGCAGCATTCTTGAGACGAATGGGACTCTAAACACTGTTACAACCTGGCCTTATATTTTTCTTAAACTGCAGCTTGTAACAACTGAATTCCTGTTAGTTCTGCAGAATAGACTTCGTGGGCATTTTGAGGTTTATTTAAAAATCCCTCTAGCATTACTGGAGTTCTTTGATGTTGAGAAGGTTGACAATGAATAAAACTTAAACTAAGTTTTTCCCCCCTTTCACTCTCCAAAAAAAAAAAAAAAAAAAAAAAAAAAAAAACCCAACAACAAATAAAAGAAATTCAGCCAACGAGTCCTGCTTCTCCTCTCTTCTCTCCTCTTTGCTTTCCCCTCATCATACCACACACAAAATGGCAATTTCTTCCCTAAAAAATGCTTTTTGCCACCGCTCTGTACTGTTTGGGAAGGCTGGGAGATCTCGTTATCTTCAGGAGGTTTTCCAGGTCAGCTAGCTTCAGTATCCACTGAACTGAAGGTAGAAAAGGGATCTAACTCAAAAGCTGGATGAATCGTGAGATGCAAAAGCATAGCAAGCAGGTTTTGTGGTTGGTTGGCTGCCCGTTCCCAACAGGCTGCCAGGAAAAGGCGACGATGGCTGTGGCTGCGAATACGCGTGCAGCCCTTAACAGGGCACTGCCGCTCCCACCTCGCCTGCCCTGCCTGCCCTGCCTGCCCTGCCTGCCCTGCCTGCCGCAGCCCCTGGCCTGGTGGAGCTGGGACAGCGATGTCTGCATCGACCGGGGGCTGTGTCTGCTCTGCTCCGCTTCTTCTTGTCCTTGCGCGGGCAGCAGCCTCCAGGAGCTACTCCAGGCTGGAGCAGTGTTGACCACCAACACACAGACGTTGCACGGGGACATGGGGACTCGCACAGGAGCAGAGGCGGAGGCGTGGGGACACGGACGTGAGGCAGGGCAGTGCAGGTGTGGGGTGGCAAGCAGTGGGCATGGGAGGCCCATGGCTGTGCACAGCTCACCACCGGCGGTTACAGAAATGCACAGCTGGTGCTGCACACAGCTGGCAGGGGGGGTGTACTGGGTCTAGCTGGGATGCGGGGGCAAGGAACAGCACCTAACACATGCAGAAGCACCACATGGCGTGTGTTCAGGTGTAACCTGGACCTGCAGGGCAATGCAGAGAGAGAACACGTGTCAAGGTATTGGCTAGACCCACAACAATACCCCGATCTCCCACACGTGCCCACAGCAGTGTGAGGATGGCCAAGTGCTGGGGACACGGAGAGCCCTGTCCAGAGGGGAAAATGGCCCCTCCTTGAGGCTGTCCTTTGCTGACAGCCTGAGAGGAGGAAGGAACAGCCCAGAGCTGTGAGCCTGGTGGTGCTGGAAGGTTTGGGGTGATAACATCCTCCAGAGAGCGTGTTGTGTATCTTGTGTGAGCTCATGTACTAGGCATTGCCGTTGTGGGTGCTACAGGCTCACTTGAAATGAGGAGTGATTGGGGACATTTATAATGAAACAAACAAAAAAAAATCCTATATTTTTAAATACAAAACTATTTGAGCAACAAATCTTGAGAAACTGGAAGAATGTTCTGGGGTTATATGCTTTGCTCTAATCTCTTTTCCAGTTACTTGCTGTCAGCCAGTGTGCAAGCCTGTCATCTTTGCTTTTAGGTCTTTCTCATTCCTACATTATCCATTTTTTAATTAATTCTGGTGCATTTTATGTGTTTACTAACCAAACTGTCATTATTTTCAGGCTTCAGGATTTGATCTGCAAAGTTAGAATGTATTTTCCAGACCTATGTCCTGTTATTGCCAGCATTAGGTTTTATCTCCTTTCATGGTATTGCATAGTGATTTGCATAGATTTTTTAGGATCTTGGGGTTTGGAGGTACATTGCTTTCTGATTGTGCTCATGCTGGATAAATAGTTACATGGACTTTGGGTTGGAAGTGGAGGTTGTTTCCATCTTCTGCTGTATCTCTCAAAGTGGAAAATGTGATTTTCTTTCCAATTTGCAGAAATAACATACTTACAGCTGATCTAAATACATAAGTAAGGTAAAGTCTATGTAGAGAGGTTATATATTTTAATAGAACCACTGATACAGTAGGCAAAGTCTCAGATCCAAAGATCTTTTGTTCCTGAAATATTGTCTGTTTTTTTCCAGCTACATCAGATAGTAAAATAAAAGGTACTGTCTGCTATAAATCTTCCTTGCTTATATCCTTAGAGCATCATGGCTACAGCAGCCCTAGTGCTGTACTGTCAGACAAGCAATGTCATTTCTGTCCTCTGAGGAAAAACATGGCAGGTGTGGAATCCCAATCAATGGTTTTAAAAATAGTCTCGCAAAGCTACTTCTTATGCAAATATTAATTTGGTAAAAGATCCCCTATAAGACAGAAAAGTTTGCATTCACTTGCTTTTGATTTACATAACAATATGTTCAGGAAGAAGCCCCTTTTACATTCAATACGGCACCAAGCTGTTGGTAATGTGTGTAAGCCTTAAACACATTAAGGATTACTCTGGCTAACTATGTGCTTCGAGCTCTTTTTAATTGCAAGCAAGTACAAAAAGTTAAAATGCCATAAATATAAAGCATTTCAGCAATTTTCTTAACAGTTACTTGAGCAAAGTTTTGTTTTGCTCTAACACAAAAACAGCTTGTTGCAGTGCCCACGTAACCTTGCAGCAAGCCAGGGCGGTGCCGTGCCCCCGGCCACCTTGGTGCCCCTCAGCAGCCTCCTAGACCAGGTCTCGCCTCGCTGCAGGAGTGCCAGGTGCTTCCAAGGGCCAAGGCCATGAGGGGCTGGGTCGAGCCGTGCCCAGACACCTGCAGGTAGACTTCTGCACCCAGAGTCAGCTTCACGACATTGAGGGGAACTGCACAGGAGCGCTTGCTTGGCAAGGCATGGTCGGCGTGCAAGCAGCAGCTGGCAGAGGCTGAAGTGCAGGCATAGGGACATGGCTGGGCAGGGAGGCCGGGGGGGAACATGGCAGGTCCATGCCTGGCCAGCAGCACTGCAGGGAATGCACACGGGGAGCACGGAGCTGGAGTGGCTGCCGTGCCCCCAGCGTGCCGTCGGTGCTGATGCCCTCGCTGCGAGGAACGGCCACGGCCCTGCACGAGCAGGAGTGAGCCATGTGCAGCCCTCAGGGGGAGCCTCACAATCCAGAAACCAACATTCATCATCACAGGGATGCTATTCCAAGCTTTCACTTGCTGATATAATTAATGTAATACAAAACACACTATACCATATATCAAACAAGATCTGATACACTGCACACATCAGAGAAACTATTACTTACTGAAGACTTGTCCTCCATATTTTTCTAAGCTTCACAATCCAGTTTATGAGCCACAGTGTTGTTTTGCCCATTCAGGTGTCCCCTTCATGATTTATTCTTTTTTTTTTTTTTTTTTCTATTTTTTATGCATTTATTCAATCTATACTGCGTAGTAGTGATTATTTATCTCTGGACCACATGACAGTGAACCCTGCTTGGCTGGCATTCAGCAGTCTGGAGGTACCTCATTCATCTTTTGTTTGCCTTGAACATAAGTCATAAGCCACCGTGGCCACTTGGAAATATATCCTATTTTTCTGCAAAAAAATATATAATTCTGCAAAACAAATACACAAATAAAGCATGAATATATGTTTTGCTATTTCTATGAAGTTTTGATTAAATAAAAATCAAGCACTTGGGAAGATATTTCTCTTTCTTGGAAACTGTTTTCATTTCCAGTCCCTCTTCACCTGCAATTTCAGGTCTCCCTTCCCTGTTTTTCCCAGTTCATTTCCAAGTTTCTTTATTGGAAAATGGAAAAAAAGAATGGAGGGAGTAGAACATGAAACAAAAATACTGAAATTCTGAGCTTTGTGCTTTCTTTCAATAAAAGTGGAAAGTCATTGAGGAATCCCTCACCCTACTTTTCATAAGCTTTTTAATTTTTTTTTATTTTTTTTTCCCCAAGAGGTATTTTCTCATTGAGCACAATGAGAAATCAGAGCTTTCACAAGCTGATTCTGCCACTCCCTACACACCCAAACAAACCCCTCTGGGTGCTGACTGCCCTTTCCACCACCGACTTTGCCTGAGAGGTTGGCCCTGGCTCCTGGAGGGAACAATTACCCATTTTCTCTCTTGCTAATCTCAGGGGTGTTCCATGTCCCTCAAACAGTGCCATCACTCTTCCATTTTTAACATTTCTGCCCTTTGTAGGACAGAATTTAGGGACTGATCAAAAGACAGGAGTGGCTTCTGTTTTACTGTAGAATTGCTTTGAATAAAACTGAAGAGATGTTTCCTTTCCTTACGCTGCAATGCAATATGTGCATGGCCCCAAACTGTCAGATGGGAATTATCCTCTGTTAGTTCTCATTCTAAGAGTACTTTCTTACAGCTATCATGAAGACAGCATAGGTAGACAACTGATCAGCCAGAAATTACTGGTAAGCTGTCCTCCATTAATATTACACGAAGCATTATAGTTCCGAGTCCTGTCAAAATTTAGACACAATCTGAACTAACAAATTGTCTTTCATTACTGAAACAGAAAAACAGACTGTCCCTTGGAACGGGAATATCATTAAGGGTAGATCATTGTATTAGGAACAAAGTTTTTACCTAAACTGATAAATATTAATGACCCACCAGGATTAAGTGACTTTTCACCCAAGAGTTCTGTGGGATTAAAATATGATATTGCCCAAGTATTAGTTGCAGCACCTAGCTTACTGTATGAATTGCCACTGGTGCCAGGCTCCTCTTGTTAGGGCTCCAGGGGTCACACAAGACGCGAAAGCTCAGACATGAGCACAGGCTGGGAGAACTCACTGGGAACAGCCCTGCAGAGAAGGACTTGGGGGTTCTGTTGGACATAAAGCTCTCCACGAGCCAGCAGCGTGAGCCTGCAGCCCAGACACAAACTGCGTCCCGGGCTGCACCAGCAGCGGGGTGGGCAGCAGGGGAGGGAGGGGATCGTGCCCCTCTGCTCTGCCCTCGTGAGGCCCCACCCGGAGCCCTGCGTCCAGGGCTGGGTCTCCAGCACAAGGAGGATGTGGGGCTGTTAGAGCAGGTCCAGAGGAGGGGCACAAAGATGATCAAGGGGCTGGAGCACCTCTGCTATGAAGAAAGGCTGAGAATTGTTCAGCCTGGTGAAGAGAAGGTTCCAGGGTAACCTCATTGCAGCTTTTCAGTGCTTAAAGGGGACTTATAAAACAGATGGAGAGCGACTCCTGGCTCAGTCTGATAATGACAGGACAAGGGGGAATGGTTTTAAATAAAAGAGGGGAAATTTCGATTAGAGGTTAGGAGAAAATTCTTCATTCAGAGGGAGGTGAGGCTGTGAAACAGGTCACCCAGAGAGGTGGTGGATTCCCCATCCCTGGAGGTGTTCAAGGCCAGGTTGGATGAGGCCCTGGGCAACCTGATCTAGGGGGTGGCATCCCTGCCCATGGCAGGGGGTTGGAGTTAGATGATCTTTAAGGTCCCTTCCAACCCAAGCCATTCTATGATTCTATGATTTTTATCATGGGCATACCTTATGGAAAAGCAACGTCAAGACATTATTGTGAGCATCGCTGTAATCTTAAGAGTCAAGTCACTACCAATCCAGACCTAATAGCTACAGCAACAGCAGTTATAGTTGCTGTACACACGCTTGGTGTTGCAGCTCAGCCAAGGGAGCTGCAAACAGGTGACGCTGAGCTCAGGCAGCTCTGGCGTGACGAGCCATGCTGCTGGGCCTGGAAAACTCAGTGCAGAGCGCATGGACTGTGACTGGCAATTACAACACCACTTCACAGGGTGACACCGCTGCATTTCCCACCTTTTGATAGCCTGCAGATTGCAGCTGTCACTCAAAAGCACTGTAAGAACGTGTAAATTCCTTTAGACTCCAGACTTCCCACCAGGGCCGCAGGAGCATCCTAGGGGCACTCGCCCCTCCCTGCTCTGTCTTGCTTCGTGACACCCTGTGCAGCTCCAAGGGAGCTCCGCAGCTCACTATGGGATGGACAGACGTTGCTGGTTTGTGAAGTGCCTCACAAAACTCCTAACAGAAAACACAAATCTACTGTAAATGCTAAGGTAGCTCTATAATGTGTAAAGACAAGTCCAGAAGTCTAGCAGCTGACAAAAATGATCCACTAGGCCACCCACTTGTTCCATCCCCATGTGCCTGAAGCCCCCTGGGTCGGGGGGCAGACCCCCCACTGCTGGCAGCTCCCTGCTTGCAGAACAAGGGCCTGCAGAACAGAGTGAAGCAACAAGCTCGATGCCAGCGGCAGGTCTGTATGTGAAAAACTTACTAAGAACCATAGGATTAGGATATATAAATAAAGCTAACACATGCACAAGCTATGCTACTTCCATAGTAATTGTTGCCATCATACGAAGCATGCTTTGCTCCTCTGGAGATGGTATCCACCTGCGGAGTGTTCATGAAGGTGATAATTAACCTCAGTCTTTCTGTATTACACTTAATTAACTTTACACAGTCCTGATTTTTGTGATGCATTTCTTCACGGAAGTGTCATTCATTCACCAGTGTGGCCCCCTTCCCCACGCCCCACACCCGCCCTGCACTATTGCTGCCCCCGAGAGACCGTGGGCGCCCCCCCCCCCCCCCCCCCATCCTCTCCTGTCCCATCACTTGCTGACAGGGCCCTGACTGCAGGAATCAAGCCCTTAATTGCTCCGGGTCTGGGGGCAGCAGGGAGCCATTGCACCCCCCCCGTGACAGGGTTGCCCCCCTGTGCACCAGGGCTGCTCCTGCCCCCAGGTGCAGCGGTTGCTTGGCCGGGGGTTGGCTTCTGCTTCTGCTCTCAGCTCTTTGTTTCTCTGTGGTTCAGGTCTGATTTCTTCCCTCTGGTCCATTCATCATGAACTATGCTGCTTGTTCTTGTGGACATTTTAAGGCTTTGGTGAGGAAAAACATAAAGGTGGTGTTTTTCTGTAATTCTACACATTTGCACTCAGCTGCTGCACTCCCTCTCAAGAGCCACGGGGGCTGCTCGGTGCTGCACACCAGTGGCCCCTGCTCTGCTGCGTTAGGAAGGGTTGTCGTGTGTGCTCTGGGGTCAGTGGGAAGCTCTCACAAAATCTAAATGTGGTGTTTCCTTCAGATTTCCTTTTGTTTCCATAGGGTGTTTCTATGATTGTTTCTTTTCATTGGTTGGTTTTGTTTTTTGTTTTCTTTAGGAAGTGAGCCTCGCCTTCGGTCTTTTTACAACACCAACAAACAAACAACAAAAAAACAACACCTCTGTAAACAGAATGCAGGACAGAAGCAATGAGAGTTTTCCCAGAGGTCGTGCACAAGTTCTGCCACAGAGGCAGCTCTCTGCAGCTTCCATTCCCCCCACACCACTGGGCTCACCGCTCTGGGCCATTCCTGGCCCCCTTGGGCTGTGGATGTTTCTCCAAATGTCCCTCAGTGGCTTGCTCCAGGAGAGGCAGGGGTGGAGGCTAGGGCCTGCAGTCCCCTTGTCCCCATGTCCTCATGCCTGGCCAGGATATGGCTGCAGGAGGGGCTGTGTTCGTGTCCCCATCCCACCCCACCCCGCTCCCAGACAGGGTTCCCAGGGCCCCCAGTGCTTGAGCACCCTCATACTTACCACTGGGGGGGGGGACACAAAGTCTGGAGATGATTCAGACCTATTCAGAACAGCTTCCCTTGCTACTGGGCTTCTCTTGGTCTTCAGTTTTGTGAGATCTTTCTTCATGTCTGTAGCCAGCTTTAAACAAACGAGATATAAATTAACTGACTAAGTTCAATCAGTTGGAAGAAAAGGCAGAGAGCTAAAAGCAGCTGCTCACTGTGCAGAACTAGAAATCATGCACAGAATGCACAGAAGTAGAAATCATTTATTTTTTCTTATGAACAAAGGAAATTGTAGTCACTGTGAATACCTGACAT
Source organism: Heteronetta atricapilla (assembly GCA_011075105.1). NCBI lineage: Eukaryota > Metazoa > Chordata > Aves > Anseriformes > Anatidae > Heteronetta > Heteronetta atricapilla. The sequence goes on from CM021735.1 coordinate 64,107,624, forward strand.
AAGTTCAATTCTTGGAGACAGCTAAAGGTGTCTAAAAGGATGCTAAGAGTCTCCTTGAGATAGTGCTGTCTGGCTTGACTTCCTTCCCGCTTGCCATTCTCGGTAGCCCCCACTGGGCTTCCTGCAGTTGTGGTCCCACCTGACAGAGAAGGATGCCTGGGAGATGGAAAATATACGGAGGACAACAGTAGTGGTTTGATACAAGAAGTAAGCAAACATAATGAATCTCTTCAGCCCAAGGAAGATGTGTTTGCATGGCTGGAATGATGATACTCAATAAAGGGGGAAAGAAGATAAATGGAGAACTATTTTTCACTGTTTCTCACAATACATGAACAAAGCAGCACAGCAAAAATGATCACATAGTAAGTTTAAAGCATAGACACACACACCAAAAAAAAAAAAAAAAAAAAAAAAAAAAAAAAAAAGTGTTACTTCTTGAAGTGTCTCTGTTCCTTGTCCAGAAATGCATTGTTAGAGAAGTGTATGTATGCAGCAAATACACATACCTCCCCTATTTTTTTCTTTTATGGAATAATATTGTATGGATTTGATTTTGACCACTTTTCTGTCTTGTACCTGTCAAGTATGCCCTCTGCCAGGCTGACAGATAAATGGTTTACAGGCAAATTGGGCAGTTCTGATACAGTTTCCAGCTTAGGTCACCTCAGTACATCCAATTATATGCTCAGAATTGCCACAGCTATCCGACGGGTTACAGCAAAGAGAAGTAGCGACTTGGGATAAACCTCAGGTCATTCGCTTTAGCTACATGGTTAATGGGAATGTGTGTTTCTGGAGATACTTAGCTTTCACTCACTGCTGGGTGCTAAAGGCAACTGTAAGGACCTCTGCAGCAGTGTAAGGATGGTTGGCCGCTTTCTCAGGGCAGTAAAAGTCTGAGAACTCCAGGAAAAACTGCAAATGCCTTCCTGAGACAAATTTTTAGCAGTGCAGCATCGACCCCACTGAGTGAGGACCACATGCTCAGCTTTGGCAGAAAACAATGCTTCTGTGCACCCTCCCTGCAAGGTAAAGCCACCCAGGTTACCGGGTGTACAACTGTGTTGCTCTCTCAAAGTGGGCTTTTAGTACCTGTTATCACAGAGGGTTATTTTATTCCTGTGCAGACATCCCATTTTTCCACCATTTGCATGCTCCAACAGTGTGTGCTGGATGCTGGCACACAGCCAAGTTCAGAAGCTTCTGACAAATCCTAAAGCCTTCTGATTAGCTGATACCTTTAGTATTTGTACCTATAAATCATATGGTTAGAGAAATATAACTTTCTGGGATAATTTCTTTGCATACAGGAGGAATCTATAGAATTATTTCAGCTGGAATTAATGGTTATCTCTTAAACATGCATATATATATTTAAGAGAGAAATTTAATTTACCACAGATTGCTGTCATCCAGGAACTCCATGCTCTCATGGGCAAATGGAAAATTGAGGAGGTAAAAATGAAGGCAGGATCTGATGTTATAAAACTGAAAAGTTTATGGTGATTTTTAGAAAAGCCTGATATTTTGCAAAATAATTTATGTTCTCATTGGTGAACTGACTAAGCTGTTCTAAGTAACCTGTAAGGGCAAGGATGTAATTTATTACCAGCTATATATTTTCAGAAAAAAAAAAAAAACCTTGTATTTGCTGAGTAGTTAAAGTTTTCAGCCTGTGTTATGATCTCAGTAAAATGTCATAGATATTGAGAAGGACATTTTGTATGTGATGAGGTTTGGTGGTCTCCATATGAATGTTATAGCATGGAATTATTTTCAAAGAAGATGAAGAGAACGAGTGGCATTTTTTCATTTAATTATTTGCCAGAATGAGTCACTAGTTTGATATCCTGAACTTTTCCTTCTAGATAATTTTCTTTTACCTTCCATCTAATTCAAATTTTAACCTATTCTTTCCATGGAACTCTGAACATGTTGAAGTCCTTCAATTACCATGGAATTTGGGGAATTTTCCTGGTATGGAAACACCTTTGAGCTGCTTTTGGATTGCGTGGGCCAGTGATCAGTACCTGTGACAGAGGCCATCCCCTGCCAGTGACAGGCTGCCCTGGGTGCAAGGAGCCAACGCAGCTCTTCCATAGCTGGGCCTTGATGCCTCCATCCTGCAAAAGGGCTCCCTTTAATCGCTGTTATGGACATTTCAGTTTATTTCCCATATACATTAATGGTTTGGGTTCCTTGTTAGATCCCTGCCTGAGCAGTGAATTTCAGTCTATTCCTAGATATTGCAAAGTTGTAAAAATCCTAGGCTCTGTTTTTCCACTGGTGCCCAGAACAGATGCCTTGTTGCCCCCAGTCCCCATTTGCAGGCTGGTTCAGGACTGCGGCCATTTCTTGGAGACTGCTCCTGTGCACCCTGAAAATCACACCAAAAATCATCTTTCCTCACCAGCGGTTCCCACGGGTGAGCAGGTGCTGCGGCAGGGCAGGGGTGGCTGGCCAGGTGCCCCCCTGCACAGGCCGGTGCCAGCAGTTCACAGCCCGCAGTGCTGGGGTGCCAGGCACCCGCAGGGGTGCGGGCAGCGCCCTCCGGCCCGGGCAGGTCTGGGGCAGGGGGCCAGGCCGGGGGCTAGCTGCACTGCACAGCTGGGATGCCGGAGGAGGGCTCACAGAGGCTCCACATCCAAGATGCTCTTCTTTTCCCTGTTTTGGGCAGAGCTGATAAACAAACCTGATGCAGATCCCTTTTCTTTAATCAGGCCTGTTTCTTCTGCTACATTATTTATGACTTGTCAGAAAGAATAATAATTGAGGGACTGTTCAGTGAATTTTGTGTCACGAGTAATACACATTTACTGTTTCCTTAGTACTTCCATCTTGCTTCACTGGAAAGAGCAATTTGTTGGTTGCATTTAAAATAGAAAGACTGTTAAGAATCAGCACATTTAGGTCTTTTTGCTCAAACGCTTCCCATTGTTATTGTCAGACAGTAGCCCACAATCTCATAAAGACCATTTATGTGCTAGTAACCCTTGGTTGAGGATCCCCAAGGCCCCTGAACTTCAGGAAATTTTCCATAGAGATGGCAGATCCTTCAGAGAGAAAAAGCTGCAGTCCAGGGCCCGCATGACACATGCGAGTTGTCTGGAGAGCTTGCCCTGTACGTTTGATGCCAGTGCATCTCTGACCCGGAGCTGCTGGTGCTTCCCTGAGCCAGCCCTGCACTGCACAAGCCCTGAGGGACAGGAGGCACCAAGGGACAAGAGGGACATGGAGCATGTTCAGCAATGGAGCAGCTTGCCCAGGTGGTTTTGCCAGCACTTCTGCCACCTCCTGTAAATCCTTTCTTAGAGAACTTTTATGATGTAAGCTCAGCATCAATTTCCCCCAGCCCATGGAGGAACAACTAGTTTAATGAAGGTGATGCACATTCATTTCTCCTGGCAGATTAACATTTAAGCAGTTCAGAGGAACAGACACCTGCCATTAGTACTTTTTTTTTTTTTTTTTTTTTTTTTTTTTTTATTATGTCGTGCATCTTTCACATTGTGCCACTGTGCTGGTATAAACACTGAACCTTGGCAGGAAACACGGTGTTTTCCATTGTAATTAACTGCCTGCTGACAAGTGGGAATATACAGTCACAGACCCAGCTCTGTGGTCCCAGACTGTCTCTCGCCAGGACCCAGAAGGGCGCTGCCACCCTTAAGGACTGTGACTTGCAAATTTAAACCCTTATTCTTGCAGGGAGTTTGGTGAATTTCTGTTTTCAGTGTTTGGGGCTTAAGTACTCAGCTAGTAAATTAGGCAAGGTGAGATTGCACATGTGGCTCACATATCCAATTATCAGTTCTTTGACCCTACCACAGCAGACAGTCTGCATACCTGTGCTGGCAGTGGTAGCTCCCTCCTCTTCCAATGAAGCAGTGATGTATCGCTGTATTATCTTGTGTGTACTTCAGAGGTTATTAACTTATTTGAAGTCACAAGGTCACCTGCACAGAGTGCAATTGGTTTTCATAAATACTTTTCATTATGCAAATTCATTATTTACAGATGCCATTAAGCTAAAGTGGATATGAGGAACAGAGTAATAGGAACTGTGCTTTTGACACTAGGAAAAAATATTTGACAGAAATGAATTAGGGCTTGGCCAAATGAGTGAAAAGTAACTTGAAGAATGTCAATACAGGCACTTTTTGGCTAAGAAGGGACAGAGCCCTCGTCTAGAGCCGAAGCTGGCGCACTGCTCACTCGGAGAGATTTCCCTCCCACACCCCTGTCCCTCCTCCTGTCCCCCCCAGCCGTCCCCCGTGCAGATGTGGCACCGGTACCTGCAGCCCTTTCCTCCCTGCCCCTCCGCAGAGGGCTTCTTTCTGCAGGAAGGCAGGAGTACCTGCCAGATCTTCCTGCACTTGTCTGGAGATGCACTTTTCGGTACCCACATCTCTATGGAGCAAATGTATAAACCATTAAATTAATTTAATTTGAGGAAGCCTGTAGCTTCATGGTCTAGAAACTAAACCATGGTTCCCACTCCTTAAAGGAAATGTTTACTGTTCTGGCTGTGGTTCTTATTTGTCTTTTGGCTTCTTATCTGCCCTTTGTGGGGTAACCAGAGTAAAACTTTTTAATTCACTCAGCACAGAAGTATCAGCTGGAGTCTTGCAAACAGGCTGTCAGACACTCAGACTGTTTTTTCCTTTGCCCATGGTTGCCATTAGGTACAACTCTGGGTCCCAGGGCAGCCCCTGGCAAGACCTACCAAGACACACAGTTCACATTAAGGCAGGATGCTCCATGGACATGGTCTGCAGTCCTTTACCAACAACACTTAATGCAGGCTTGCACACTCTTTTAGTACAGTGTGCCATTTCGATGGTTGTTTGTCCTATTAGCTCTTTGATGGGCCATAAGTGGGAATGAATTTAGTAATTTCTTAGTCTGTCAGTGGTGTAAGAGCCATCTCCTTAGCTGACCACAGACTGAATGAAGACAGCACCATTGCTGGACCTGATGCTCTACTGTTCTGGTCCTGCTTGTCCCTGCCACCTTCCTTGAAACGGAGGCTGGCCATTTAGTGCTTCTTCATCCTTCTACCTTCAGCTGTTGTTTGCCATACAAATATGTTCACAGCTGCTGGCAGTCACAGTTAGGTGGCCCAGGCTATCTGTTTGCCTACTTCAGGGCCCAAGATGGGTATTTTGCTGCTGACCCTACAGAGCTTGGTGTCCATCAATCCACCCTCTGGGCAGCACACAAAGCCTGTGCCAGCAGGGTGTGTCGCCAGGCAGTCAGCCTCCCTGCATCAGCATGATGAAGGAGTAAAGATGCTGTTTGTGAGCCTGAGTGAAGATGATAGAATTGCTGGAGATTCCTTGTTATTAAATCCATAATTAACTCCAGGATATTTTTGTCCTGCTGAGTGCTAGTGGGTGCAGTACAAGCAATCCCTTTACCTGTTCTAGTAGTGCCCATGAGATAAATCACAACACGAGACTGCAGGCTTTTAATCTCCAAAGGATAATAAAAAGCTCCTGTTTGGATCAGTGTCACTGGTATTTCTAAAAACTTAGCAAGCAAAGAAAAAAACTCTTCCCCAGTAAATCCCATCACCCATCACAGAAACATTTCACACTGTATCTCCTTTCATTCTTCCCATGTGCCTTGGAAGTGTTGAAGTCAACATGCATAACAACAGCCTATGCTCAAAATCCTATTCTAAACTCTTCTTTAGGATTCACTGGAGAAAACCTGAGTTCTGTGTGTGTGTGCAGATGTGCACAAGTGAAGAGCTAGGCAACATCTCTCTCATTGACAAGTTTCCTCTTCACCCACAAAGCAGGACAGCGCTCCTACAAGGGAGCACCTAAGGCAGAGAGGCTCCATACCTGCCTTTGGAGAAGTGCCTTCATTTTATCCTAAACCAGTAATTCCTTCTGCCCATGCCTCCTGTGCAGCCAGCACTCACTCCCACTGTGGGACATGCTGCCAGCGAGGTGACTTTTTGTGCTTTAAGAGTCTTTTCTAGTGCAAAAAGAATAGGTAATTCCCAAAGAAGCTATGGGGAAAGAAAGATGGAATTTGTTGATGTTTTTTTTGGTGGTTTTTTTTTTTTTTTTTTTTTTTTTTTTTTCCAAAGAAATTGGCTCCTCTATGGGGAACACCAGTGCAGAAATGACGATGTGGGGTGATGGGGAGCCCCTGACCTTGGGGCTCCCTGGTCTCTGCAGCGATGCTCCCCAGCTTCTCTCCCAGATTGTGGAGCCGGTGTCACTTGCTGGGAACCCCCCAGGGCTCTGGCTGTGCCCCAGTGACTCAGGTGGGCTGCCAGGTCCCAGCTTGCTCCCTGTTCTGGGAAACCACTTGGAAAGAGAGCAGCTGCCCATAAATCTTGCTAATGGCTGCAGTGGTGCGGCATGATGGCCTTAAAACCTCTGTGGCCTCAAAGGACTGCAGCTGAGGTTTAAGGTTACATGGAAATCTACTTTCCACATTTACACGGTTTTCACCTGTAATTATAACTTCAGGCTTGACAGATAAATCACTTTTTATCACTGGAGCAGAAAACATCTTCTGCTCATTTTGATATATTTTAAGTGCAGGCAAGGTGTGTGTGAGTTACAAAATGCAATTTTGTCTATGAGGCTTTAAACTATAGTAGCACCACTGGGTTTTATTTAGCAACACTGAAGTCACGGCATGATGGAGGTGAGTGTTATCTTTTCCTTCATCACTGAGTGTGTAGATTATGGGTGTATTTCCCTTTCAACCCTGCCTAATTTTATTTTAAGGATCCAAAATACCAAACCAAAAGTGCAATTTGATATGATGGTGATATGAAAACAAGAGCAGGGTTATTCTCCGTGCAGTTACTGACAGCATTTCTCAATGATTGCTGACAACGCCTGGCAAAGGCTGGACTGAGAGGAGTTTCTCATAATCTTCCTTAGGGTTGTAGGAGGTGGCAGCACACAAACCCTTATGTCCTTCTTCTGACTTTGAAAATGTCTGGAGAGGTTTGTGTCTAATAAAACAGTTGGAAATCACACCAGAAATCATGACATTTTGCTTTTCTCTTCTCCCCTGCATTACTGACCTGGCCTGAGTGATCCCTAGAAGAGGGACTGTGAATTCCCAGCGCCCCCAGGGTGAGCAGGAACGCTGCCCCCTCTCCCTGCCCCGTGGGGCCGTGGCACAGCCCGGTGTGGAGCTGCGGGAGGGCAGGCTGCCTCACCCTGAGCACTGACTGTGCTGGTTCGTGGTGCTGCAAACAGCAGGCTCTGTTAATTACACATCTAAAGTAGCAGGCTGTGTTTTTGCTTCAGCATTGGTAGCATTCACCACTTTTCGGTTAAAGACTTGCCTGATGTGGGACATGTGTAGTTTAATAAGTTCAGTAGAAGAAATGGAGAATTGGCCTTTATAAAAGTTCTTTTCAGACACATAGCATAACAGATCTTCAGGGTCAGTTAACATTGCAGTCCAGTGTTTTACCCTTTGTCTGGATCATAAACTAGATCTAAACAGCAGATTTCTTACAAGGCACTGATTTTGGACTGGCAAGTGGTGAAGCAGAGGGCACAGGCTGCCCAGAGGGCCCTGGGCTTTGGCCAGGTTTGGCCTCAAGTTTCTACCACGGTGCCAGGAGTTGTAGCAACATCCATGGGGGCAGTACTCTGGCATGGAATCACCATTGGCTGTTTGGCAGGCAGTAGGAAGGTGTGAAATGACTTATGACTCAGAAAATGGACCTGCTCATCATGCAAACCTATGTAACAGCCACCTGTGTAGGGTGCATTTCATTTTCCTTGGGGGTTTATACATAAAATCTTATTATAATGAAGCAGTAAAAGAACAGAGCAAGCTATCTGCAAAATTATCTAAATATAGTTCAGTAATAATGCTGCTGCTTTCTGCAGATTAAAAAAATATGGACCTTTCAAATATGTAACGCTGATACAATCAAATGCAATCATAAGCAACATTATTCACAGTGACTTGATTAGTGAAAAACAAAGCAGAGTATGCTTATGAGATCTCTAACAGCATCTTTCTCTGTGTTTGGGTGTGACGCTCTATCTCTCTTACACTTCTGTGCATCTGTTTATGTTTGCTGGACTTGTCAGTCTCAGTAAAACCAAACCTTCCCTCTTGTTCTCTCAAAATGTGCTGGCTCCGGGAGGATGAGTGTGCTTTGGGGTTTCCCCGCTCCAGGTCTGCAGCAGTCCGTGCCCACCACACCCTGGCAGTGCAGGGCTCCCCACTCCTCCTCTCAGAGAAACAATTGCTTGGATAAAGATAATCTCCTGTGTGCAGAGCTTAGCTTTTTGTACATGAAACATGAGACAAGAATACAGAGGCAATTGGAATAGTTTTGAATTGTGTGAGTGGTGTGCACTGCTCTGAGCCTTCCCATCTACAGAGAACTGCAACAAACATGAAGAAGTTCAAGAAGGATTTTCCCACTCAGATCATAGGTCAGGAGACAGCATGAAATTGTGGTCATGGGTCTAGGTGAGAGGTGGCAGCCAGGCAGCATTTCCATCCCCAGTCTGGGTTTGGCATCTTTGTCTGAACTTCCTGCCAGCTTTCAGGGATGCTTGTGAGGGTAAAGCAAGCTAAAGGCTGCAAGTCTGCAGGAGCAGGGCTCACCCATGGCCAAGGTAGAAACGATGTTATGGGACAAACCAGTGCCTGCAGGCCACCCCTGCCCTCCCTTCTCCAGCGCAGCCGGGTTCCGCAGCACCGGCAGTTCTGCGCTAAAGCCAGGAGGTGAGGAGCGGCCAGGCACTGCAGCCACAGCACCCAGCTGAGAAGCAGCCCCCAGGCTTCCAGCACAGCCACTGCTTAGAAGAGCCTGTGATTTCCAGGCTCCAACCTGGACCCCAGGGGCCAGCACAAGTGGCCACCTCCACAGCAGCAGGAGCCTGCCCTTCCTCCAGCCCTCTTGTCTCCAGAGGTGGACAACACCTCTGGAGGCAGCATGCATTATCACCTTCATACACCCCTGGTCTCGTTTCATTACTGTCCACATTAATGTGGTCTGCTTTTGGAATTGTAATAAGTTACCAGCCTCTGTGATAGCTCTGGGCAGTGAAATAAAAGCACCCATACAATTAAGATTGCAGGTCCTCAAAAAGGAAGAAAATCATTCAAGCTTTCATCACCTTACACCGTGAAAACACACCCTACAGTGCCAGCCTGTGCTTAGCTGCCCTGTGGAGGAGCAGCAGAGACCTCTCTGATTGCCATAATCCTCTCACACCACCAGGAAAATGCATGCTGGCTGTGAGGTGTCTCACAAGTCGCTTCAAAGTAGAAATGATGGCTACAAATCAGGGAAATAATGTGAATTTCCTGCAATTTTCACAGCCACAAACAAAGGAATCCGAAGGGAAGGATGACTGAGGTTTGAAAACAGCGGGAAAATCACTTTTGTTGCGGAACCCGATGGCAAGGTAATGCCTAATTACCATTACAAAAACCTTTCTATGCAAAGACAAGCGGACAGTCGTCAGCACTGCTGGAACTAAAAGCCCGCTAAGTCTTTGTAATTGGTTTAATTTGGTTTATTTTACTCTGTCTAGTAGATAAAAGGAGCCGGCCCCGCAGCCCAGCCTGTTCAAAAAACACTCGTGGTCGCCGCGCGCGGGGACACACACACGGTGCTGCTTTTCCCACAACAACAGCAAGCGTTAAAGTAATAATAATAATAATAATAATAATAATAATAATAATAATAATAATAATAGCGTTTTAAAATGCGCTGCTGGCCTCGCTGGGCAGGGGGGCCGCGGGGTGCCCCTGGCCCCGGGTGTAGCCGTGGGGGGAGCAGGGCCCAGAGGGTGGGCTCGTGTCGGGGTGCAGCACCCGGAGCAACATGGCTGTGTCCATGAGGGTGTGGAGGTCAGTGAAGGTGATCCCGCAGCAGCCGGTAAGCGCGTGAGATGGATTTCTTACTTATAATTTTCCACACTGCAGGGGGTTTCCATACCTCCCCACAAAAACTGACTCAAAATCCTGGGTTTACAGTCTGTGTTTTGGAGATAAAGTCATATTTGTGCAATTCACTTTGAAACTCCTGTTATGTGGTTCATTGTCCACCGTATCTCAGCTGCATCTCAGCTGCTTGGCCTGAGACATGCATGGGTTCACGGTCTGTCCACTCAGCTCCTTCGTCCTCCTCCTTCAGAATCTTGTGTAAATGATAAATACCCTTGGACCAACATATGTACCACCGAACCTCCTTAAAAGCAGACTAATTTTTTGAGGATTTACAGATAACTTTTAAAAATAGTTTTACGTAGCCTATACTATCTAATGAGGGTATACATGAAATAGTGATTACCAGAGTAACAATGCCACATTCAGGTCCCCATGGCAGTTAGCCCCACAAGCTGTCAAGCCCACAGATTTTTAAAGGATTTTCAGTGCTTGGAGATGCAAATCATTTCTGAATGTGAGTTTCAAGCAATCATGAAATAAGGAGGGAAGGCAGCCACTCCAGCTCTGCCTTCATATAGCCCTTGTAACACAAATCCCACTCAGGACTCCAGCTCAGCCTAGGTGCACTGCAACAGGGCTGCTGCCTGCAACACACGGCACATTTGACCCTACAGGCAGATGTTACCACAACAGCAGCAAGAGCTCTGAGCAAATTAAGGGACAACTCCATCAACATGTTCAGTCTGATTTGTCTCAAGCATCCCTACAAAATGCCTTGGGGATTAAAAACCTCTCATCAAGAAGATCAGAAAATCCTTTGCAATCTACATTTTAAATGGCAACGATCAAAACGACTAATTAAAATGGAAATCTGATACAGTCTCAATCTTCTGTTTTTTTTTTCATTTTGTCGATTTGAATTTATACAAGGCACACAGCTGCCTTGCAAGTCGGTAGGTGGAACTTGAAACAATCCAGATGTCCAGTTTTGAAGCATTCATCTTACTACTTCTACTCAAGTTTTACTTTTTTCAGAGGAATATTACAAGACATTATCATTTTCTAATGTATATTTTTATTAGAAAATATTTTGTTTTGATATTTTGATTTTTGCCAAAGGTGACTTTAAGCCCCATAGGCCTGTAGCTGGGCACTGCATGTGCAGCACTGTGTGTGCATTTTATATGCCCCAAGGAGAATTTGGTGTTGCAGAAATCCAGGGAAGAAAACACTTTTATTTTCACTGTATGTTTGAGTTAATATTGGTTATAACAGTGGATCTCTCACTCTCCCTCTTAAAATCAAGGACACAGAAAGCTATTGCAGAAGAGAGAAGTGAGAGAGAACAGAACTGCCTTGCTGAGAGGAGACTTCAGTGTTCTTCAGTACTTAGTATTTCATATAGCAACTAGAGTGACACACCATTAGGGAATGTACCTGTACGGCAGACTAATGCTGGTGAGCCAAAAGTCTGTTGTTTTACAATTAGAATAGTTCATTTGGAAAGGGCTTACGAAGTTCAAGTCCAACTGCCTGACCACTTCAGGGCTAACCAAAAGTTAAAGCATTTTATCAAGGACATTATCCAAATGCCTCTTGTTTGGTTTGCTATTTGACAGAAGATGCATGAATAAAATAAAAATGAGGCCATTCTTCCACTCCATCCCCACCATGCCCAGGCACGCAGGTGAAGCACGTAGCCCCATCCCTGCCCCATGCAGAAGCAGCGATGTGCGAGCCGAAGGCCCTGTGGCAGGGGGGCTGGTCCATCTGGCACCGATGGGCTACGCAGGGCACCCACAACCTGCAGCCTTCCCCCACCAGCTTCCTCTGGGGTCCTTTGGACTCTTCAAACAATGTAAAGGTTCGAATTCTGTCACTAACAGTTATCTGGCAGCAAGTTTTCTCCCTCCAAAAAAAATCAGCTCCCCCCCCCCAGAATAAGGCAACCTCAGAAGTGCAGATGGAGGTGCTCCAAGGAGAGCTCTCTCCTGGTTCCTGAAGCCTTGACTCATCTGATTTCTGTGATTCCTTCCAGGCTTGAGATTGCATCTTAACAGCACTGGTGAAAAATGTGGAGCTGAGGGTCCAGGATGCCTTGAGCCCCCCTGCAAAACAAAAGGCTGCAGTGCACATCATCGAACCCAAGAAGCAACAAGAGGTGGTGCCAGCAGCAGTAAGGGCAGCCCTCTTGGCTCTGCTGTCACCCAGGGATTTCCAGAGAGCCCTACCTGCCTGGAGCAGCCGTGGGCATGGGTGCAGCCATGGGGCTGCCTGCCCTGTGGAGGTGGGGCTGGGGGGAATGGAGCAGAAGGGGGGATAGAAACAGAGAAGTGAGGGCACCAGCCTCAGTCAGAGCCCCCCTGCTGTGAAGAGATGGATGGACAGTCTATCTCAGGTCATTCTGGAAAGAAAAGCATTTTCTGCTTCCCAAACACAGCACGAACCCTTCTAAAGAGTTTCCTGTGGCTCTAGTGCTGCATTATTCAGGCTGTCAATAAGACAAAAATAACAGCAGTTGCTGTGTAATTTGCAGACAACTTGACCCAGGAAGTGTCCCAACTCTGCCAAGTCCGTAGACGCACAATGCAGTTGTTCCTCAGATTTTCTTTTTTTTTCCACCCCAGTTTCCTTGTCACAGGTTACCAGGCTGCTCGACGACAGAGCATGTGTGTCTGCATTAAGCATGCAATGTGTTAATAGGCATGTCAGCTTTGCTATCAACTCCCTGTCCCTGGTGCCATTTCTCCACACAAACGCTGAGCAGTTAAGGCATTAGTGCAATTGAGTGATAAAGCCTTAATTTTCATGAAAAGATCTTAATTTGTTCTTTTCCAGACACAGAGGGAAATGCACATTCTGATGGGGACATATTTTGCTCTTTTGTGCAGTTATAAATACCAGCTGCGTGGGGGCAGGGTCGCTCTGCATGCTGCCGATGGCAGGGTGCCGTGGCTCAGGGAGCAGCTCCCTGGGGCGGGGGTGCAGGGTGTGGGGGACGTGTCCCGGGACCCCTGCCTGCCCCGGCCCTGCTCCAGCAGGAGCTGCCCTCTCCCTGGTGGCTACTCACCGCTGCTCCTGCCCCAAGCAAACTTCTCTTAGAAAATCACAGTGTTAAAAATACGGAGGGGTCGTGTATTTACCACAGGAGAGAGTGTTAACCACATGGAACCACAGCAAGCACAAGTAGTAACCTCAAACCTAAATCCTCCTCCAAAAGCAACAGTGCTGGTATGATTTAAAACAGCATTTTTGGACCCAACATGCCATATTTACAGGACCAATTGCAACAGAGATGATCAGCCCATCTAGCTTGCTGTGATAACGATTTCCCCAGATCTCCTGTCTGAGTTTTAGCAGTTGTGCCACTGCTCTTTCTTACCTCATCCACTCCTGAGTCACGAGCTATTACTAGGAGTCAACTCTCACACCATTACTTTTAATTGTTGAACAATTACAATATTAGAGCATAATTATTTCCCCTGATACTTTTTAGTTGTTGGCAGCTGATCTCAACAAACATGCAATGCTGGCAAATCATCCTTCTGTTTCGTTACGTATGCGTGCACCCCCCCAGAAGTCAGAGGTGGCTGAGGAGGAGCAAGTGTGATGAGATCAGCAGGGGATTTTGGACCTCACAGGCTATAAAAGCAAAGAGAGAAAACTTAAAACTAACAAAGTATTTTGACCGCAAGTATTCTTACCAGGAAGAGGAGAATACCTCCCACCAAGTACTTGGAGGTGACCCAGCCTTGAGTGGCACTGTACTAAGAAAGGAGGTACCATCTCCCAAATTCTGCTCAGTATTAGAAAGAAGAAAAAGTTAATATGCTTAAGTAGAGCTGAGGACAAGTAACTTTCGTTTAACGATATGTTAAATCTGAGAATCATTTAAAATGTAAGCAGTTAAATTGTTCTTGAGCTCATCAAAGGAGAGAAAAGCCAGGTAAGTTTTATGAATGTGGCACATCAAATTTAAGTAGAAATGCAGTAACTCACCTCTAGAACCAGCATATGAGCATATATCTAGGCATTTCAAACTAACTTGTACAAACAGATGTAATTTGCATGTACGGGACAATAAGGTCTTCTGAGGGGGTGGGAGAGGGCAGCAACACTGCTGAAGCACTGGTCCACAACTACCAGCATAAGTGCAGGCCAGTGCTGTGAGGTAGTCACAGAAAAGGCAAATTCAGCCCTGAGATACATTCAGGGCAGCATTGCCAATTCAGATGGAGATATTTTAAAACTACCGTGTGTCTCACTAGTAAAGCTTAGGGCAGGCACTCACTGGCAAAACAAGTCAAGCCAAAACAAATAAAAAAACAAGAGCTATATAAAAAGGAGGATAAAAAGGAGAAACTGAAGCAGAACTTGTCCACCTCCCGTGCCTGCCTTTCTGGCTGTGTGGCCTCGCAGCCCCGGCAGCCCGGGTGCAGGGCACTGTGCCGCCAGCCAGGGTGATGGGAGCATGAGGCAGAGCTTGCCGGGACCTCACCAGGGCCATGCCGTGGGTCACTGTGCACCACATCCCAGCTAGCAAGAGAAGAGGTGACATTAAAAAATAATCAACATTCACTGATAGACCGGGAGGACTCAAAGCTTGCATAAGCAGTAAGATGAAAAGCAGCAGGAAAAAGTAAATTAATAGAAACCCCATGGGCAGCAGAGTTGATTCTATGACCAGGCACAAGGTAAGAACATATTGACAGTTCTCTAAGACTAATTATTAACAAAAAGAGAGAACAGCCATGTGGCAAGGAGGTTTCCTCAAATCTCTTCCAAATGAAAAAACGAGGTACTGAAGAACGGTGGAGAGGTCTGGTACTAATGAATGCGTTACGTAAAAGAAGATGAAAAAAATAGACTTTGATTCTTCTTTGTTGCCGAAGAACTGTGGAAAGATGTTGTGAACAGTTCAGAACTTCTGTTTTGTGAATTTCATCAAAACACAGACCAGTTTTGTGGAAAAAACTGTTCTGCTTTATGATGCTGGAGTGGGGTGGGTTTGGGACAGTTTGGAAATAGGTAAATGAGAGCACCAGCTGAATGTGCAGTGGGTGGCATGGCTTCACATGCAGCAGGGTGCGATCACACGAGTGCTGAGCATCCTGCGAACCCTGCGGGGGGCTGAGGCAGTAGGTGGGACTGGGACGACTTGGTAAACCGTGACCTTCACACACTGCAGATGCCAGATTTCTCTGGAGTGGGGGGGGAGGGAGCAAATGGTTCATCCTCTTCACCTCGCTTGGTGCTAACCAGCAGCGTGGCAGAGGCAAGACCCAGAAATGTCTGAGGTACAGCTCTGCCTGCCTGCCTGTATTGTGCCTTACACAGGTGAGCTCTGCCCCACAAATGGACATTGGGGTGCTAAAATGAAACCTCTGCAAACCCACATTTTCACTCCTGGGGATTTGCAAGCTTTCTTTATAAGATTGAACAGTGTGCTGAGAAAATTATGCTCTGCAGCAAAGCAGACTTGTAGGGGTGAACCCCCAGCATAGGCAGGCGAGGCGCTGCAGTGGGGACTACAAAGTGCTGCTGCTCAGGAGCCATCCCTCACCTCGGTGGGACAAGGGCCTGTCCTGGTTTCAGTTAGGACAGAGTTATTTTTCCTCCTAGTAGCTGGTAGAGTGCTATGTTTTGGATTAGGATGAGAAGAGTGCTGATAACATGCTGATGTTTTAATTGCTGCAGAGCAATGCTTACACCAAGCCAAGGACTTTTCAGCTCCTCGCTCTGTCCTGCCAGCGGGCAGGCTGGGGGGGCAGCAAGAGCTGGGAGGGGACAGACCCAGGACAGCTGACCCAAACTGGCCAAAGGGGTATTCCACACCTTATGGGGTCATGCTGAACAATGTATAGGGGTGGCTAGCCAGGGTGGGGGGCCGGCTCTCAGGGTGGGGCTGGGCATCGGTCAGTGGGTGGTGAGCAATTGCATTGTGCATCACTTCTTTGTACATATTATTATTATTATTATTATTATTATTATTATTTTCTATCTTAATAAACTGTCTTTATCTCAACCCACAGGCTTCACTTTCCCGTTTCTCTCCCCCATCCCAGAGAGGGAGGGGGGAGGGTGAGCGAACGGCTGTGTGGTGTTTAGCTGCCGGCCGGGTTAAACCATGACAGGCCCCACTGCAGAAAGCACCCTGGCCCTTCTGCTGAGTGAGCATCACCGCCGTGCACGTGAGGAGGTCCCGGAGGCTGACAGCTGCCGCTCCCATCCTTAAGCTGGATCCATGCCTGTATCCGGGGTTGAATGAAGCTTGGAATGAGTCTGTAGAGAAAAGCTGAAGTGCAAGCCTTACAGCACAGCCTTGCACAAGTGAGTAATGGGCACAGCCTTCTGCGTGGGGTTACTCGCAGTTGCTGGTTTACTCCATTGTAAAAGCTGCATAAACATGTACAGCCCCCTGCAAACAGTCCTGGATCAAAAAAATGCCCTCCAGTCCTTCAAAAGAGAAAATGAGCCAGCTGTGCCAGGCATTTAAATGCCTTTCAACAGGAGATGGCTGCCCAGGCGAGTGGGCTGTGCAGGTTCAGCAGGGATGGCCAGTGAAGGGACGTGAGGTCCGAAGGGCTGAGGGGTCCTCACAGTGGGTGCCTGGGGGGCCTGGGGACCACCAAACCCCACAGGCTGGGACATCCCAACAAGCAGGCACCCAGCTGTGGCGGGAACAGGCAGGAATGGCTGGCTGCTGGCACTGCCCACAATGCCACACAGCAGGACACAGGCTCAGGTTAAATGCCACCAGCTACCCAAGCATGAGCAGAGTGCCTTGGCAAGGGGATATACAGGAACAGCTTGGATCCTGTGCTTTCCCTGCAAGGACAAAACTAGCAGGAGGTACATGAGGCACAAAACGTCCCCACTTGGGTGCCTCTTTCCCTCCCGGCACCTTCAGGTGGGAGAACAATTGGGACAGGCAGCGTAATGCTGCCACCTGGTCGGACTGACAGATTCTTGTCTATCTGTCTGCTGCCAGAGAAACAAACCTCTCCCTTTGCAGGTGGATAACAGCTCACTCCGCTTTACTGGTAGACAAATACTCTTGCAAGAATTAAATTAAATTAAATTAAATTAAATTAAATTAAATTAAAATAAAATAAAATAATTCAATTATTTGATGAGATGTACTAGCATGCAGTGATGAGTAATAGCCCCTAGAAATAAGACACCTGCTCTAAGTAGCTAAGCAAAGGAAACACATGCTTGGGTATGATGATACAAAGTTCAGAATGAGAGACCCCTTTTTCACAAAGTGCCCCTGGATGGATTCACCACTGGTTACACCAGGTTTTTGTTTCACTGAATTGATACAGATGGGAACCCAAAAAGCCTCTTATCTTCTAATTGCTTAATACGCTGTTTGTGAGGTTTGGATGTGCTATTTACATCTCCAAACAAATTACAGAGTGATTTCCCAAGATAGCTAATATCTAGTTCCTTATAATTTAATGCTCAGTCACAGGGTCCCTTGAAGCATGAAACAAGAACAGTTCATCTGCTTGTGGCAACACCGCACCCTTCCAGATCACACTGTGTGCCGGGCCAGAGGTCTCCCCAGCCGTGCCCACCACATCATTTCCAGGGTCAGGCAGCCTACCCTGTCACACTGAGCTGCAGAAACCCATGCCTGGAAGGGCTGACAGCCCCTGCAAAGCACCCGCACCTCCAGTTCAGGGTGGACATGGGTGAGCCTGAACCTGCGGCAGAAACGGAGATTCATCCCCATGCATTTATAGCACAACATACAGCCCAGAGACTGCCCTTAGGCAAACAGCAGTAGCACAGGTCAGGAAATCATTGAGTGACTGAGCTCCTGTTTCAGGGATCAAAGTCATCTTCCCACAGGAAAATCAGAAAAATTGGGAAAACTCTTGGTAGCTGAAGCCCACAACACACACTCTCATGCTGTTTGCAAGGTGCGCGGGGTGGCCTGGCTCTGGTCTGTTGGGGCCAGCTCCCCAGGAGAGGGGTGCACACCCTGCACATGCTGCGCCCCCAGCACCTTGCTGCAGGAGCCAGTCCTGCTCACCCTCCTCCATCTCAAGACAACTGTGGGCTGGTGGGAATAGCAGCAGACATGTTCACTGCTCTATTAGCACAGGCATGATTGCAAGGCCAGGTGCTGCGCGGCAGGAGTGGAGCTGGGCTGCATTTCTAGGAAACGCTTTTCTGTCTGGCTCTGTTTCAGAAAAACTCCCGCTCGCTTTTGTAGATAAATACTAGATTGACTGAAAAATCAGTTTTCCTGGTGTAAGTTAAAGCAAGTATCAAATAGATATGAACTGCATAATACATACATTTTGGATATATTGTTTTCAACTAAAATATATATTTATATATATTGGTAGCAAGCATGGGATCCTCTCCTGGTCTGGGTGGGAGGGATGGGCAGGGCTTCACCTCAGAGGCTGGGAAAGAGGATGTAAAACAAATAGCTGGGAGGAGAAAACAAGAGCAGAAGTAGCAGTGGTGAAAAACAATATGCTAGCCTGCCAGAAGCAATGGTAAAATTTGCATTTTCTTGGACATCACCCAAAGTTTTTTTTCCTGGTACAGTGTGCAGCAGCTGTGAGTGCTAGGACGGGAAACATCAGGCTCCAGAACCTGGCACTGGATTTTCTGCCTGCAGGCGTCGCAGCAAGGAGAGCCGAGCTGCACCCAGAAGCAAGGCTTTGCCCTCCCGATGAGCACTGCCTGGGCCTGTGCCCGTGCCTGGCGGTACCCACGGAGCAGAGGCCGTGCCGGGCAGCGTGCGGGTGCCGTGCCTGCCCCACGCCCTGCCTGCAGCAGAGCCCGGGGGAGGCAGGAGCCAGCGGTGCACCGCGCACACGGCAAGAGGCAGAGCAGATGTGACCTGCCGCGCCTTTCCTGGGTGAATGCCAGCACGAGCAGGCAAGACGAATGCGCATCAACCAACAGCTTTGTTAGGCTGTGACGGGACAACTTTTTTACAGTAAGGTGTGGATAAGAGAATGGTTGTGATTGGCAGACTGCTTCTGAAATTTGTCAGTGCCCTAATGCCTCACAAAAGGTGGAAGGCAGACTTTTCTGCACAAGAAACAGTAACAGGTGCAGACTGGGAACAGTACTTCAGTCCATCTCTCCCTCAAAAACATAAAACAAGGTAATTTCTAGTATCACTGCCTGTCTCCTATTTCAGGGCACCACTGTCGAGGTCCCTCATGCACAGTTACAGTCCCACTTACTGCTTTGCCACCACAGTGCCAACATTGCACAGAGCACCAGTGTCACAACTGAAACCAAGACTTTGGGATGAATTTTGCATAGGGGGAGCACAGTTTGCCTGTCTGTAATGACGTCTCCCTGCACGTCTGAGTGGTACTTTGCTGCACATTTGAGACAAGGATGTTGTCCTTTCTTCAGCTCCATGAGAGACAGAAAATATATTTGTCCACATCTCCAAACGGGAGACATCTCCCAGGAACTCAGAGACATTTTGCTGTTTAAGGAGGGTACAGCATAAACTCCAATCATCCCTTGTGCTTTACCCTCAACTATATATACTCCATAAAGAGGGTGTTATACTAGCTCAACTGTTTACTTGACTCAGGCTATGAGGTATGGAGGGAGGCTTCCATGACCAAGGCAGTGACCTTTGTGTGTTTTTCAGGAAAAATAATCTGCCATGTGCGAGACCCGGGCACAGAGCTCCTGTGCCAGAGCCAAGGCTTCCAGCAGTGCACCTCAGAGCATGCTCCTGCAATCTGCGTTCTGCTGACACTGACCAGCTCCATCCTTAACATTTTTCCTGGCAGAGCTCTATCCCTAAGTTAATCACCAATGTCCAGTCCTCAGGTGGGGCATAGCTTGGTTTGTCCCTCCCCAAACCTCAGCTTGAGCCGAGGCTGCGTACAAACTGAGATGCCAACATATCTGAGGTGAGTTCCCAGACTCCACTGGTTTTTCTGTGATTTCTTTTTACCTACTTTTCAGCAGTATTCAAGCAATTCTGTCTGCCCAAAGTTTTGATACCAGTTGCAGATCAGAAGCATCATTTTTACTCTCTGTCAGTAGGGCTCTTGCCTGGTTTTGTAGGTTAGGATCGGTCCTTTTCATCCAATTTTGTCAGTCCTCACAGAATTCCAATTTTTCATCCAATTTTTCAGTCCTCACAGAATTTAGTATTTCTTCCAACTTTTTTTTTTTTTTTTTTTTTTTTTTTTTTAATATTCCATTTGTACCCCTTTTTTCCTTACCTTGGCTGTACTCTTCTGTTGTCTTCTCTCCATTACCTGTCTGATGTGAGAAACAAGGCATTGGACAATGGTTTATACATGATCCAGAATTTCCTTAAGCCTTTGAACTCTTTGCACAGATACCCTTCTGGATCTGTCAGACAGATACTTCCATTACACAACTCAAATGTTCAAGAATAATAGTCTGTATCTTTTCAAATATCAAAACTTACTCCCACTGGAAATCAATCATCAGACAGACAACAAGAGACATGTAGGATAGCAGAGAATTGCCTGCCAACTTTCTTTTTCTATAAAAGCTCATGAAAGTCAGTAAAATATAAATGACTTGTCAAAGGCAGCTTAAAGAGAGAAACTGAGAATATAATTATGGCCACAAAGTATTTGCACAGATAGTTGCAGTAAGGGCGTGTACAGAGGAAGACGTGTCAGAAGCGCCGGTTACGTGTCCAGAAGCAGAAGGCTGTGAGCTCTGAGCAGATGATCCAGGAGGCCACAGCTAGAACAAACTATGGGACAACAAACCTGGCAGAACTATGGTAAGGGTAATGTTGGCTTCAGGTCGGAGAGCAGTGACGCTTTCCTGACCCCTATCCTCCTTGGTTGTATACATCTGTAGAAAAGAGGGATGTAAGACTATTGTGGAATTTGCAGCTGTTACCATACAAGAACTCTGTATTTGAAGATGAAATACGGCAGCTACCAAAATGGATGAAATTGTTCTTAGTCATTTGATTAAAACTTTTAAATGAATGTGCAAATAAGCAATGGCAGATACAATTTTCTTACGAGAAGAGAATGAAATCTGAGACACGACAAAGATGAATATATGTCCCATTATTTTTAGCGTGTGTTCGCCATAGCAGCACCACGCCTTGCTGGGGCTGGGCTCCATTCGCCATCACAAGCCCTTCGTGGAAGCGGCCCAGCTGCCCTGCCCTCCTGTGCCCTCGACCCTGCTGGCAGAGCAGCTCCCAGGTGCTGATACAACTCCCCACCTCGCTGCTGAGCCCGGGGTGCCAGGACACAGACTGGGATGGGGGCACAGGGCCACAGAACTAGGAACACCCTCAGGATGGCAGCCTCAGCTTCTGCCCCCTGAGCACCCATGGCCCTCTCCTGCCCCTTGTCTTCCCCAGCACTACCTGTGACCCACGGTAATAAAATCTGCTGAGAATCGAAGCTCTGCTTTGCTCCTTCCCTATCCCCATGTCATGTCCACAGTACTAATACTCAGTTTTTGTCACTAAATATCTTTTTATTTATGCACAAAACCAAACAAACAAAAAACCACAACCTTGCATTATCAATATTTTAATTAACCTTTAGGCGAGCTTAAAAAAATAAAATATTAATAATCTGCATTTTCTCCCTGTCTTGAGTTATCTTTATAAAGTGCTTAACTACTTACTACCTTTCCTGTTGCTTGTATGAATCAACAGGATAAGGTCTTTAACTTTGCATCATGTACAGATATCATCCTGAGAACTTGTCACTACAGATAATCACAGCACTGACTTTTCATAAAAATACTTCCTACATTTGTGATTTTGCCACTGCTAAGTTCTCTCTTGGAAAGGTTAATGCATTTTGTTCTGTATCGCTGCAGTTTTTCCTGTCTCCTTGGATAGCTTCATTTGCATGAAGAACCCAGATCATTTTCTCTGATTCTTAACTATTCTAAACACTTGGAAATTCCAACTTACTTTGGGGGAAGGCAGTCTGAGAGCTAGGGGATGCCTGTTACTGTTGGGGGCTGAATTATCCAGAATTTTGTTCTCCCAACACAGACCTCCCGAGCAGTAATAACTTATGGAAGATAAGTCTCAAGGACCTTGTCAGTACAGGCCTGGACTATTACACTTTTCTGAAGGAGAGAGAGAGATATCATTGGAAGGGCACAAAAAAGCTCCAGGCATACCTCCTCTCCCTCAGCTGGGGAGACTCTGTGGCACTCCTGCTGTCAACATCATAATCATGGGGGTGATTATCTGAGCTCCTGCTTAGAAAAGCCACCTATTTTTGGAATTTCCAGACTTTAGCTGTTGTAGCTGTGGCCTCCAATTAGCACTTGTGTGTAATGTCTGCCTAGTGCTCCAGGAGGGTCCAGACAGAGATGCCCACCAGTGACAACATCCATGACTCCTCCTAGAGAACAGCCTGGCACCCAAATGCTTGGGCTCTCTTTCTAATCTGTGTGTGTCATCATCACTGTGTTTATGCCAGCTTTGGTGAAATGGTTTAGGTGTTTTTAATTAGAGTCCTATCATCTTTCACTGTGGTGAGACTTTGGCTCAGGTGGGAACAAGGCAACTCCTGCAGGTGATGCAGCCAAAAGCAATGAGTACTGGTAAAATGGAACGGTATTAGTGTGGAACAGGTGTTCCAAAGTAATCCCCTTCTCTCTGCTCATTAACTTACTGGTGTCATGCCCGTATGCCCTAGGGCAAGTCTGTCAAGCAGCTGCTAGCTCTGGTGTGTTTGGCAGCTCCATTGCCTAGCAGAGCACTGAGGCTCTACTGGCATCTCATAATTGCAAAAGTAAGAGGACAAACTTCCCTGCTCTTCCTCCCACTCAGGTCTTTTCCACAGCCATTTTGTTGTGGGCTGAGATGCAATATGCCAAAGCTGGACTTGTCTTCTATTTAGGTACCAAAGTCATGTCTGTATGAGACCACAAAACTCAGGGGTTTTTGGAAATACTTGAGAAAAGTGATGCCAGAGAAAACAAGTGCAGTCAGGAGCAGCTTCGCTTTTTGCCCAGGTGGTCTATGTCTGCAATTGCTCAGGTTAGTAAGAAGCTTCAAATAGTGTCTAACAGACATGGTCCCATGGTTGTGGTGTTTCAGGGTTTTTCTTTTTTTTTTTTTTTTTTTGGGGGGGGGGGGTTGGTTGGTTGCTTGTGTTTTTTTTTTTATTATTTATTTGGTTGGTTGTTGTTGTTTTACAATTGAGACTCCATGCACTTCACTTAATTTTCCTTTCCTTATGCTGACTTCTGCCTGGAAAAGAACAAGTGTGTTTTTTGCAGCTGACAGGGACACCCATCATATACCCAGTGCACAGCTTCTCTATTGAGCTAAGAGGAATAACACTGGGCACTCTGCTATCCCATTTTGTCTTCAGTGAATGACCTGCCCTGAGCTGTGCATACCTGTTATTCATTTCAAACTCTTTAATGACTATAGAAAGTACCAAATGAATATTAGAGGGCTATGATCTGTACTAAAGCAATTCTCCTGTGTACAAATTGTTTTTTGTCAAGTGATAATTGTATGCTTGTTCCTAGACTCATAACCTAAGCCAGAAGATTACTGCCTAATTGGGAAAAATAAGCACACAGGAGTTAAATAATGGGGATGAGGAAGGTATTGCATTAATTGATCACATATGCCAAGTAATTCAGCTTCAAAATTTGTCATTGTCACTTTTCCAACACAAATTTTGAAATAATGGTGCTTCATTAAGTCTGTTAGGGTCTTCCAGAGTGAGCAGTGACTGACCACTCACAATAAGTTAATTAAAACCATTTCACACTAGAAAGAACAAATGTTGGTGGACATTAATTGATTTCCTGTTACTATATGCTCAGGTCTGAATGATGTACTAGAGACACTTTAGCTACACCCACTTCATCTAAGTCAAACACAACCTTTATTGTGCAATTAATTTCACTTTCCCATTAGTAACTACTATTAGAACAAAGTTAAATACCATAACTGCCCTAGCTTTTCTTCAGTTTGCCCTGCAGTTTCTAGGTAATAGTTTATTTTATACCAATCCACACCCTTTAAAAAAAAAAAAAAAAAAAAAAAAAAAAAAAGATTGATGGCAAGTACTGATGACTCAGTCACATTTCACTGACTCTTCACCTCTGCCAATTACATTTAATATGTTCACTATCTAAGCACACTTTCTCATTATTTGTACCTCCTAGATGATGTCTGATGTCAGGAGACAAAAAGATGGAGTGTTAGTCTGGCTATGTTTCACTGTGCAAAACCAAGGAGAAGCATCCAAGAAGCCCCTTTCCCTCTATTGCCTTTAAGCCATCTTGGTAAATTATGGCATGGTTCAGCCATGTGCTTCAGAAGTAGTGTTAGGCATCAAACCCAAACCCCTCTAATCAGCTATGTTAACCCTGCCTGAGTCTTCGTTATCCTCTCTCCTTCCCTGACAGAAGGAATTTCCCAGCTGTGCAGGATCAGCTCCTCACTGTGCTTAGTTCTCACACTGTGGTGATAACACTGAGCAGCATTTGATGTTTGCATCACTAGTAGATCACAGCTATGTTTCTTACTCTCAAATTGAGCTAATAACCACAAAGAGCATAAACATCAGTCTCTGTCCTGTGTGGAAACCTTTCCCTACTCCACCTCCACAAAATCTTGTAGCTTAACAGTGGCTGCAAAGATTTAATCAAAAGCACTCTATAAACACTGTGTTTTGAGTGACTGTAACATTCCTATATCTCCTGGTAATATCTGGTCTAAATGTTTTGTGAAATAATTCATTAACTACAAAGATACAAACTCAGGTGCAGAGAAATTGTGTGTAAATTCAGATCAAATACAGCAATTAGTTTATGTCCTGGTTTTGACTAGGATTGAGTTAATTTTCTTCCAAGTAGCTTGTATTGTACTGTTTGCTTGCTTCTAAACAGCTTGCTTCTAAAAATAAGGGGAAAATCCAAAAGAGTTAATGTTTCTTTAGAGAGTTGAAATGAAAAGTTCCAATATTAGCTTAAAGACTAGGCTTTGAAACTGCGTTTTATAGACAGAAAAAAAATGTCCATTTTGGTTCAATAAAAAATCTAATGAAGCTGAAGAGAATCCTAGTGATGGATACTGAATGAGAATAAAAGCATTGTCACCTAGCTCTAACCCTGACACGCTAATGATTGTATGGACTCAGAGCTGAGGCTGTTTGCACCAGCCTCTCCCCCAGCGCCATGCTGGCAGAAGGGGCGGGTGGTGTTTGCAGACACCTACCTGCAGCCACATGCAGTCACGACTGGCCAGTATCTGAGGAGGCAGGCAGCAGCACTTTCATGGCATGATGTGCACGTTTATTTCCTGTTAGCCTTGAAAATGGCTGTGCTGAAAGGCTGAGCCCCAGTAAAGCAGTTCTCAGTGGTTTATGAGCAGTGGTCATCTCTGAGTCTGGAGAGGGCTCCTCCAAATCAGTGCCCTGCAGGCAGCTTTGTGTTTGACTGAGGACTCTCAGAAAGAGTTCCTCCAGGATGGGTGACCGCACCCTTCAATCTCCTTTCTGTACAACTAAGTTCTTTCATAATCTGCCCTTTTCCTATTTACTTACTCTGTATCTTATGGCGGTTCCACTTCATTGTCATTTTCAGCAATGAAGTGTTCTGACACTCCGTAAAACAGATTGTAGTGAGGTTGGATCTTGTATGAACAAGTGGCTAGGCTATCCTACTTCAAACTGCTGTGCCTTCAGCTAAATTGCAGCTGCATTTGAGAGGGGAGCGCTCTTGCAGTGCCTCTCTATTCTCTGCAGCTCACACGTTGCATCGTTTTTTTCTGCTCTAGTCCATGTGCCTCTCTGTGCCTGCACTTTGCGCTCTTGGTCTAACCTCCTTGTAGGGCATGGTCCTGGGGGCTGTTCTGCTCATGTTTTCATGGGAAGAGAGGAGCAAAGTTCTTTGATTTCAGGGTGCCAGCCTTCGGGGAGCAGGTTAAAGGGTTGAGAGCTTGAGCAGCACTCATCCTCCATTGCACTCAGCTGTGTGCTGGTTTGGAAAAGGGCTCAGACACAGCAGGCTGGTGTGTCTCCAGTTCCCCTTTCACAGGACTCTGTCCCAGGCTCCTTTACCCTCTTAGTTTCTTATCCCCAAGAAGTTTGAACTGCATAGCTGGGACAAATCTGTTATCTTAAAGGTCATCAAAGACCCTTCACTCATCATCTCTATTCTTTAACTGTGGATTGTATCATTCAAACAGGGAAAAATCTGGTAACTCCCTGAGTAGATTGCCCCTTGTAAAAGTTTTCTGTAAGCCCTGATATCTAAAGGCCAATTAGGAGTGGAGACAGTCTGCTTTTTTTTTTTTTTTCTTTTGCTAAAAACTCTAATTTTCTCTCTCTTTTTTAAGTGTGCAGAATTGTAAATATTATAATTGCATTAAATTTCTTCTTTAATGAACAAACAGCTGTATAATTATAGGAGCGTGTTCACACCTCTGTTGTAATGGTTGTTTAAGCATTTTAATTATACACTTTGTTTCCAAGGGTTGGACTCCACTCTGGGAGAGCAATTCTCAGTGCAAAACAGTTCATCAGCCTTTAGCCTAAAAGTGTGCATTTTTGCTCTAATTTACCTAGGAACGTTGTGAAAGTTTGGGTGTGTGCCCAAAGCTGTGATGTGCCTTTTTCATTTGATTACCCTGTCTGTAGCTCCACAAATCCCAGCAGTCTCTGCAGGTGACCAAAGGCAATTACCAGACTTCCAGAGAAGCTCTGGGCTTTTAAGTTCCTTGCCATTCCTTGGTGAACCATGTTATTTGTTTTATTATCGCTGAAGGTGAAAGCACCCCAGATGTTTGGCTTACCGGTGCTCCTGTCTGCTATGAGACAGCCTGTATGATTTCTCATTCACACACAAATCAGCTTCCTTGCTTCTCACCAAGTAACAGGGTGAATGGCTTCCTTAACTGGCTCTGCTCCTGCTGCCTTTCCAGTAATGACCATTACATATAACATAGCTAGGAGGGTCTGCTACGTCTTCAATACTGTAGTGTTTTAGAAATTTTGCTTTGTTAGGAACATACTTTGGATGCACATCCTTTCATGCCTAGGGCCTTCATAGTTTTAGTTTTCTCTTAATGTTTCCTTAAACACTACACATTGTATCTTCAGACATGGCATTCACCTAATTAATGGGTGTAAGAAGAGAAAGATTTAGCCAGTGCCCCATACCACCACAACACATATCGTTCAGCAGTACTGACTTTCCTGGCACCACTCGTGTGGAGCTGGGAAGGCGATAGGACCCCACAAAGTCAAAACTGTGTTGTTGCTCCATAGAGGTGCACATATAGAGAAACAAAAACATGGGAGCTAAACAATGAAGCTTTCTTTCTGTGGCTTAATAGAGTAATAATAATAATAATAAAACACACCACATTTCAAAATGAAATGACATAATAATTATGCCATATGGCTCAGCAAGGATGTTATTCACAACAACTGGTTTAAGAGTGAAAATTTTAGTGATTGTCCACAAGCAGCAGCAATTTAGAGATTCAGAAATAATTTGCATATCTGGCAAAAAATGTATATATATATTGATATCATCCTTCCATTCTACTGAAGATGTCGGTCACACACTCAGGAAATTCCTCGTTCTCTGAGTCTGATGTGACTCACTAGACTGTAGTGAAATGAAGCTTTTGCAGAAGAAATTGCTTGCTGCCAGGTGCAGTTATTGTCAGGTCCACCCAAAAGTTCCACTGGAATTTCTCCCTTATTTCATCCAAAAAGCAAGAATCCCCAATTTCCTCAGTTCTTGCCTGAAGCACCTGGAACAGTTTAACAGAGGCGGGCTTTGCCCAGTGCAAAGGGCTCTTGAAGGCGTGAGGAGCAGATGGAGGCTGAAACTGGAAGGGATGAGGGAAATGGACAGTTCCCTCCAGTTAGTGTATTGGGTTAAACTGCTAAACACTTCTGAGAGTTGGTAAATGCTTAAATAAGCAAATGATAGGAGGCTCCCAATTCTTCTTCTTCTTAGGCAAACAGTTTTTCCTCTGACTCAGGAAACTGACATACGAGCCTGATTTTTCCCTTGTAACTGCTGGTTTCATCAGGTGCATTTTGGAATAACACATGTCTAACTGAAATCAGACATAGAAAACGTCAGCAATGTTCCAAACAACGAATGGCATGTGTCTTATTTATACTTAAAATAATAATATTAGTAAAATCTTAATCTATTCATTTGGCTTTTCATTTCATGATCAGTGTAGGTGAAGGTGGGTAACAGACTGAGCTCAGATTCACCTGCAAGGAGGGGTTTTTGGTTGCTTTTGCTTTTTATTATTATTATTATTATTATTTAGAGATTTAGAGATTTTTAGAGACCTGTTTCAGTTGAGTGTGGCTGATGTGTTATCACCAAAGTATTTAGGCCCTTTTTAGCATAGGTGTGAAAGTTATAAAAGATCGAAGCATGCAGGTAAAACAGAATGGAGACTTTAGGGCAAGTAGGAAGCATTGTGCTCTGGTTGCCAATTGCAAGATGAAAATTCACTACATTAGCTCAATCTAGACACATCTGTACAGATGGAGTACAGGGCTGGGTAAGAAGACAGTGAGAAGGAGATGGAAATAACTGGTGGTATAAACAGTGCTGAGCCTGATTATTACTCGTTAACAAATACAGCGGAGGGATGCGCCAGCAGGGAGTCGACAGCCTGTCCATTCCTGAGTGCTGGGGGACCGATCATTCAACTGGTGCTTCTGTGAGAGGACTCCATCCCTCTCCTTTGTGCTCTCTCTCAGAGGAATTGAACTAATGGGGAATGGGTGGGGGAAAAGTCTTCAAGGTAGTCTGTATAGCTTGGTAAGTTAGGTTCCAGATGAAGGAAAAATGAATTATCGCTGGAAAAATAAATGGGATCAAAGCTGGGATTATTTTTAGAATGAGAGGGATTAAAACATATTATTTTTTTTGGGGGGGGGGGAACAAAAACAAACAAACAAAAGACAAGTGTGAGGAGCAAAGGGGGATGGCAGAAGAGCAACAAAAGCAAAATGGGAGATCAGAGAGGGTATGAGCAGGTATGACTGACCAGGTGGAAGACCAGGTGGAAGATGGGAGGAGAGAATATAAGAAATTTCCCTTTTCCTGCCACAGAGGCAAAGGAGAGAGATGCAGGGGAAGGGAAGCAGTGTGAACCTCAGCTGGGAGGGCGGGGGCAGCAGCAGCTCCTGCAGCTGGGCTTTGTGCACCGCAGCTCAGTGTGAGGCAGCCCACCGTGCTGAGGGCAGCAGCATGGACACAGTGGGGAGGTTTGCCAAGGAAACGTCCCTTCTCATCTCAAAGGGCATGTGACAGATTTTCTGTGTTTGTCTCAGTGCAAGAATTAAGGCAACTGGCCAAGGAAATATCTTTCCTTGGACAAATGTTACTATCACCAAAAATATACTCAGTTTTGTAAATGGACATTTCACTCAGTCTAATATGTCAGAGATGATCAGGAAAGAGAAGCTGGGCTTGGTTCTCCTACTCCCTGAAGCCCCCTGAGGCATCACCTTATTTAAATAGAAGAATCATTTCACCACTTCCACTCTTCATCCATTGTCCTCATTTGTTTTCATGATTACTAATAAAGAAACTCTTTTGCAATAAATCATTAACCTTGAATAATAATTCATTAGGATTTCCTGGCTGAAGTCAAGTGGGTTAACATCTCATAGCAAGAAAGTGAAGACAACTCAACACTCTGAGAGGCCATGCTTTAAATGTGCCCAAAAGCTGTGCTGGGCAGCAGAGAGAAACCAAGACCTCCTCTTCTTTGGAGACCCATAGCTCTGGGTGGTGTGACTGCTCTGCAGGACATACCCAAAGCTTGGCCAGCCCTCAGCATACATTCCAGCTGCATGCTCTGTTTTCCCTTCTCTCTATACTGCAGAAAATATTGCTGCTGTCTCTCTAATATCTTCTCCACAGGTCAGGTCCTCAGCCATGCCTTCTCAAGCACAGACTTAATTTCCCATTAGAACTCTCTGGTGTGACGTTAATTGGAAGGTTTGGGTCAAATACTATTTGGCTGGCTTTGAAACTGCATTCTTTGCTTTCTTGTGACTAACCTGTCATCTTTCATATGCTTTTATTGCTTTTTCTGAGAGAGACGTATTGATCCCTTACACTGTGCTGTTGAATGCTGCCTTTTCTCAGGGCGACTCCCATCATCCCTCTTCAGTGGCGTGTGATTAATTTGTGCATCGTGTTCACTGGGTTACTGACTCCCGCAAATGAGAAAATACATGCTGTCATTATTTTCAAATACATTTCCAGGAGGGAGGGGCAGGAGGCCACCCAAGTTAGCTGGCGTTGGTGCTGAACCAGGACCCATGTTCCTTCCCAGGGAGAGCCATGGGGGGGCCTCTCCAGCCACGCTGCCCACCACGGGGCTGGGAGCCAAGCCAGGCTTCCCATCACCCCTGGCTAATTGGTGACAACAAAATGAGCCTTTTAGCGGAGATCATGATGTCCTGTGACATGTTCTGGCTACTGGTTGCTCTGCGTGAAGATAGATGCAGGAAGTGGGAGGTCGCTGGCAGGCACAGCAGGGCTCTCAGCTTGACCTGATGGCCTCCCTCTCTGTAGAGGGAAAGGTTTTGGATCAAAGTGTTCATCTGCCTGAATTATTCTTTTGGTCTCATCTGTTGCCTGTAGCCTTGCCAATGATACAACAATATAATTAGACTGCACAGACAGTTCCACCCCACTGTCAAAAGCTTCTGATTAGTGAGATCAGAGACTAAGTCTGAGGTTTATGTTTCAGTAAGTCTTCCCACAACAAGGTGAGAACACCAGTATGATCCCAAACTCTGTGAGGAGGCAAGAACTGCAATTCAGCTCAGAGCTGATTCCCATAATTAGCCAGATTGGACATATTGTACCTCCAAATTCATTTTCAGGATAAATTATGCCACATTTGCAAATCACTGTAAAACCATTTTCATCTGCAAAAAATTATTGTGAGATTTCCTCTTGTTCTCAGATCTGGCGAAAGCAAATTTTCACATCCTCCCTCTAAACTGACATTGCCAGGAAAACATTTTCCAAAGCGAAGTGTGTAATACTCCCTTACTCATCTTAATTCAAACCTGTACCCTGAGTGCCACAAGAATCTTTGTTATTTTGCCTTCCGATAGATTATGAACTCAGGTCAGGGACAATGTCTCCCCATGCACTTGCAAAATACCGGGAAACCCACTGGCTTCATGGACGGTGAATGATGAATATGGAGCTCGCTCAATGACAGACAATGTAGGCCAAGGGCAGCTCCAAGAAACATTTGCAATACTTCATGAAACAGGATGCAATACTTCATTTTTCTCTGTGAAGCTGTGTTCAAAGTGCTGCATAAGAACTAATACCATGGAAGGAAACAAATTTTTCTATTCTTCATTTGCTTCAAGTTGAGGAGAGAGTGACCCAGGACTTTAATCAGGGTTACATCTATTCCAGAGCCAATAAACAGCTAAGGAAATAAGCAAGCAGGTCTGGCGAAAATCTTCCCAGGACAATGCAGGGACAATGCACAAAAAGCTTACAGAAATAATGTGTCCAAAGATGCTTTTCTATCATTACTTAATGTATATTGTTATAACAATGGGAGACTTTTTAATGACTTATTCTGATGTAGAACTTCATATTGCACACATTTACCTCCACATTATTCCTTGCTCTCAAATTTCCTGTTATAAAGTCAGTTTCCTTAAACATTGCTAGCATTCTTTTCTTGCTAGATAATTTCTTTGTATTGAGCAACATCTGCAGTTACAAAATCTGGCTTTTTTGGAGTAGACGAGCCCTATTTCTATTCTTTTTTTTTTTTTTTTTTTTTTTTTTTTTTTTTCCTTTTTTAAAAAAATTTTTCAAAAATAAATTTGATTAAAACAAACAACAAAAGTTATTCAAAGCCGATTTACAGGAAGGAAAATTAAA
>CM021735.1:64139562-64156716 GCA_011075105.1 Heteronetta atricapilla
TTTTTTTTTTTTTTTTTTTTTTTTTTTTTTTTTTTTTTTTTGTGCCTTTATGAAAGCAATATGTATCATCTTCAATTTGGCTTAGATCAAGCTCCAAAGGTCTTTCAGAGCCTTTTTCCAGGTATGAATATTCAAGATTATGAAATCAGAATTTCCTGTCTCAAAAATACCCTGCAATATTAATTTCAAGTTCCCTGCTTCCTACGAGCACCCTGCATTAACTGGGATACTTGTAGAAAGATGACACACGCAGAGCAAATCCTACTAATAACAGGAGTGCTACCTACAAGTGATCATTACACAGTGCTTTCCAAGACCCGAGCATAGATACATCACCTTCCCAGTTCCCAGTACTGTCTTCTGTCTGTCTCGGGCAGTGACCTGTCCCTGACCAAGGGTAAGAGCTGATGTCAGGGGACGAGGAGCGAGTTGAGCATGTAGCTGTGTTTCCTGAGGTGCTTTCTCAGCCTCCAGCAGCTGAGGGATGAAATCTTCACAGAGAAGTGGTTTTCTTCTTAGGAATAAAAACACCAGAACTGGACAAACTGTGTGTGCATGTGTCTGTGTACACATCCCTGTGATTAGGAGAAGGATTAATTCAGGCCTGATTTTACCATCCTCTCCTTGCAAGTCTCTGGCTGTCTCCCTCACAGTATGGCCTCCCTCCTAGCAGGAACTCCTTAAGACTGGTCCTGCTTCACTCCGTGCCCATCTGCGCCCTGCCCAGGCGATGCCCAGTGCCATCCCTGGGTGGGAAGGAGTGGGACAGCACAGATCTTTCCTCTGATCTGTTTCTCAACTTCTGTCCTATGCTGCTGGGTCCCCCAGAGCCACAAAAAGCTGCTGGTCTTTGGCTGGTTCCATGCTCAGCTGGTTTGACATGGGCCAGGGGCTAACCTGACATCAGCTCATGGATGGGAGAGCAGGAGGAGCCTGAGAGTTGCTGCTGTTTCTTTGTCAGTTCTGATGAGCAGCATGTTAACATGACAGAAGAGCAGCAGCATTGCCACCTCTCACCCATAGTTAGCTCTCAACCCTGATTAAAAAAAAAAAAAAAAAAAAAAAGGTATTGAGAAGTGCAGAGAAAGTGAGAAAGTATAGACCAGTTCAATTTAGGCTATGCACATATCTATATATTCCTGCTTAGCTTTTTAAGAAAGCCAATATATATATATATATATATTCTTGAATACTCTGCCAGAAATAGTGAACACCAGGATTCGATGTACCAGGGAAAAACCTCTATTATCTTTGAAACATGTTAAAATAGCATTGGCAGACAGCAGCTAATAGCAGTTTTACACAGGATAAATGTGAAAAGGAGAACTTGAAATTTCACACAGCACTGAAAAGAGAATATATTTTTGATATCTTAGAGCAAATACTGGGTCACTTCCTGAGGTGCAGTAATTCAGAAATAAAATAGGTCCCTAAAGGAACAATGGCACTCTTCTCTCTGGAGGAAATGCTCAGTGAATCCTTTCCCATTTCCAAATGTGCAAGGGTCAAACTGTCTCCTGCCCTTATTGTGCATTTTCTGTAGGAGGCTGAGGTTACTTGCATGATCTCACAGGTGTGGGATGCTTTATAGATTGCTTTATGCAGTACATTCTGCCTGGAAAAGCAAACCTTTAGTATTTCTCCATACATGACTTTGCACAGGAGGCTTCTCAGGAAGTTGAACTCAACTTGTGCTATGAATGGTTTGAACAATTTTTATTATTTAAAGATAGATATATATTACCAGAACTAAACATGAACTTTTAATTTAGAGTTTCAAACAGAAGGAACTTCAGCCACAGATGAGCACAAGTTTAAACTCAGCCAAAAGAACTACTGTCCATTTCCCAGTACCTCTTGTCTTTAATATATATATATATATATATATAATACATTTAAAGTTTGGGATAATTTTATAATCAGTCTTACTGACATCTGTCTTACACTTTCTTCAATTATATTTTCATCATCAAAGAAACTGTGAACCTACTGCAGCTAGACAAAAGCCCTTCAAAATGGAAGCCTTCCTCAGTGTCTCACTCCTGATCAGAAATGCTCCCAAGTGGCAGTCTCCAGACCTCACAGTTCATAATGTAAGGACACTTAATGACATTCCTCATTGCATTTCTGTCTCACAAGGGAAGTGTGTCAATGGTGTGTGTCTAGTACACCATGTTGCAAACTGACTGGAAAACAGGTGGAAATGCATCATCACTGGTTTGCTTAGGAAAGTGCTTCTGACAAAAAATCACGGACAGTTTCACTAAGTCTTCGTAGAAAAGAACACTTGATTTAAAAGCATGAAATAAGAACTGCATCCTTAGACAAGATAAACATTATTTTCAGGTCAGTGAAAATTAGGCATATTAATAGACAGTTCCTGATTACTGAATGCAGAATTGATTTGCTGTCCTTTGTCTCACTTGAGGCAAACTGAGAAATAAATGACGAGAGCCAGCAGAGAGCATCCTCCTTCCAAGGGCCACAGAACCGTGCAGTGCCTGCAGAGCAGTTTGGGTGAGGTGTGCCATCCTTGTGAACACGCCTGGTGTTTCTGTGTCCTTGGTGATGCCAGGAACTGCTGGGCGTGGCAGACACATGGATCCAGCAAGGAAAGACACCAAAGAGGTCCTTGGTGTATCCCTGATTACTAATCAAGATTTGCTAACTACACGGTGCAAGATCTGATTGAGAAATCATTGCAAGCTACCCAAACCTCCCTGGTCTGAGCGGGGACAGCTTTCAGTGCCAGGAGCAGCACAACGTGGATGCATTTCCACTGGGATGGTAAGAAACAGACGGTGGAAGAGCTCTTGCACAGGGAGCCCCTCTCGCCCACCCCAGACACCAGGCTGCAGGGGCAGAGCAGAGAACAGCAGGCGGACGGGGCCTGGTGCCGTCCCTGCTCCTCCAGGGTCTGAGCCCAGCTGCCATCAGTTGCTGCTGTCCGCTCTGCTGCCCTGCTGTCAGCATGAGTCCTGTCACAGCACATTTGAGCACAACCTGGTTTCATTACAGTTGTGAAATAAATACAGATGAATCTTGGATTTGTGACTGTGGTGCGGATAGCACTGATTCTCAGTAAGCCCAGTGTTAGCAGCTCCAGAAAAGAGAGCTCCCAGGTAAATGCCAAGAATTTCCTTTTCAGCCCTGCCTCTATATACATGAGCTATATTCAGCTCAGCTGTGCACACAAGTCTAGGTCCACACTGCTTTAAGTGTTTACTTGAGTGCACAGTTCAAGCTCTTGTCTAGTTTTATTTCTCAGGTTGTTAATGACATATTCAGTTTAGTCATTTACTTCACAGAATCACAGAATCATCTAGGTTGGAAGAGACCTCCTCACCGAGTCCAACCTCTGACCTAATGCTAACAAATCCTCCCCTAAACCATATCCATATGTTCTACATCTAAACGTCTTTTAAAGACCTCAGGGATGGTGACTCAACCACTTCCCCGGGCAGACAATTCCAGTGCCTAACAACCCTTTCTGTAAAGAAGTTCTTCCTAATATCCAACCTAAACCTCCCCTGGTGCAGCTTTAGCCCATTCTCCCTCAAATTCCCCCTACTAGCAATTGCAAAAAGCAGAGGTGGTTGGAAATTTATTGCTGAAACTCAGTTTTTGTCAGCAAAGAGTGATGTGTTGAGTCAGAAATTTGGAACTATTGAAAACCGAGTACAGGGAAATTGTGAGTGCTCTCCTTGACTGTTACCTCTCTCAGACCAAGAGCAGAAGTGCTTATGAGGTTCCCGAGAGCTGCCTGGTTGTTTCTTCAGGAACTCTGCTGAAAGTTCAGGGGCTCTTTCAGCAGTAACTCTTCTTTCTTTTCAGAGAGCCCTTTCTGATTTCTGGTGTGAATCTTCATTGTGCATGAGACTCTTGCTTGTTGCTGTTTCCACAGGTGCTTTGAGGAACAGGGCCTCTCTTCTTCTCTGCAGCAGATTCCTAAATGCCTGAAGCCCATTACATTAGCTCTTCTCAGGCACTGCTTTTTCTGAAATGACCAACAATGGAGCAGATCAGCTCTGGCAGGTGACCTGCTCATGCACAGCCCCAGCTCTCACTTCAAGTGTTGGGGATGCTCACCTGGCCAGCAGGATATCTGCTGCTTGGTGCTGTGCACTGCAGAGCCATCGGTCCTCCTCTGTCCTCTGTGCGTGGCCTTCAAAACAACAATTTCTGTATTAAACCAACAGCCAGTAGCCCACTAAAATTTGCACAAAATACAAGTCACCAGGTCTTAACTTAGTTGAGTTAGGTGTCCATTTCACAGGACTACTGACTGCAATGGGGAAGACATGTTTTTTCTGATTTTTTTTTTCTATTAAAATTTTTCAAAGGATGTTGCTTAAACCAGAACAGAACAAAACCACATGCAATTAGCTGCAAAGTAAATGATACTATTCAATTCACAAGAGTTTTGTTTCCTGCTTTTCAGAAGCACAGCACTTCAGCGCAGGATATTCATCTATAATAAAGAAACAAACTCTGCATAGCAGAATCCTGCTGGGATTTGGCAACTTACTTCCATGAACTGATTGTCAACAGTGGGGGAATTAATGGTAATGTTATGAACAGTGTACATCTGCACATTAGCTCTTTATGTTAGGCAAGCATACATCACACTGGCCATGAAATTAATTACAGAATGACATGGAATCCTTGTTATAAATACAACGCAATTAGGCAGTCTTGTCAACTATTTAATGTATGTCATAATCTCAGCAAACCCATTTCTCTCAAGGATTTGCAACTTCTTTCAAACATTATAACAGTTTGCTCAGTTAAAGTGGTTGACTTGTAAAATAACGTGTTCTGCTAATGGTGATTTTTTTTGGTTTCACATCCTTTAGAACAGATTATTGTAAAGATTTCTCTGCATTACAGAGTTTATTTCTTCACATTTTCTTACACTGTTTCCTTATTACTTAAATTACTTTCCCTTTGTGTCTTGTCATCATACTAATTCAGCACAAACTGGATATGTAACAGGGTCTGTGGCTAAATATGATTCCTGCGGGAGTGCTAAGATGGAGAGAGCAGAAGGCATGCGCCCACCCTCACCCAACAGCTACGCACGTTATCAATAAGTTAAGCAGTTATCTGGTTAAAATATATAGTTAACCTTAATTAAGAATTTAGGTATACAATTATGCATGGCTGTTTAATACTGCCCATTAGGATTTATAGGAGATCACCAGTTATGTCACATGAAGTGAATTCTCCAGCACAGTTCCATCACACATAGAAATCTGCTGTCCATTTCACCAGGCCTGTAACTATTTATTACTCTGAGGTCAGCTTCTGTCGTCTCCCCCTTTATGAAGCGGTGTTGCCCACAGCACAGGGACAGGCAAAGACCCCATTACCCCCCGCTGCAGTGAGAGGTGACCCCAGCACACATGGCCATCAAGTGCCCCTGGCTTGGCCCTGGCCAGCAGCGCCTGCCTGCGGGTGCCTGTCCGGGGGCTGCGGCATCAGTGCGCTGTGCCAGGGCAACAGGCTGCAAGGGGCGAGCGGGATGGGAGCTCAGCTCCACCCTGATGAGACATGGCACAAAATCAGTCATGGGGTAAAAACAGGCAAACCAAACAATACCTGAGATGGAGAAAAAGGCACAAAGCTGTTCCCACACTGACTTGAAGCCTGATGTGGTTTGGATCTATTGCTTATTGCGGTCGTGAAGAAGGTTAAAGTAGTGAGATCGTCAAGAACATGGAATGCTAGGAAACATTTCTTGCTGTTTTAACATGTTCTTGTTACCCTGTGAGCAAATCCAAACAAACAAACGGCCAAGATGTGCAGAGGCAGGCCCAGGCACCAGCCGGCACGGTCGCAGTGCAGCAGCAGGAGGCGGCTCCAAGGCATGGCAGCAGCGGTGCTGGCTGTCAGCAGCAGCCCTTGTCCTGCACATAGTACTGTTGTACAACAGCTGTAATTCCAAAGAGGACTGTTTTATTTGACATGGAATATTTTTAAATGGCTAACTTCCCAGTGCCTTTTCAGCCTTAAATTATGCTGAAGAGCAACAAGCAAAATTAACTCATATGTAGAGTTTTCATTATCAATGTTATAGCTGTACCAGCTGGCAAGTGCACCCTTATGATATGATCATTATTTTCTTTATGTGAGCCCCTTTCCTGTTTTCAGATATATATTTTTTATGCTTCCATAACTCAACACAACCTTCTGTTTGGGAGATAAACTGCACAGTCTATTATTCTACAATGTGTATCAGTGCTTTTGGCTGAGTGAAAATCCTTACATTCAAAAGCTGACACCAAAGAATAAGAAAGGAGTACCAGGTGGTTTCTCCACCCAGAGCTTTAGTTATTAAGTAGTTGCTGAGTTTCCAGGTAAAGCAGTTTTTGAACAGTAGTGTGAAGTCCATCCATGCAGGACATGGGGGCAGGGGAAGGACAGAAGAATGGGGGTGATGCAGCAGTCCACAGTGCTGTGACAAAGGTCTGCCCTGGAAAGATGTCATTGGGAGTGGTGGGTGATGCCTGATGGGCAGACTGCCTTCAGCGCACGAGCGGTACCAATGGGTGCTTTGTGCAACTGTGACTGGCCACCTGGCACTGTGCCAGCAGCCAGTTGTATTTTTGGTTTCTTGCTACTACTGATAATGTTCAAAAGACAACATATTTTTCTGAGTCACTATAAACACTGAATAGTATTGTTTGCTCTGTGGCTTATACTTTTCCTTTTAATCCATTTTTGTATTCAGAAATTGTGATACAGAAATGATGGAATGAAATGATAAAAAAGAATCGTAGAACCATAGAATATTCTGAGTTGGGACCCAAGAGGATCACGGAGTCTGACCCCTGGCTCCACACAGCACCACCCAAAAATCAGACCCTCTGCCTGAGAGCATTGTCCAAACGCTCCTTGACCTCTGGCAGCTCAGCGCGGTGCCCACGTCCCTGGGAGCCTGTCCCAGTGCCCGACCCCCTCTGGGTGCAGACCCTTTCCCTATCCCCAGCCTGTCCCTCCCCTGTCCCAGCTCCATGCCGTCCCCTCGGGTCCTGTCGCTGTCCCCAGAGAGCAGAGCTCAGCACCTGCCCCTCCGCTCCCTGTGAGGGAGCTGCAGGCCGCCATGAGGAAAAAAGAAACATAAAGAGCACTTATTAATTTGTTTTATTGTTTTGTCCATGTCTGGTGATTTCCACAATGCATCTTGGCTGTAATAAGTAATAGAGTTCCTTTTCAAAATGGGTAGGACTTCTGTACATGTGCCCTGAAATAAAGATATTCTGCTACCTCTGAGCAAGTCTCAGTATGATCTCCTCTGATCTGAAGTTTACTTGGGAATAATCAAGGTTGTTTAACTTCTGAGCAGCAGCTTTGCTGAGATAATTGATTTGTTCTTGAAACCACAGTTTCATGGAAATGCTCCTTGCAGTTTCCTCAGCTGATGTCTTGTGTTGTGCCAAATTGTGGCTGTCACACTGCATTGTATCAATATGGTTCTCAACAGAAACCTACCACCAGCTCCAAGTGATTGTTGAAGGAAAGGCTAAAAAAAATAAAATAAAATAAAATAAAATAAAATAAAATAAATAAATAAATAAACAGAGAAAGACAGCCATGAAACTGTGTTTTCTGTGAAAAGCTACAGAAAATTTAATTGCAAAATACATTGAAGTTTCACTGAATCCTTTTTATTATACATAGACACTGTCTGTGAAGATCTGTGAAGCATCCAGAGAGATCTTTATGGTGTGTGATAGCTATAAGGATGGACTACCCAAAAGCTATTAGAGCAATTGTGAACTGTTCTTTCTAATTTTATATATTCTGTGTATTACAGAAATGGACAAAAGCCTTAAATGGAGCTCTACTAGCTTAGTGATGGTGCGTATTTTCAACATGTGTACCCATACATATTTAAAAAAAACTCATATTTTCAAGCACTGAGAAACTGAGGCATGACAGATGCTGTGTGGGAAGCAACGCTGTGGGAATGAGTAGTGACATCTGGGTGACAGGGGGAGAAGGGACATTTCACTGCTCACTCCAGCTGCCCTCTGGGATGCAGATCCTTGTAGGAGGGTCACAGAAACTCAGAGAAGGGGAAGAGGGCACCAGTTGATACAAGGCTTATTTTGACCAGGCATTAAGAAACACTGTTGATGGTGAGGATGGTCAGATGCTGAGCTAGGGCCCCAGAGAGGCTGGGGGATCTCCATCTCTGTGGACAGTCAAAGTTGGACTGGACAGAGCCCTGAGCAACCTGGCCCAGCTTTGAAGTGGGAGCAAACCTCCAGGCTGGCCACCTTCAGTCAAAGGATTGGAATTGCTTTCTTCCAGAGCTCTCCTTCTGTGTAAATTCATGATTTGCTGTTTTTAAATTTGTGTATAACCTGAGTCATCATGCTGATAGCTTCAGTACTAAAGGCCATCTTTGAGATTATCCCAAGCCTTCTCTGTACTGCAAAGATCTCAGAAGATTTTGCTATTGAAATATTAGCACAGCAAATATATATACTAATATAATTTATGAAACTGTAAAAGAAAGTATTCTACAGCCTGTTATTCTTCCTCAAAATGCTCCCACTCTTTCTCTGATAATGCCTGTCATCTGGAGCAACACAGATTAGTTTCCTATATGATAGTATATCAGATTATGGGGGGGTAGGGGGGGAGGGTCTGGGAACTTCCTTTGCCCAGAAAATCAGCTCTTAGCTTTGTTGGTATGACCCATCTTCAGTAAACACCTGCTGCATGTTAAATCCATGTCTTTAACTATCCTTTTCTTCTAAGTTACTCTATCACCTTGAGTTAAGTGTCAAGTCACATTCAAAAACTGGTAGCTGCCCACATCAGCTGGAAACCACCAGCCTTGATATAAGACTTCAGTTAAGGAAACCTGCTCCCAGACCTCCAGCTAGAAGTTTTTAATGGAATTGGGATGCTTCATTTGTGGGTAGCTTGTAACTGTAATGTTTTAGTACTTCCACTAGTCATCCCTCAGCTTGCTTCATTTCAGATTGTTTTATTCCTCATTTCTAGACAGTGACTGTAACTCAGCATGTTTCTGATTTTCCTGAAGGGAGTCATCATTTACTCACAGTGATTTCTGATGAATGGTTTGTTGTACAATTTCCTTTTTATGATGACTATGTGGAGTGTGCACATCATCATTATTTCCTTTAAACCATTTTGAAGAGTGTTTGCTTGTAAATAAATCGAAGTTGTAAACCCCAGCTTTTTGAGTTTTGGTTGCATTTATGTTGCTTTAATTTTCCATGTAAGGATTACAGTAATTACTCCATATTTATCCAGCACTGAAGTAGCACAGAATTTGGAAGCTTGTTAACGTCTTTAACACAGAGCATTTGTGCTCATCTCATGCATTACACAAAATGGTAGAAATGGGGAAAGATAAATCACAGGTTTTTACAACTGATGTACCAGCTGTGTTTGTGATGGAAGACAAAGCAATCTCAATCACCCTTAATACAATTGAGCATAGCAGGGTTAGGCACTCGAGGAAGAGCTGACTGAGAGAGCACTCTTACCAAAGGACAGCTGAATCTTGGTGTATAAATGAAGAATGAAGCAGAAAGACAGCAGTAAGACTGAGCTGGAGGAAAGCCTAGAGTCTGAACCTCCTGAGCCTCTAATCCCTTTCTCAGGAACTGAACTCATTTGTAGCAGTCTGTGCTCCAAATCAAATCATCAGTGGGCACAGATACCTTAATCTGGGAATATCTTGGACAGTGAGTTTTTTTTGTTTGTTTGTTTGTTTTGTGTGTGTTTTTTTTTTTTTTGGGGGGGGGGGGGGCGTTATGAGAGGAGGGGAGAGAGATTTGGTGTGTTTTCTCAAATTACTGCTTCTAGGTAGCACAAAATAAGATTGTCAGATACAAGGCTGAGGCTTTGAGGTTTCCTTCAGTGGGCAGAAGTGAGATGAGAAGAGAACAGATTCCCTTCTTGCAAGACAGAGCTTTGGGAACAGCTGATCTGTGCACAGCTGAAGCCAACCTAGTGCAGAATCTGTTCTTTCTCGGGTTCCCCCTCCTGAGAACATTTCTGCTGTTGGCAGGTCTTGGAGGGGAAGATATTTTTCTGCTTTTTTCTCATTCTCTTTATTTTAGTACATGCCACATAGTCATCTTTTTTACGTGAATATTTATTGTTGTATCTGTAATTATTAAATCCCAGACAGATATTCTTTTACTGCTAAATTTTCAGAAAGATGCATAAAGACTCCATAGATAAATGCAATTCAAATACTGGTATTTTAAGTATGTAATAATTTTCCCAATAATCAGTAGGGGAAAAAAAAATCAAATACTACTGCACTGTCTTCACTGTTTTCCCCATCTGGATGCCTACCTGGGCAGTCTGCTCTAGGGAACCTGCTTTGCAGGGGGGTTGGACCCTGCGATCTTTCGAGGTCCCTTCCAACCCCTACAGTTCTGTGATTCATTTACTCAGTTGTCTGATAAGGGACACAGTACCAGAATGTAGTGAAATTCTTTTAAA
This sequence comes from Heteronetta atricapilla, assembly GCA_011075105.1. Classification (NCBI taxonomy): domain Eukaryota; kingdom Metazoa; phylum Chordata; class Aves; order Anseriformes; family Anatidae; genus Heteronetta; species Heteronetta atricapilla. The sequence goes on from CM021735.1 coordinate 64,150,063, forward strand.
GACTGGAGTGAACAGCCATTTGTTTAATTGCTGTAAATATGCCAGGCTGGACCTGGGTCAGTTTCATAGCACAGGAGTAGTCCAATCTGACCTGAACAAACATTTCTGTGTGGACATAGTTCAGTACTGCAAGACCATGCCTGTGACAGGGGCACTTGTTTTCATCTCACACATGAACTGGCTTCAGTAGTTAAACAGGATGGACACCACAGGTTGCTGGGCTGCCACTCAGGGAAATTCCTTAGCATCAACCGCTAACTCACCTTCTCCAACAGAGGTTGAAATACAGACTTATCCCTCACCCTGTAATACAATGCACAGATGGGGTCTTAGAGCACAAACAGAAAAAAAAGGAGAGAGAGAGAATATCCTATATGTGAGTTGCTGCTTTGTGTTGTTTGTCAGCACTGAGTTGTCTGCGTAGCGATTGTTCCCAGTGGGGGTACACAGATCACCTAGGGACTGCTACAAAATACCACCCCCTAAACCACTTGTCCATTAATTCACAAAGTGGAAATATTAATTTATAATACCTGATCTCAGAAGGTAAAGGACCCATGAATGAAAACTTCATTTAGAAATTCCTACTGTCTCTCTGACCAGGCTCCCACAGGCGATGCTCAGTGTGATATTAATATTGTTTGCAGTACTGTCAGAGGCCTAGGAAGCAGCAACAACTCTGCCATACTACAGTATATCAGCTCCACTTTGCATTCTTTAACTGAGGTGTAGGTGTGGTGGTTTGAGCGTAATGTATGCAAAATTTCTATCAGTTTTCAGTGTAGCAAAAAACTTACTACTGGCATAAATATAAAGCAAGATTTTATTCAGTGGAGATGGAAAGAAAAATCTCTTGTTCAAATCCACATTGTTCTCCCATGTGATAGCTGTATATTTAAACAGGATTTGCACATGGAAATCCAAACACAGAGAAGATCCATTAACTCTGGGAAAGAGCAGCAGCCAAGAAAAAGTCCTCCCTTGGATTTCAGCATGGTGAATAGGAGGGCTGCTATGGGGCCTGTCAAAGGTCAGTCTTCCAGGTCAGTGATTCTGAACGTGGTCCATCCACTTAGTTACCAGCTGCATAAACGTCTCCTCCTCGCAATTAGTCTCACTATAGGTAGTCGGAAAAAAAGTATTTTTAGCTATTAAGTTTCTACTGAAATACCAAACACTATGGGGTCTTGAAAAGAAAATGAATGTATAGCTCCATTCCAGCTAGAGAGATTGAGTTTGAAGTCCACTATGAGCTAAAAGCTTCATTCTCTTGATTGGCCAAATCTTTAAATCTTAGAGTGTTAAATGCCCTGAGAAAGGAAAGCAAAGCTACTATTAATAATTCTAATGGCTAAAGAGCATATTATTTTCAAGTGGCTTGTTAATCAACATGGGGTCTGCCTACAGCTATTGCAATCAGTCATCTTTCACCAGTAGTAGCTACTGTCTTAATAAGAAACAAGGGATTCAAAGGATCTAAAATTGTTCAGGCTTAAAGGAAGTTAACAGAAATGATTAACCAACCTGGCTAAAAGCCATTGAACAAGATGGGAATACTACTGAAAGGGCAGATCATAAACCCTCAATGAAAACAGATAAAGCCAGAATACAAGCTTGTGAGAATGTCTGTTCCAAAGCTACTTACCTCTGATGAAATTCTTACCAGGAGTTCAAAATGGGAGGAAGGATTTTCTTTCACAATGCATCCAATAATTGCCTAACGGGAATGTGTACATTTTTGTATTTTCCTTGCCAGACCAAAACTTATGTCCATTATTCACAAGCTAGCAGGAACAGATTACTCGCCACTTATGTTAATGGCCAATCCTTGTTGCTTTTTTCTCAAAATCACTTTACACCATTAGCCATCAGCAACGGGAGGGTGCAGCCCAGCGGGCTAGCGGGGTGGGGGGCGTGCGGCTGCTGTCCCTTGGGGCTGGGCACCAGGGGAGCACTGACTTTGTGCTTCACCCAGTGGAGCTCTGGGTTAATGTTTGCTCATTTTGCCCCCTATTTAGCTCACCTTTCTGTGGCACAACCTAGTACTGCAGAAACTCAGAGCTTCCTCGCCAGGCCCAGGCTGTGTCTGTGCTCATCGGGGCAGCCCCGAGAGCAGGTGAGCAGCTTATATCACCAGCAACATGCACCAAGAAAACCCAAACAACTAAGTAAACTTAAACTCTGATTATTTGTTCCCTTAAAATAAATAAATAAATAAATCTTTGCTGTTTATGTCCTTTTCGTGCTCTTCAGAGCCAAAAACTTTTCTGCTCTGTTCTTGGCCTCAGAACTACAGCATCCACCAAGAATTAGTACAGCCAGACGTGGTAAACACTAGAGTATCTGTGGGCGGGGAAGTGAAACCATTTGAAGAAATTGCTCAGAAGTTCTTTAATTAAACAATTTGCAAAAACCATTATTGCAATCACCTTGGACAGACTCTGGTTTGTGTAAGTTATTCAACCTTGCATGAAGGCTGAATGAATGAATCTAATTTGCTGAAAGCTTCCAGCTTTATTAGAAATGTTCTATAAATAAAATAACAATACAAAGATTCCCCAGTGCTCGAGCGCATGCTATACCCATGGTGACCGTGTGCCATGCCCGTGCAGCCCCCTGCCCAGGTGGGTGCAGCTGCCCCCATGCCTCCTCTGGCCGGACCCACCCCACCATGCCCATGGCCCTGCTCACAGACAAGGCCTCGTGCTGGATGCGGCCGCCTGTGAAGGTGCTGAGCGGCAGCTGCACGTGCCCCGCGGGCCCTCCCCATCAGTGCCGGTGTGGTGCCCCCTGCTCCTCTCGGGGCCCTCTGGCACCAGGCCTGGCAGGGACCCCTGCCTGGAGGCGGCAGGTGAGGGGCTGTAGGGGCGCCTAGCTGCATCTGCCAGCACGCAGGAGCCACAGGGCTGCCTGTGGCCGAAGGGACAGAGGCACTGGAATCAGCAGGGCCTCATTTCAATGCATTGACAGGTTTTCTAGTATGCATTTTTCCTCTCACTTTTGAATTAGTTCCTTTAGGGATATAGTTTATTGGAAGACTGTTAGTGTTAGTTCAGAGGTTGGACTCGATGATCTTGAGGTCTCTTCCATCCTAGAAATTCTGTGATTCTGTGATTAATGTTTGATCTTTTTATAGCAAGTCAGGAATAATTGCATTACCATTTTAGTTTCACTTATTTTATTTATTATATTATTTTAATTACATTTCCAGACTTTTCTATAAAATAACTAAACACAAAATGAGAAGTTTCAATTAAAGAGCAGCTCCTCGATATTTATTATTGTCCTCATCATCATTTATTATGATCATAATTATGATTATACACAGCTTGACTAGGGTGAAAAGCATCCTTGATGACATAGGTTGACAAAGGCAGATGTAGCTGTTAGAGGAGCACTGACACATCTGCAGGGAAAAGCACCAATCTGTGAAGAATTTTCCTCTCTGCAATGCTGTAGAAAGAGAAAGTAAAGCATCCTATAAATGAGACAAAACATGGAAACAGTGTCAAGAACAAGAAACAGCGACTGATAAAGTGAAAGTCAGTCCCACCGACACCCGTCAAAGGTGACGTTTTTCTCTCTGAAAATGCCGAAGAAAATTAAATTGTTTTATGACTTAAGCAGGCCAGGAGCAGTTCAGTGCTGTCACTGCCTGGTCCATGGGTACGCGATGCTCTGGCCCCACCATGCAGGCTCTGCTCAGCTGGGAAGCTCTTGGGGAGCAGGTGAGAATGGATTCCAGTGTAAGGATGCAGAAAGCTGATTTTGAATAAATGGTCGCAAATCTGGAAAGAAAATGACTCGTGTTATGGTACAGATAAGCAATTTGCCATATGGAAATAACAGAAAAATATGTTCCTGAAAAGACTGAAACTGGCATAAACCTCAAATACTTTGAAATAATGCTAGCTCTTTTTTCTTTCATCTGTTTCCACTTCCTTTCCTCGATTGCTAAAGCTTTGTCAGAGAGAAGATTGTGGGGCTCACACCTACACTGATTTGGATTTTAGCGTGACCTCTGAGTGAGCACAGCAGTTCTGTGCGCAGCATGTTTCGTGCAGCCCGGCAGGGCGTGCGGAGGACAGCTGATGCTGGTGTCCCCGAGTGTCGCCTGCTCCTGCTCAGCTCAGCTGCCGCTCCTTGTCGGGCAGGTGTGTCTCACTGCGAGCAGTGCCGGGTGACAGCCGCCTGCCAGCTCGCAGCAGGCACCCAGCAGGCAGCTGCACGGGGTTTGTATATTAGGCCTTTATCAATGCTGTTCTGTTAAGTGACATGCAAAACTGGTCAAAAGGAAAAAGGAGAGTGGAAAAGCTTGAGTAGAAAATATGTATGAGTTCTTCTTGTGCAATGATAAGCACTTAATGCAAACCCCTACCACATGTTGCTCTCAGCTCTGCTTCAGATAGTCATTCAGTGCATTTTGTGTTTGCTTTGACCTGAAAATCCAGTGCTTCTTTCTGAAGTGAGACAACCTCCTAAACCATTCCTGTCTAAAAGAGGGAGAGAGTCACTGATTGCCATAGTCAATTTGTGCAAGTAATTAACAGGAAGCATGACATGGCCAGACAATGTTCATGTTTGTACATGAGAAGCACAGGATTTTCCTCCATCCTTACCTTGTGCATTCCATTCAGGTTCACTAGATGGCCAGGTCAGGCTGAGGCCTCTCTGAAGCAAGTGACAGCACGGTCCTCATGTACTCTATAGGACAGCGAGAACTTCTGAACTTAAAACTGTTATAATAAATAACACTACCAATTCTGTCAGCATGAGCAAGGTGAGCACTGCAGTCGCCATCGGCTGGCAAAAGATCTCACAGCACATTGTGAAAGCAGGCTCCAGGAACGGAGCTGTTAGCCCCAGACCCAAGCTGCTGTGCATCTCTGTGCACCTGCTTGCCAAACCCTCCACTCTGGTCGGCCAGGATCAGCCCCTGCCTGGCGGCTCAGGGCAGTGCAGGGCACGCTGTCACCACCAGTCCCCTCTGCTGCTGCCCTGCTCAGACACAGGTGGGGTCCTGGCCCAGCAGGGCGGGGGTCCTGCATGTGTTCCAGTGGCCACAAGTCCCCAGGGTACCAAACCAGCTTCCTAGGGAGGGGCGGTGAAAAACACAGACTGAGCAAAGCCACACAGCCACCTGCATCACAGCCCCTCTCTGAGCAGATGTGCCAGCTGGAATTCAGTGCTGATAAATCCTGAAGTGATGGACACACAGGAAACAATCTGAATTGTACAGCGACTGATGGGCTGTGAAAACTGACTACTGTCATTCATAAATGACAACTTTGAGTTATAATACAAGTAAGAAAATGTCAAATCAGTGCTCAGAATTTATCAAAAAGCAAGTTTTCTTAACAGAAATTGCTAAAAGTAACATTTTGTTATTATGCACTGACAAGATGAATCCAAAGGTCCAGGTGTCAGCATGATTCTGCTCTCAGGGTTTGCCTTGGATCTCAGCAGCAACTCTGCGGCTGCAGCGAATGCAAGCATCACCCATCCCTGTGCGGGGTGAAAGCGATGGTGAGCACTGCAGGCTGCGCAGCCTCCCCTCAGGCCCTGGGGAGGTGATGGAGCAAATCCTGCTGCAAGCCAGGTCCAGGTGCTGCAAGAGCCCTGGGAACAGCCAGTACTGCTTCACCAAAGGCAGATTTTGCCTGAGCCACTTGAGAGTGTGGTGAGAGGGCTGGCTTGGTGAATCAGGGGAAAAGAGTGAGCAACAATTTTTATTTATCCTGACTTCAGCAATGCCTTCAACAGTGTTCATAGCACTCTTGAAGCCAAGACAGGGACTTATGAACTGGAAGGGTGGAATACAAGATAGGTGAAAGAGAGGCTGTACAGCAATCTGACCTAACTTTGAAATTATCTCTGCTCCAAGCAGGAACTGGGACCAGAAGCCTGCAGAGGTCCTTTTCAGCCTAAATTAATCTGATTGAAAAGGAGGAAACAGAGAACAGAGTCAAATTATGACTACAATGAATAGAACTCCTCAAAGTGAATGAGAAGTGAGTGCAAGAAAGTGCTGTAGGTCTGGAAGAAGTAACTGACATGGAGAAAGCAAGTAATCTGTTCAATCTTTCCTTTGTGCAAGAACTGGGAAGATCAAATAAAAATACCAGATGACAGTTCTGAAGCAACAAGAGTAATGTGCAAATAAACGGTGTGTTTTGCTGAGATGGTCTGTTGCAGAGACCGAAAGTATAGGTAACTGAGAAATCAATAAGACAAATTCTTGGAAGAAAACTCCACCGAGAGCCTTTAACCTTAAACACAGAAAGTTGCTAAGCAGAGAGTGGTGGGAAGCAGAAGGCTGCCCAGTGGCACACAGACACTCAGCACATCTCTGCTACGGTGGGAGACTGGCTGTGGAGCTGGCCAGAGCTGCTCCAGCCAGCACAGACCCATGATGGTCCATGGGACACTCCGGTCTGCTCCCCTTTGTGTCACCAGCTCGTTCAGCTGCAGGTCCCTGTGCTGCTCTCGCCTGCCCTGGCTCAGCCTCCTTCAGTACCTGAGGAGGACTGTAGTTGTTTTTTCCCAGGTAAATGTAGATAACTCACTCGCACCTTGATAATAATAAGTAGTCAGAAAATTCTCTTCTTTTCTTTTCTTTTCTTTTCTTTTCTTTTCTTTTCTTTTCTTTTCTTT
>CM021735.1:64160144-64247901 GCA_011075105.1 Heteronetta atricapilla
AAAAAAAAAAAAAAAAAAAAAAAAAAAAAAGAGAGAGAGAGAGATTTAAAATGAGATAGAAAACATCTTTATTTCATATCTTTATTTCATATTCTATGTAATAAGATGTATTCCTCTGCCTAACTTCAGCTCACCAGTCAGGCATGCCCCATTCACCCTGTGCTGTTTCGCAGGTTTGGGATGTTCTGCCCAAGTGATTCTGATTCTGTGCTGTGGTGAACAAGTCTGGCCCCGAGACCATGGGGCAACACCACCCAGACCACAAGAGCCCTGAAAAACTGTGCTGTCAGAGAAGCAAGCAGTGAGCAGAGCAAGCACCACAGCTCTGTCTCTCCTTGCTTCAGATGACTGCTTCCCTCCTCTCTTTGAAAAACCCTAGTATGTTCTTGTCAGCATCACTTACATCAAGAGAAGAGTAGGACAGATTCTGGTAAGGCTCATTCTGCCCAGCTGTAAACCAGCTGTGTAGAGCTTGGAAAGCAATGGCGATGGCTCTCTTCATTGGGTTCAAGGGAGTCTCCCACTGCATGGTTGTAACGCACACACGAGAATGCCTTGACCTCCCTCCCTTGCAGCAGTGGTGGCACAGCCTGTCGCCTCCTGCCTCCCACCCTCGGGGACTCGATCTGCAGGAAAAGATCCCTGCAGGTCCAGGCAGGGTGGCCAGGGGCAGCACAGAGGGACCCCACAGGCCCCTGCAGCAGCGGAGGGGCAGGCAGCATCCCTGCTGTGCGGACCCCCTGGTCTGAAGTTGTGGTCCAGGGAAAGGTCAGGCACAAACCCCTCCTCTCAGCACTGCAAAGGGCTATGGGATCCTTGTCCATCAGAAGAGCGCCCTTGCAGCAGACAGAAGGTGAAGCAACTCTTTTTGTCAGAAAGCACACAGCAATGTGCAGGATAGACATGGGGAGAGACATGAGAGTTGGTAGCTTCGCATGGGCTGCAGACCGTCTCTGGGCCTGCATCACGAGCACGAGAAGTGATTCTGCATAAAAATAAATGTGTAGTGCTCTGAGGCAGCAATGTGGTAACAGCATCTGTTGTACTCAGCACCTGCAGCTGCAACCTGCAAGAAGCTGCTGACACAGGCTGGAGGAGCTCTACCTCTCCTCTAGTCTGGGCTGGACGGGCTGCTGAAACACTGGCTGGAGCTGGCACCAGAGCACTTCATGCCAAAATTTGCCTTTGCACATCAAGCAGTATGCCAAGAACAATCATTACTTCATGATTAGGAGTCTCATTTGGTTTTGGAAATGCCTCTCTGCACCTGCAAAATAAAAGTATCTCTAGAACTACAGAGATTAATATGATGCAATAGGACATTTGGCACAACCTGCTGCAAAGCTTATGCCAGTCTTCAGAAAATGAGCTCACTGTGCCATTGCTTTCTGGGCCATTCTGAACAGCTCTGCATGGGATAAGCATTTTTAAAACTACCTTTCCCTCCAGTTAGACAAACTACTTGGCTGACATTCTTAGCAGTAGCCGGGAGAGGGAATAAACAGCTTTCTGAGCTGTCTTGTTAGTCCAGCATGCTTCTGTATGAAGACATTAAAGAATTGCTTAGGATGAAAATACATCTCTGGTATGAGCAAGAGAGAAACTCCCTCCTGCCCCCCACCAACACACTTCAATAAGCTCTGCCAGACGCTGGCTGGATCCCAGAGCAGCAGCAATACTGCGCTGATGAAAGCTCATCTCTGCTGCATGTGCAACATTGGCTTCCTTAGTCACCAGGTTGATTGCAGTTGCTCCTGATTATCAGCAGTATAGGTGTCCAGAGCTGGTTTCTGTTTATTTAAAGCCAGGCTTCCTCCCTTTGGTGTTCTAAGACATCACAGGACTGTGAGCATTGCTTTAAGTCACGTGGAAAATGATTTAACAGCAAAACAATCCATACCTTCTGAATGTAAGAGCAAGGAAGAAGCTTGAAAAATGCAATGTTCAGAGCAGTACCAGGGCTGCAGTGGCATGGTTCGGCATGGTCAGTGCAGTCGGTGTGCTCACAGGTGTTGGCCAGCCCAAGCCCCCAGCAGCCCTGGAGTGATGAGCCAGGGTTGTGCCCGAGGGCCCTACGTGAGCTGCGCAGCCAGTTGTGGGGGCTGTACACAGGGGCTGCTAATAAGGTGCAGGCTGACAGGGACAGGGAGTGGGAACGACACTTGCTGAGCAGTAAATGCCACAGCAGGCAGTGGAGGAACTTTGCCTCTGACAGGAAAGTCAAGAGCAGGATACAACACAGGTACAACAAGGAGACGACAAGGGCATGTCTGTGGAAGGGCAGCATGTTAACTGCAGGCAGGCAGGTGGCCTGGAAAGGACAGACTGGGACGGGGATGTCACAGCTGCTTGTGTCCAGTCACAGCATAACTGGAGAGGATTTTTCTCAGGATGCAAGGGACAGCCTTAACTTTGTCGCTGAACACCTTGTGGTGTTACACCAGCACAGCATGGATGTCTGGGGAACACACATGAAGAGGGTCACTTCCATAATGAAGTTAGTTAATTTGGTACTGCTGCAGACAAATGCAAATGCCCTTGAGGAAGGTACAAGCTGGGTGTAACAACCCTGCCCTGACCAGAAAGCACGATACTTGTGCAAGGTGGAGCAGCTTGCCTGAGCTTCAATCTGAGCAAGCCCCTGGGGATCTGGTGCACCCCAGGGTGCTCACACCTCTCTGCAGCAGCACAGGGTGCAGACTCTGGCTGCGGAAAGCTGGGAGAGCAGGACAGAGCCAGGGAGTGGCCGTGCCATCAGAAAACACAGGCAGCACAGGCACTGCAGTGCCAGCAGCAGCACGGGTATCCAAGTGTGTGCCTCAGCCATGGGATTGCACGGGAGAAAGGGGAGGTTGTGCCAGCAGAGCTGTCCTGGTGAAGCCCCATGAGGCCACACGCAGTGAGCTGGGACCTGCTCCCAAGGCCAGTATGTTCACAGGGAGAAGAAGGAAGGTCTCAGCCCCAGCCAACAAATGGCTCCATCATCTCCTGGCAGTACTCTGCCAACAAAAGCTAATTAAAGAGGATATGGATTATCCATAAATGAAGCAGAGTGCTCTGGATACATAAAAACAGTGTGAATAAAATCTTCATCACCTCCTGTCCAGCAGCCAGGAGAGCTTACACAGACCTCTGTGGAGCCAGAGAGCCACATGCCAGGCCCAGCTGCAGCAGGGACACCAGTCCTGCACTGACTGCTGGGCCAGGCCACCACTGGGCACACTGGTGACATACAGGGACACCTGAGCTTGACTCACTGCTCTGAGCAGAAGGGCAAAACAGCTTCCAGCTGGCAGGGAGTGGTCTGTTGTTGCCTGCGGCCAGGTCCCCAGGCTGGGGACTGTGTCTGTGCAGCCTTCCACAGGCACCTCAGCAAAGGCAAAAGTGCACACTGACAATGTGTGATTGCTTAACAGCAACCAGCAGTGCCCTCGTGGGGTGGGAAAATGTGGGGATGGAATTTTAACGTGTAAATCAAACAGACCCCAAGAGTAAGAATCCATCAGTAGTCATAGTAATGCAGTTTGCTGCTCAGATACATTTCCCAATTTGAAAATCACATTTGTTTTGTCATGTTTCTCATCACCATTAGTACATAATGGGACACTGTACATCAGTTTAAATGAATTCATAATGAGTGCTGTAGCAAGTCTACTGAACAGGAGATAAATAGGTGATTACTCTGACTCTGCCCTGATGGATGGGATTGCTCAGGGAGTTGTGTGCCATTTCAACAACCTTTTGTGGCGATACCATAAATCACAGTAGACTGAGTGACCCATTAGAAGCTCTAACCAAAGAAGAAGAGGACTAACTTCAAGGAATAAAACTCAAAGGTCTGATAATGCCAGCTGGTGGCTAGCATGGATCAGAGAAGACTGATGCAGTCTAAAGATGGCAACCAAGACTCTCCTAAAAAGGGAATATGAAGATGCAGCAAGATAATGGAGAGAGATGTGGCCAGGAAGGCCGATGGCATCCTGGGCGTTATCAGAAGGGTTGCGGTTAGTAGGTCGAGAAAGGTTCTCCTCCCCCTCTACTCTGCCCTGGTGAGACCGCATCTGGAATACTGCGTCCAGTTCTGGGCCCCTCAGCTCAAGGGGAGCTGCTTGAGAAAGTCCAGCGCAGAGCCACGAGGATGATGAAGGGAGTGGAGCATCTCCCATTCCAGGAGAGGCTGAGGGAGCTGGGTCTCTTGGAGAAGAGGAGACTGAGGTGTGGCCTCATTAATGTTTATAAATGTGCAAAGGGCGAGTGTCAGGAGGATGGATCCAGTCTCTTCTCAGTGAGACCCAATGACAGGACAAGGGGCAATGGGTGCAAGCTAAAACACAAGAGGTTTTGCTTAAATATGAGACAAAACTTTTTCATGGTGAGGGTAACAGAGCACTGGAACAGGCTGCCCAGAGGGGTTGTGGAGTCTCCTTCTGTGGAGACATCCAAACCCCACCTGGAAGCATTCCTGTGTGACCTGATCTGGGTGTTCCTGTTCTGGCAGGGGGTATGAACTAGGTGATCTTTCAAGGTCCCTTCAAATCCCTAACATTCTGGGATCCAGTGATTCTGAGATAAAGGGCTCAAGACTGGTGCTGCAGGACAGGTTTGGGGAGGATAATGGAAACATTCAAAGAAAGGTGTATCCTTCAGGCCTTTCCTGGATTTGAAGATAGAAAACAAGAATGAAATTAGTACCACAGAAAGGAAGGGAAAGAGCAGGGAGACGTTGCAATCTTTATGCCCACTTTTACACAAAGGTAGAGGAAATGAGTGAGATTTTAACAAAGACAACTGGAACATCAGAAGGTAAAAGGATTGGGAATGGCCAGAAATGCCTGATTAATTTCTGAGAACAGCAACTGAGTGGATGGTGGGGTCAGTGAAGAAGCAGGGGAGGGAATGCAGTCAGTAGGGAACATAGAAATGGTTGTGCACTTCTGGCAGGAGCAGTGGGGAATGGGACACCTGGAGTCAGAGATGAGATCTTGTACTTTGGGTGGAAAGAACACAGTGGAAACTTTATAATGGCTAGGACACAGTATGACCTACTAGCATTAAGAAAACGTGGATGAGTAGGAGGTCCTGGGGACAAACGGTGCAATATGTGTGACGTGTACTGTGTGGGAAAATAGTTCTGCGAAAAGCACTCCACAATGTGTACAGCACATTGCAAGGCATCAGAGGAGTCAGGTAAAGCTGTCATTCAACTATTTACTAAGCAGGACCAAGATAAAATAAAGAAAAATATCCTGAAATGCCCTATAAATACAAAATAAAACTCAATTTCAGACAGCTAAACAATGTTCCCTTGCAATTTCATAGACACTAAAACATAATCAGAACTGCAATTCAACTGTGTTAGGAAGTATGAAGAAAGGGAGTTCCTAGAAAGAATTTGGCTGACGAATTCATGCTTTGACACCTTCTGGAGAGCTGATACCAGTTGTTGGTAGCAATGAACACTTCAGGGACAATACCCAGAGAAGCAGAAACATCAGCTCAGCTGCTGTGGCAAGGACCTGCATTAGGCAACTCCTATGTGCTGGGAGGAAGGGGACTCGGACCAGGCATTAGGCCACCTCCTACAGGGAGAGATTTGTTTCTCATTCAAAATCTTGTAATAAAAGCACTGATTCTTTTGCTGTGCTGTAGCTCTTTTCCATGTCCTCCTGCGGTGCAGAGGTTCTGCTCACTAGCTCTGATGGGGCAGGTGACATTTCTCTAGATATGAGGTATCCACACAGGGTGACATGGGCACCGTCCTACCTGTGGCAAAGAGCAGCATAGGCAATCTGTCTAGGAGGTTTTGGATGGGCAGTGGTGGGAGTAGGCTATGGACCAGGAAAGGTGTGTGTATAAAGAGAGACCTTTCTAATAAGGCACCTGTGTCATTGTGGGGAACTTCTGGGATAGATGGGGAAAAAACGTACAAATGGTACTGTGAACCAGTTGCAGCATATGTAGCATAATCACTGGTCCAAAAAGTAACAATGACATTATTCTGGAAAATAGCATGGGCAGCATGGAAAAATAAAAATCATTAAAGACCTTGAATCATGAAAAATAACTATTGATGAAGTAAATATGACTTGAATCAGCGTACATAAGGGATGATTCATGAAGATACATTAAGAAAACATGGGGCGTTATTGTAGAGGCCTTTATGACACCAGGAATTTCATATATAATACTGGAATTTCATATTTGAGAAAGACAGACTCCCACAGGAATGAAAGTGGAGAAGAGCTGCAAATGTAGTCAGTGAATGACTGGAATTAATGAGCCAGAATATATGTAATGAAAGAGCGTCAGCAGCAGTCTGATGGTTGAGCTCTTACCAGATTCAGCATGGATCACATTTTGAGTCTCAAAGGCACTGGGTAACATGCATTCCTTTGATTTCACAGGTGATGGGACCAACAAACCAGGCAATTTCTTCTGGGTGAATGCTAGTTTTCCAGCTGCTGGGTACATGTCATACTGTCAGGGTCCACCCCATACTCTCAGGGTCCACCTGCAGCACTTTTGACCACAGTTCCTGTCCTGCACTAGGTCCTGTACAAACACTGCTCTAAATAAACATCTGGTACCCAACTGGAAGAGCCAGGCTGGTGGTGTGGTACAGTCAGATTCCTAAGCAACATGCCCAGGCACGAGGGAACAACAGGGCACAGCAATGCCAAACATCATAACTCTGTGAAGCACAAAAAATGTTTGAACAGAGACAGATAATGAAGTTGCATCTCAGAGGCTTACTCAATGCACATCCCAAGTGAAAGTACAAAAGAATCACAAGAGAGATCACTTGAGAATTTGGCAGTGTAGAGCTAAAGACTGCTACCATGAGATGTTTGAGATGGGAGCTCACATCTCACTACCAAGGGAGTGACAGACAGAAAGGGGACAGGGTGCCAGGAACCCTGTTTGTGAAGACAAGCAGCTTATGCTTCCTGTGACAGAGAAATGGGTTCCAGTGCAGCTGTTTAGTGAGAGACAAGGCATAGAGTAACACAGAGATCTTTGCAACTGCTTTTTGACCAGACTCCACTGTGCTGGGATTGCATGGGTCAAGGCAAGAGAAAGGGATGTTGCAAACATGTACAAGATAGAAGGAAAACTTCAGCTAGAAACTGGGTTACACAAATAACCAGAAAACAGCCTGCTAAAGACATGATACAAGAGTCCACAATGTTTGGGTGTGAGCAAGGTGAGAGGACAAAGCCCTTCAGTTAAGTAGTAGATCAATAGCAGACGGTGCAGCTGTGAGTCATCTATCAGCACAGATGAATTTGCCTGCAGATGAGGTTTTGAGGGCTGAGGGAAGAAAGCTGTACTGAGAACACTGCCATCCTAAAAAGCTGGTGAGGAAAGGAACATTATCCTCCAACAGACCTGTTTAGGAGACAAAGAAGAGGAGAGCAAGGAGAAGGCAGAGCTATAGGAGATGGAGTAGCCCAAAATTTGACATAGGAGTCTGCCTGACAGCTTTTAAGGCAGTTAACTAGTAAAAGTGGAAGAAAAAAGGAAAGGTTTGAAACTAGTTGGAAGGTACAGGTTACACTGGTACATTGGGTTGTATGGTCCTATAAACAAAGACCATCTTGACTTGTATCATTGATGGAGATGCTCCTCTAAAGACAGCTGGCATCATACATATGCCAAGTGTTTAACCATGTTACCCTGCTCTTGTGTCCTGCTCTGGTCTCATGGAGCGGTTTATAAGAATCTTTCTTTCTATTCTTTAGAGAATAATTGTGTATCCTTTACAGATGGCTTAGGAATTCCGTGTGTAATATGTGCTTTAAGTATTTGTTTATTCTTATTTGAGTGGAGCTTTTGATGTAGGTCTATCCATTACTTAAAAGCCAATATGTTGGAAAAGGATGAAAGAAAGTGAAATGGTCTGTATCATATCATTCTGTATGGTATTTGTGTATGCTGAATATTTCATTTATTCTGTAATCTGCAGATGGTTTGAAATTGAAAAGTCAGGTTATTCCAGTGGCAGCCCTTTTGTTCTTGGAATGAGCTTGGCTTATTCAAGCAAAGCAAGTGAACTCCTGATTAATAGCAACATCTATCTTTAAGGAAAAAGGCTGTCATTAGACTGAGCTATTGTGTAATTTCCAAATGTCTTTAGCATTGCTCTGCAGGAGCTTCAGTGGATTTCTTCTTTCAGGTGAGATGCAGCCTCATCCACAGTTAAGACAAGTCTGGGAGCCTCTCCACTGTCCTCTTCTGCAGGAGGAGCCCAGGAGTGGTGGATGCAGGGGGCAGAATGCAGGGGGCAACTGCAGGCGCAAACCCACAAAAGGGGGCTGAGCACACAGGGCAACACCCAGGGCCCATGAGGACCCCCGGGGAAGGAAATGGCCCCAGGTTATTGGCCCAAGGAAAATGACTTGCTGAGAGAGACCCCCACAAGGGCAGGTGGCTGTCGTGCTTGGCCTCAAATGAGTCACCACCTGGCTGGAAATGAGACGGTCTGGTCAGTTAATGGGGACGAGAAGAACCAAGGGACAGAGATAATACTCCAAGGTGAGGGATGATGGACTGGGCCAGCAGAGGAACACAGGGCCACAGACAGCCCCAGCACTGAATGTACAGGGTGAAGCCCGAGCAGCCCCTCCTGCTCAGAGCTGCAACCAGAGCAGTGTGGCCACCTTGCCCCCCTGTCCTGGCTCTGGCAGCCCCTGGCTGCTCATCTGGTGCTTGGGCAGAGGCAGCAGAGCCTGGATCCCCTGGCACACAGCCCAGCCCATCACAAACCCTTTTGAAGGATTCTGCTTCTCCTGCCTTCCCCTTCACTCAAAGAAATCAATTACAACCAGCCCAGGGCGAAGTGTCAAACCTTTTTTATCCCATTGCACAACTGGCCCATTGTTTCTGCTAACAATTTCTAAAACCAACATTCCTCAGCAGTGAATTTCCTAACCCTGAGCTCCTGCTAGCATAGCTGCAGCAGGGGAGCATCCATGTGGAGCAGGTCCTGCCACCACAAGTGAGCTGAGTAACTCCTCACCCACCTGAGTGGGCTCCTTCCCACGCAGGGGTGCGTGCTGAGTCTGGGGGAGTCCCTTGGAGGGGCCCTGCCTGCGGCATCCAAGGGGCCCTTGAGGCTTCGAGGGGCCAGGCTCCATTTGATACACAGCACACAGCCTTCAGAGTCTGTTTTGGTAAGAAACCCTTCGCTCACTGGCATATTCCTGGAAATCTGCTGTTGTTTCCAAAATACACAGATTTCCTGAGATTTCCTGGAATGGCAGGAGAGAGTGCAGGTTTAGAGAACAAGCAGTACTTCCCTCTTTCCATATGCAAAATGGTTTGTTACCCTAAGAAAAGCAATTAAACTGTGGACATTGAAAAATATACATAAAACTTTTTAACCCTAGAGGAAAAAGTTACATTATAGAGAAGGAACAAATGCTTGTTTTCCATAGCAAAATATTTTTGTTGTTGTTTGAACAAGAAACATGTTGCTTTCTTATTTTGAGACAAGATGTAGAACTTAGCCTCTTTTTTCTTATTTATTACGGTGATCAGAAATGGGTTTGAAATTCAGCATGAAGGGCTGAAGACTGATTTTTTTACTGAGAGATATTTGCACATCCCAGTGAACCACTGGAGGCTGCTAACTCTACGGAGAGCAGCATAGCCAGTGCAGCACTGCCTCCTCATGTGCTGATGGGGGCATTTTGGAAGGTCTCAAATACAATTCGGGATGCTGGGGCATGAGCTGCCAAAGAATACAAGAGCATCCATGCCCCACACTGCCTGCAGGGGTCTCTGGGGAGCAGGGGAGGAGGTACCTCCACCCTTGCTGCACCCCATGTGAGGATGTAGTGGGAAGCGCTCCAGGGCTCCTTTCCCAGCTGCTCATCACTCCCAGGACAGCGTGAGAGGCCAAGAGCCACAGGGAGCTTGTCTGCATGGGCTGGGACCCACTGCCACATGCCTCTAACCTGCACACACCTGAACTGATGCAGTCTGAATCCAGCTCTCTTCTAAGTGTGCACAATGCGCTCAAGAGAAAGTCTCTTCTTGGGCAAGGGGCAGAGCCAGGGATCCTGTCTCCACGAGGACTGAAACTCTAGATACCACCCAGCAGCAGACAGTTCTGCCACTTTTAGAGGTTCATCCTGGTTTCTCAAACTGACCAAGTGATCAGCTGAGTGTATTTTATCTCTCTCCAGCTGAAGACCTTAGCTTCCAGCATGCGTCTGTCATTAGCCTTAAAATGCAGGATTTTGTGGTTAGGTGATGAAAGAGAATCATGCTATCACTTTAGTCTCTAAGATCATCCTGCACACTAGCTCCATTCTTATATGTATGGCTGTTGCTGTCCAACTCTGTGATATCTTCATACTAGAGATTACATTTCAGGTTGTGAAGTGGGCATTTCCTAATCCAGAGCTCTCACTCTGTCTGTCCTGAAAACCAGTGTTACTACAATGGTGCTCCATGTCAGGGGACTGTAGGCAGATATGACAAAATGAGAGGTCAACAGTCACAAAGTTTTGTGGTCCAAATACCCCATGAATAAGTGAAAACAAAAAGGAAAGGTGTAGAAAAATAAAAAGAGGGACACAATGATGAAGTGAACAAATGGTTTGGAGAAATGGCTATTTGCCAAAATTGCCCATTTTGTCTCTCTCACAGCAAAGGGTGTTGAGTTTTTAAGCTTTTATGGAAATAGTGGGTTTTAAGGAGAAAAATATGGAGTATACAGGATTAGTGCAGTGTAAGAGTCTGAACAGAAGTGACTGGGTCAGAGCAACTGGGATCTACATGAGAATAGTCCAAACTGACAGACCTGGTACATCCAGTCTGATATGCTTACAACAGAAGGAAAAGTCACATTTTCAATCTCATGGGTTTTATAGGATTTTAGGCAACAGGATTTTACTTGGAAGGATTTTTACATCTTTGATAACTGCAGTTTCTGAGAGAGAGCTGCTCAAATCTCTTCAGACTCCTGTGTTCAGAAGTCTGTTCACAATTTGTCTTCAAGCAGATAAACTTCAGCTAAAGTCAAAGTACAAGTAAGAGGGAACCAAAGTGTCAGTTAATGCAAGATGGAGACAGTAATTTTAACAGTAATCAGACTTAAAATTACTGTTACAAAGAGTAATCCTACACTGCACAGTGAGCAGTGTAGGAAGTGACATAACCCTCTCAGTACTATAGCTCAGCTTTTCCTGGACCAGACAGAGCTGTTATTAAAAAAAAAAAAAAAAAAAAAAAAAAAAAAAAAAAGCCAGAAAACAACTGTCTCTCCATGGTTTTATCTCCATTGATTTCTGCAGAGCTGATGCTACTTTAAGTGAAAATGCACCTTAAGGTGAAACACAGTCCACAAAGAAAGCATAACTCCACAGGGAAAAGCTACCCATGCACTGCATTACCAGCAGCAACAGGTTGCAAAGCACCTGCCCGTTGATCTCAGTGCCACAAAGCCATGGACTGTTTGCTGCTCATTCATGATACGGTGCAGGACTCAGTCTGCAGGCTGGACACAGGACCAGCAAAAGCGGTTCCAACAGACTTTGCTAATGAAAAGCTAAGCTGTCCACTAAATCTTCTCTGTTGCGCTGTAGATAGGGAAAAGTAAACTTATAAAATAAGATCACTATCAACTGATTTCCCACTGGTGTTTTTTGTTTTTGTTTTTGTGCTTCTGTATATAGAGAAAACTGTCTCTAGAGAAGGAAGAAAGAATGTTTAAGTGTTGATTTTAACATGGAGAAAAATGGAATGGTAATACATTTTCAGAAACACTGTCAGTGAAAGATTCCATCATAGCCGGACATTACATATAACAAACAGCCGGGCAGAATGCCATGCCACTCATTTGATGCATGCTTTTCTCAGTCTGGAGGGTATGAACACACAAAGCAGAGAGAATAACAAGATAAAAATTTCTCTATAACCCCACAGTCAGAATATGTCCAGAGGGCATAAACTTATCATCTCTCTGAAGATCCAGAAGCACTGGGGAACATATCACAGGGATAATGAAGCTGGTTTCCACAAGTCAGAGGACCAATGCACTCAGGAGAAGTCTGCATGCAAGCCAGTGTCATTCACTGGAAGCATATGGATCATACTGAACTGTTCATGAGCTGCATCTAGCCTGAGGATTATGCATTTGCTGTTCCTGATTTGTATAGCATTTTATTTCATTTTAAATTATGTTATTTTGTTCCTGTTTCTGTAGGATATCCTGCATTTAAAAATGTCATGTTTTCATCCCTTAGTTTTGGAGTAAGAACAAGCTGGAACTGGGCTATCGCCTCTAGATGCAAAAGTAAATCTCGTTTAACATCATGAGATATTTTACTTCTTACCATATGCTAAACACCCACAGTAATACACAGCCTTTTTCATCCAGGAGAGAATACAACCAGTTTACAGACTCCAGTCCTGTTTTAGCTCCTTCTCCAGACTAATCAGGAGAAGCTCCACAGAAGCTAAGTGAGCAGTCAAATATCCTCAATTTTCTGATTTATATATTACATTGCCTATCTTTTTGAAAGCAATTTTGTGTAAATGTAATTGGTTTATTTCTACTGTGACAGCCATGTAAACCACAGAAAGGAGGCATGTGACAAATGAAGCCATCAGCTGTGCTGTGTAGGAACTAAGTACATCATACTGTTAATTAGCCAAGTATCTGCTATTTTCCGCACATCGGCTGCCACTGAAATCTCAAAGCCATTTTAATTTCACCGACTAAGGTCCCCAGCAAACCGCTCGCACCCGGGCAAACAGGCTCTGGGGGCTGCTGCTGCCGGCCGGAGGCTGCTGCTCGCTCGGCTGGGGCGGGGGCTGGGGCGGGGAGGCGCAGGGGGGCAGAGCAAAGTCGGTTGTGAATGAGGTTGGGAGAACGAATGCCGAGTGTGATGGACGGGGAGAAAAAAGGTGCGTTCACTGTGGAGCACGGCTCCTTGCAACAGAGCTACTTCATAAGTCCGTGAGGTGTGCTTTTACAGCAGCCGCTGCTGCTGGTCACAGACACGTCCCAGTTTTGTTGGTCCGGCGTGCGCTTTTCAGGCTTTTGAGAGATCCCTGGGTTGCACCTGCTTACTGCTCCCCACGTTGCACTGGGGAGTTGGTCAGTGTGCATCCCTGCTGGTGGAAACATTCCTGGCAAGGCAGAGACGAGGAGTCCTGGGGGAAGCACTCACCACTGTTACAGGGAGCGTGTAAAGCCACCAACAAATACATTTGAGCCCACAGCAGTCCCTCGTAAAGCCACACTGAGTGAAATGTGGTCTTTGGCAGAGGACATCTGTGAGCTGGGTTGCAGCTGCACCACGAAGAAAGGGGACGTTCCCCAGGCTATGGGACTTTCTTTGCTCCTTCTGCTCTGCTCCCAGTGAGGAACAGCCAGGCATCGTGCGAGGAGAGGGCAAATAAAAATGATTGTATAATATCTCTGTCAGTGACCTGAGGGAAATGGGAGAGGTGTAACCTGGAGAAGGTGAAGCAGTGCTAGGTCATCAAGCGTGCAGAGGGTACCATACAGTGGGACCAGACCACAGAGCCATCGCCAGGGACTGAGGCGAGGCCACAGCCGGTCAGGTTGGAGCACTCGCCCCATGACCAGCAGAATATGGGGAGCTGGTAGCAGGACAGAGGCTTGGGCACACAACGAAGCTGGAGTGTGGGGGACTGGACATGGGGAGAAACCTTCCCTTCTGTCCCAGGCCATGGTGTGGGGCCTGGAGGGGCTGGGGGATCTCCATCCTGGAGGTTTTGGGGAGCTGATGGAGTAATGCCCTGAGCAGCCTAGCCTGAGCCCACAACCGGCCTTATGCAGAGCAGGGGCAGGGGCAGAGATGCCAAGGTCCATTCCAAACCCTTGATCCCACAATCCTATCATCCAGGATAGTCGTCTAGTGTTTAATGTTGATATGACCTGTATATAAAATCATTCAAGAAGCTTTTGCTCATGAAGAGACATAGCATGGCCCAGTGTGCCCCAGGAAATTCTCTGTTTCTGCATAGCAGACACTAAGGGCCTCTGAGCCATTGATTCGGTTATAAAGAGAACAGCCCAAGGTTAAAAGTGAAAGTGTAGTGCCACTTAATCTTGCTGTAAGTGAGCAGAATGTGTGCCTTCATGTACCTCACAAATCATAACCTGTTTTACAAACCCTGGTGTTGCTCCTCGGTTCTTAGTTAGCAAATCCTTGCAGCTGGGAGGTGTGGCAGGGCCGTGCCAACAGGCAGGTGTGCAGAGCGGCTGACAGCCACGGCAGCACCCCCCAACCCCTACCCCAGCTCCCATTGCCCTCTTCATGCGGCACAGTGGTCCACCAGCCTGGACCAACAGCTGAGAAACTGTCTGTGACTGAGAAAAGGAAGGTTCCAGCTCCATCCCCCCTTGTATGGGCCAGGAAATGTCCTGGGGGGGACAGCTCCCCCCAAATTTTCATTTGCTGTGAGGAGCTGAGGAGTGGGTTGGGCTAGACAGTATTTTTGGAGAAAAGCAGTGTTCTGTTACCTCTAGCTGCAAGCCCCCAGCAAAGAGACACCGGCAGAGACTGAAGCTATGTGGACTTTTAGCTTCTTGGTTTATAGACTATTAACTTTAAAGGCATTGTCCAGACTGCCTGCTCCACATGAAAGGTCTCTGATTATCTTTCCAGGTAAATTAATGCTTGACATATTTCTTTATTAGATTTTGAAGGGACTAATAAATGAATTTATTAGGCAATTTCTTCATTCAGTAATGCAGTTTAAACCATCAGATGACAGCAGAGAACTGGTTCATTGACACTTGCTCATTGTCATATAGCTGGTTTCATGATGCAAGTCGTCACTGAGAAATCTCCAGTGACGTTTCCCAGCTAGGCCCTGTGCAGTGTATAAATATACCCCACGGAAAACAAACATAGCTTTTGCACACTGCTGCTTTGTGCACAAGCTGCTGCAGCCTCCAAAGCAGCTGGGCAAGGACTCAGAGCTTTCTGCCCTCCCCCTCCTCTGCACAGCCCTGTCCCGCTGGGGCACAGAGAGGCCCAGCACAGCCCTGGCATGGGGAATGGCCGTGGGAGGGCAGCCCCTGGGGCCTGGGGCTGTGCCACATGAGGCCCGGGCAAGTGCAGCCCCGGGCATCACCGTTTCTAAGCACACATTCCGGATGAAGAGACCAGCAAGGCTCTGATACTGTGAGTCAAACCATAATTTCCCATTAGATGTTGAAAACTATTTAATGACTCTTAAAATACTTCTCCTTAGTTCAAAAGTAGACAAAATAGATATTTTATGTCAGGGAAGATGTTTCTTTTTTCCCAGTGGAGATGTTATTTGTGCCTTCTAAACACCAAAGCTATTACAATAAACAATTCAATGCAAATAGGAGGTATTTATAAGCAGAGAGGCGCTCATGGGAATGAAATTATGAACACAGATAGTTTCTTATTTCTACTCTTAAAATAGTTTCTATTTTATGCACATTAAAAATTCTCTCTAAAACTCTTTCTGCCACTGTTACCATCCCTTGCACAGACCAGGCAGAAAGTAGCTCCAGGCCCCACTGTACCTCATGGCCTCCCACCCACCAGCAGCACCTGGCATGCTGCCTGCCTCCTCTTGCCACCCCTGCTGGGTCCCCAGCTTCTCCAGGGCTGCATCCAACACAGCTGGTCCTGGCATGCTTGCTATGCCAGGTCAACACGGCTGGAGAAGCTGGCCAACATGTTTATTCTTTTCCAGTTTCAAAGATATTTCATGCAAGTCTCACATAGCTGTAATCATAAATGATTCCATTATTTACCTTTCAGCATCATCAGATATGGGACAACATATCTTTATGTCACGGCTGTTACTATATAAGTGCCAGAATCTACAAAATTTAGTATTAGCCTCACACATCTGTGAAAATACCAAAAGACCAACATGCAGGATCATTTCAAACCTATAAACTATGATTTTAAAATGCTCATTTCATACTCAGGGAGTGAGTTTAATATGCCATTGGAAGTAACTGACAGAACTGAACCCTTACAGATGCATCATTAAAACACACCAGAAATGCTTCTAGCCAAGGATTTTATTTGATTAATTTCAATAGGGTTCTGGATGATTTTGGTTTTGGTGGCAGAAATAGGAAAAGATGGGAGAATGAGTATTTCAGTGAAAGGCAAGACCTCCCTGACCAACCTAATCTCCTTCTATGACCAGGTGACCCACCTGGTGGATTAGGGAAAGCCTGTTGACGTAGTCCACCTAGACTTCAGCAAGGCCTTTGACATGGTCTCCCACAGTATTCTCCTGGAGAAGCTGGCAGCCCATGTCTCAGACAAATACACTCTTTCCTGGGTTAAAAACTGACTGGACGGCCAGGCCCAGAGAGTGGTGGTGAACAGGGTGAAATCCAGATGGCAACCAGTCACCAGTGGTGTTCCCCAGGGGTTGGTGTTGGGGCCCATCCTCTCTGATATCTTTGTGTATGATTTGGAGGAGGAAATTGAGTGCACCCTTGGTAAATCTGCAGATGATGCCAAGTTGGAGGGAAGTGTCAATCTGCCAGAGGGTAGGGAGGCCCTGCAGAGGGACCTGGACAGGATGGGTTGATGGGCAGAGCACAATGGGATGAGGTCCAACATGGCTCAGTGCTGGGTCCAGCACTTCAGCCACAACAACCCCATGCAGCGCTACAGGCTGGGGGGAGAGTGGCTGGAAAGCTGTGCAGAGGAAAAGGATCTGGGGGTGCTGATTGATGCTCACCTAGACATGAGCTGACAGTGTGCCCAGGTGGCCAAGAAGGCCTTGCTTGTATCAGGAGTAGTGCAGCCAGCAGGACCAGGGAGGTGATTGTCCCCATGTACTCTGCTCTGGTGAGGCTGCACCTCAAGTTCTGTGTTTGGTTTTGGGCTGCTCACTACAAGGACATTGAGGCCCTGGAGCATGTGCAGAGAAGGGCTATGAGCTGTTGAGGGGCCTGAGACACAAGTCCTGTGAGGAGCAGCTGAGGGAACTGGGGTTGTTTAGTTAGGAGAAGAGGAGGCTCAGGGGAGACCTCATTGCTCTCTACAACTACCTGAAAGGAAGGTGTGAGGAGCTGAGGGTTGGCCTCTTCTCGCAGGCAACTAGTGATAGGACTAGAGGGAATGGTCCCAAGTTGTGCCAGGGGAGGTTCAGGTTGGAAATTAGGAGACATTTCTTCTCAGAAAGAGCAGTCAGGCGTTGGAGCGGGTTGCCCAGAAAAGTGGTGGCATCACCATCCCTGGGGGTGTTCAAGGAAAGGTTGGACATGGTGCTTAGGGACATAGTTTAGTGGGTGATATTGGTGGTAGGGTGATAGTTGGACCAGATGATCCTGAAGGGCTTTTCCAACCTTAATGGTTTTATGATTCTATGAAATACCTTGATAATCCATCAGTCAATGTTTGGAAGAGAAAACAAACAAACAGCACTTTGAAAGACTGACCTTTCAGCAAAATTGCTAGTAATACCTTTATGTCCCAGGTGACCAGCACTACATGTGGCCCTGGGCAGCATTTGGCACAGGCAGATCTGGCTGCCTGCATCAGGCTGCCCGTGGGGCAGGAGGGCAGAGCTCCCTGGCCGCGTGGGCAGTGAGATGGGGACCTGGACCCAAGCAGGGGACATCTGCATTGCTGGGCCAGTGCTTCTACCTGAGATTGATCTTCCAGGCCTCTAAGATGATCTTCACTTCGGCACCTGTATCTGCATTGTAGAACTTGTTTGTGCTCAGCCTTGGAGTCTAATGGAAGAGAGTGACTTTTTCTGCAACACAGCCATGGCCTAAAAATGAGCAAAATGCAGTAACCATGTGATTCTTGTTCTTTAGGACTTTTGGTGTTCTCTAAATCATGTTATTCACAAATAAAAGCATGGGTGACAATGTCAAACTCCCAAATGGGAATGTACTCTGAACATAAATAAATAGAAGTTTGGGGACACAAATATATCTTGACACATAAGGACATTTTGTACAAGCAGAACAGCTGCATTCCTGGGACTTAGCCATGAAACTGCCATTATGTAGCCAGCTACAACTTTGTATTCATGGACAGGGAGCAACTGGACACTGCATTTCATCAGGCTAGAATTGATGATCTGTTCTCCCTCACTGTATACTCCACATCTTTCTAGTACCAAAATGTCACTCACTCTGGTCTTGCCACACCACCACCTTGCCAGCCTTCTGTGGGAGAATGAAGGGAGACTGAAGATGCACCATGAACCATTCCCTGGTGACATTTACTAGAAGACCAATAGTACTCTTCAGACTCATCTTCAACTTCCATCAGCATTTCCCTCTGGAAAGGACACAGTGGGAACAGCACGTCTCCTGGCTGGAGGGATGCTTCTGGGTACAAAGGGCCACCTCAAAGCCCAGAACCAGAGCAAAAGGCTTTCAAGGAACTGGCACACTGCATCCCTTTATGGGTGTCTACCCAGGTGGGTAGGGGGCTGGTTTGGTCAGTGGTAGTACTGTCAAATTATTAAAGGCCTTTTGTCCCTTACACTGCACTCTGATTCCATGATTAAAGTGCTGAGGGATCAGGAGGGCCATCTTCTGTTCCTGCTTTTGCCAAGTGATTCCCATGTCATACCATTTTTCTGAACTTGAATTTCTGTGTCAATAAAACAGAAAGACCTCCACTGCCATGCACTGTGATCCATGGAGAAAGAACACTGGTTATCAGAAAGACACAAATGCTCTGAAGTATGTGTGCAGAACACTAGTAAATATTTTAATAAGGTATTAATAGTTGACTTAAAAGGCATTGTACTAATCTACAAAGAGCAAGACAGATGTGTCTACTTACAACACAGGATTCTACTCTCCTAATAGTCCTGTAATTTTCAGCTAAATCCTGTTTCCAGAGGATTATCAATTGTCTCTCATGGGCATTTTTTGTAGAAAATTCTCAGGAATACCATGCATATTTTAGCAGAGCCTGAATTATACAGAGAACATGTCCTGTTTTCACATCTATAGGAGCAACTGGCTTCTAAATGTGCATCACTTGAAAAACTGTGTACGTTTTAAATTGTGCGTTATTATATCAGTATCCTACATGAGCCTTAAATGTTTGTAATCAATTAATGAATCTGCATTTAATATGAATGTTCTTTCTGATATTTATTCTAGGCATAATAGAACAGGAATTCTCATAATAAAATATAAATTGTGGACAAATCATATATCCTTAATCTTGATATACTGTAATATTTTGTATTTTAAATTCTATAAGTCATGTATTACACAAAGTGAATTTTAAAAAGAAAATACAATCAAAGCAGAGAACATATGAAGGCAAACATTTGTAACTTCAGCTCACAAAAATCTATGCAGTTCTCTCCTCATTTCCTTATGGTATTAAATAGAACCATAAAAGCACTGGCTGGAAGGGATACCCGTCTAACAGGCTGCTCACACCAGGATCATTATCAACTCTGGAAGAGGTGAGACAAGGCTTTGTCCAGCCTAAAGCCTCCAGGGATACATACTAAGCTGCCTCCTTTTGCGCCTGTCCCAGCACTGGTTCTCCTGGTGAAGACAACTTACAGTCATAGAATCATTTAGGTTGGAAAACACCTTCAAGATTCAAACATCAGCCTGACCTACCGAGCCCCATCACTAAGCCACATCCCTCAGTGCTGTGTCCACATCTCTGAAATACCTCCGGGGACGGGGACCCCACCACTTCTCTGAGCAGCCCGTTCCAATGCTTGACCACCCTCTCCATGAATAAATTCATCCTAATGTCCAATCTAAACCTCCCTGGTACAACTGGAGGCCATTTCCTTGTGTCCTATCACTTGTCACCTGAGAAAAGAGACTGATGCTCTCCTTGCTGCAAACTCTTTTCGGGTAGTTGCAGAGAGCGATGAGGTCTCCCCTCAGCCTCACAGAATCACAGAATACCCTGAGTCAGAAGGGACCCACAAAATCACGTCCAGCTCTTTTTCTCCAGACTAAACATTCCCATTCTCTTAGCCACTCCTCTTATTTTCTAGTCCCAACTTGGTTTTGGTACCTGCCACCCTGGTGCTGACGGCAGCGCCAGCCTGTGCTTGCACCACCCCTCCCCGCATCCAGGCCGGACAAGCCTGGCTCCCTCCAGCTCTCCTGCTGGCAAGAGGCAGAGCTCCCCACCATCACGGCAGCTTCTCCCTGAGCTCTCACGGCCTTTGCCAATGGCTGGTACACAGACTTGGCCGATAAAGACTGGGAAAACATGTCTCGGTTCCACACCACCCGACAGCAGGATCTCACGCGTGGCTTACTGAAGGCTTTGAGGTTCGCGACACGGCGACACTCGGTCTAGAGGCGCGCCCCGCTGCGGCACAGCCCAGTGCCCGAGTGCCGAGCGCGACAGCGCAGCGACCCCAGGCGGGCGGCGCGCCGAGGGCTCGGGCACGCAGAGGGACGGAGCCGCCAGCAGCGGCCGCTCGGGAGCCGGCCGGCCCCGCGCTCAGACCCGCAGGGCCGCTGCCCCAGCGCCCCCCGGCGCTGCCGAGCTCCCGCGGGGCGGAGGAGCGGGGGCAGGGGCGCTCCCGGCGGGCAGGCAGGGCGGCCGCCCGCGGCGCTGCTGGGGCAGGGGCAGTGTGGGGACGCTCCGTGGGGTCCCGCCGCTGGGGCCGGGGCCGAGCGCTGCGGGGTGCGGGGGCGATCCGGGGGGTCCCGGTGCCGGGGGCCCCGCCCCGCGCCTGCCCGCAGCTGCGCCCGGCGCTGCTAGCGGCGGCCAGCCAGCGCTGCGAATAATGTATTTTTCTTGCTTTTGAAAGAAACACAGAAAATCTGCTGCATTCCACGAGTGCCACCTGCTGGCGCTTTTGCCCGTTTCCAGGTTTTCTGCTCAGGCCGGGACGCGCCGGCCCAGCGGGGGCGCTTCCCGAGTACCGGAGCCGCAGCCGGGAAGGGCGAGCCAGCCTCGGCTCTCCCCGGGCCTTCGCTGTGAAGGAGGCCGGCTCACTTCACAGCTCACTGCTGAAGCTGACACCGGAATTTGCACCACCCCGCGGGGATGGCTCTGCTCCAGAAGGCCGCCTCGTCCCTCAGGCAGCAGCAGCGCGTTCACAAGCAGGCTCCTTTGTAGCTACCTCCTGCCCTTTGCAGCTCCGCCAGCCATCTCTCTGATGCCACACTGCTTGCACTATGGGCGCACTGCAAGGTCACCCCTGCAGGCTAGTTTGCCCTCATACTAGAGAGCCTGGCCATGAGTGCTGAAAGACACCTTGACCTCACTCTGCAGCACAAACAATACCTAAGGGAGGGAGCGGCAGGGAATGTCCCACGGAGCAGTACAGCTTGCTGCAGGCTGGCTGTGCAGAAATCCAGAATTGCCTGAGCCACTCTTCTGAGGATGCCTTCACCTCCTGGACGAGGAGCACAGGGAAATGTTCACTGGCCTTATCCCACAGGCACAGCAGCCTCTTGATCCTCCCTGATTTCTTTCAGCAAAGATGACCGACAGGAGGAGACAAGGGGCTAAGATAGGTTTAGGACTCCTGTGTACTCAGCTCCTACAAGCACAAGCAGCAGCCTATGACCCACGGCACCCCACAGCCCCACAGCAGCATGCACACCTGCTGCCTGCTGCCCCAGAGCAAGCCTCACTTGCTGCAGGGTTCATATTCTAGCAGCTACAGCCATGGTTTTCAAACCTTTCATATCCAGAAATAGAACTAAAATAGGATATTTAAACTCTATATAGGAAGGAGAAGGAAAAGAAAGTTGTTAAATAAGTAACAACTAACCACTACTGCATAAGTATCAGATACCAACTTATAGTTCCTCTCAAAAAGATACTGTTTCAGCTATGAGATTACCAATATTTATTCTTCTGTATACTCAGTGTTTAATTAATAACTATATTGCCAGTTGTTAAAATGACACTATGCAAATATAAAAATGTGTTTATATGTCCATGATAATATTTCTTTGTCCTTCTATGGAGACAATGATGTAATTAGTATTAGACAGACAAAAATTGTTATGAACCCTTCTAATAGGCATCCATATTAATTGGATAATCATAGCTGCAATTAAGAAGCAGTTTCAAATAACAGAAGTATAACTGGAAGACAAGTTAACTCAGATCAGTGGAAAAACTCATTCAGTTTAATTAAAAACCAAACCAAACCAAACCAAAACAAAACAAAAAACTACCTTTGTTCTTTGCAGAAGAATTCCATTTAGAAGTTTGGAAACTTCTTGGTTTTCTTATCTCTTTTGTTATGTCAAGAAACTAAAATCCATTTTGGTGGTCTGTGTTCTATATAGACTTCCAAAACTTGAGTATTGTGGATTATTAATGCCATGGAATGAAAAGATTTACCTTCAGAAAGTTCCTGTGGTACTGCCCAAGGAATATGTCAGGTAGCACTTGTTGTTGTTGTATCTGAGCTCTCAGATATGCAACATGGGAAAAATACCAGGAAGAAGTAAAAATTCCTTATATACAGACAGAATAACAGAATAACTATAGGACAGTTAGTCTCACCTCTGTCCCTGGAAAGGTGTTGGAGCAGCTTAGTCTTCATGTCATCTCCAAGCAATTGGAAGAGAAGAATGTTATGAGGAGTAGTCAGCATGGATTCACCAAGGGGAAATCGTGCTCGACCAACCTCGTTGCTTCTATGATGGCATCACCAGCTGGGTAGATGGGGGGAGAGTGGTGGATGTCATCTACTTTGACTTTAGCAAGGGTTTCGATACTGTCTCCCATGACATCCTGCTAGCAAAGCTGAGAAAGTGTGGGATAGATGAGTGGACAGTAAGGTGGGTTGAGAACTGGCTGTCTGGCCAAGCTCAGAGGGTGGTGATTGACAGAGCAGAGTCTGGCTGGAGGCCTGTGACTAGCGGTGTTCCCCAGGGGTTGGTGCTGGGTCCGGTCTTGTTCAATATCTTCATCGACAACCTTGATGAGGGAATAGTGTCTTCCCTCGGCAAGTGCGCTGATGGCACAAAGCTGGGAGGAGTGGCTGACATGCCAGAGGGCTGTGCTGCCATTCAGCGAGACCTGGACCGGCTGGAGAGCTGGGCAGGAAGAAACCAGATGCGGTTGAATAAGAGCAAGTGTAGAGTCCTGCACCTGGGAAGGAACAACCGGACCTATCAGTACAGGCTGGGGGACGACCTGCTGGAGGGGAACTCTGCTGCAAAGGACTTGGGGGTCCTGGTGGATGACAGGTTGACCGTGAGCCAGCAGTGTGTCCTGGTGGCCAAGAGGGCTAATGGGATCCTGGCGTGCATTAAGAGGAGTGTGGCCAGCAGGTCAAGGGAGGTGATCCTCCCCCTCTACTCTGCCCTGGTCAGGCCTCACCTGGAGTACTGTGTCCAGTTCTGGGCTCCCCGGTACAAAAAAAGACAGGGATTTCCTGGAAAGAGTCCAGCGGAGAGCCACAAAGATGATACAGGGCCTGGAGCATCTTTCCTATGAGGACATGCTGAGAGACCTGGGTCTGTTCAGCCTGGAGAAGAGGAGACTGAAAGGGGATCTTATCAATGTCTATAAATACCTGAGGGGTGGGAGACAGAAGGATGTAGCTAACCTCTTCTCAGTGGCTTGTGGGGATAGGACAAGGGGAAACGGCCGCAAAATGGAGCACAGGAAGTTCCGCACCATGTGAAAGAACTTCTTCACGGTGAGGGTGATGGAGCACTGGGACAGGCTGCCTAGAGAGGTTGTGGAGTCTCCTTTTTTGGAGATATTCAAGGCCCATCTGCACGCCTACCTGGGCAGCCTGCTGTGAGGATCCTGCTTTACAAGGGGGTTGGACCCAATGATCTTTCGAGGTCCCTTCCAACCCCTACAGTTCTGTGTATATCATAACACACTTTCTTTAACAGAAGCAATTTTGCTGTAGAAGACACAATAGTGAAAGACAATGGCTCTTTTTAAGTCAGTATATTTATAAATAAATAATAACTTTTTCAAGCCTAATATACTTCTCATTTCCATTTTTTTTTATTGGATATAACTCAAAAATGTATAAATAAATTTTAAAAATATATAATCCAGAATTGTCTTTGCATTTCAGCTGATAAAAGACAAAACTATTGCATTCTCCTCTTATTGAAAATAAAGATGTGGCACCAGTTAGTATTACACAGTACATGTTCAGGGGTCAGATTATATGATTTCCACCTTTTTCCTGAGTAGGTAACTACAGAAGCAGAATGCCACACTCATGACATGGGCCACTATGTCCCATTCTCCACTTCCCCGATGTAATTTTAAGCAAGACCTGGCTTATTTCCAGGTTCAAATAGGAATATGCTGTCTGTGTTGTGTATTTGCAGATTGTAGTCCACAGCCTCCACCTACCTCCATGCATAAATGAAGAAATGTCTGCTGAAATTAATATAACTGTGATTCACTCCTGAAAGGAGTTTCATCCTTGCCCACTTACCCCTGAGAGCATCCTCATTTATGTCTCCTTGCCAGAATAATTACATCTCATTTTGTAGCCAAGCTGTTTCTGAGGAAGAGAAGGGATTTAAAGGATGCGTTGTACCTTGAAAATCCACCCCCAGTGAACACAACAGGTTAATGACCTACCTAGAATTATGGATACCTCCCCATTTTCAGACAACACTATGACAAAGCCTGACATTTTATTCTTAGTCCCCTAAAACTCTCTGAAATCTACTCCATTTCCATATGTGTTATTTCTAGCAAAATGTGTAATTTAAGATTCCTAATTGGATTATCCAGTAGATGTGACACTGAGCTGGTGAAAACTTGTTGTTAAGGAGATTTGACAAGGTTTCCATTCAACAGAGTTTAAGTTGATTCTTTATGTTTTCCACTCCCCCAAAATTCAAATGGATTTCATAATGCTATTATCACCAGTAAAATTGCCAAGTAATTTTAAATAAAATGTATTATAACTACAAGCAGAAAACTTCTGAGATTTATCCTTCTTTGCAAAATATTAATCTAGATTCCTGACACTATATGCATGCAAATAAAGTTTTTTACTCAATTTTGCATGGTGTATAAGGACGTAGAAGCTGAATGGAATGACATAAAGCATATGGAAGATCAGATGCTGATGAACTCCCAGAATTGTAGGATGCTCCAGACTGTGGAGTGTGACAGTCTGCGGCCACCATGCTGGCTGCAGGGCACGCATCCATGGGGGAGCTGGGCACTGGGGCCAGGAAGCACAAACTGCCAAACCGCTGATCAGCACAGCAGTAGGGAGAGATCCATCCGACATCACAAGAAGCTTATGCACACCAGCAGTACATCACAGCAAGAGTTATCTTCATTTACCAATGTTTTCTACAAATCCATTATTTTCATACATCTTGGCAAAGTTTACAAGCAGGGAAAAAAAAAAATCAGCCTAACACAAATCAACTAAATTAATCCCTGCTCTAGTTTTCATGAAGCCTACATTTCCATTAGGCAATAAGTCCTATTTTGTCTAATATTAGCCTATTGTATAATTTCACAAAATAATTACGCCTTCCAAGCCATCTGAACAGCAGTGTATTGACAGACAGCCAAACAAATGTGTGTGAAAGCAGATATACACATAAACATATCCTTAATATATCTAAACTTAGGAAGAAAATGGTCAAATAAAGCCAACTTTTACACAGTGTACAAAAATAGGCATTGGAATTGGTTCAGAAAAAGCTTTGATGCAGTTTTACTGACACTTTTTTCATTAACTGTAATCTCCTGGTCCTTCTGAAGACATGTGAAGGTCCATAAAAGCCAGGGTTAGAGCTGACACCTTCAGTCTTCTTGACTGAAGGAAAGGAAAAGAACATACCAGGAAGCTTTGCTCAGAAGAAGATATTCAGATAGAATTTCAGTGAAACTTTGAAGACCCAAGAGTGCCTCAGGCTCAGGTTTTTGGGCATTGCTTACATCCAAACCCCATCCAAAAAGACAGACCAACAGGCACTGGAGGAGCAAGCACTCTGCGACAAAGCACACCCTGAGCTGCAGCTATCTGCAGAGGTTTCCTCCCAGCAGGTTCAGAGTAAAACTCTGGGCGAGACTTCCAGATCCAGCCTAAATCTGCCCTCCTGCCCTGAGGCAGGGCCAGCAGCACTGAGACTGTCACGGGCATCAGCTGTCTGACAGGTGATCTACAAATACTTGGTTCACATCAAAGCACTCTAAATCTCTTAAATGAATTTCAGACTAATATGCATCAACATTTCATTTTATATCACTTTCAGTAGAAGATATGTTTTCTACCTTTGATCTAGTTATAAATTCACTGGAAAACTTATGATATTATTGCTTTTTCAGACAGTGAATTACACCTAATACATTTGTATTATAAACAAAGCAAATAAGCTGACTGCTTGGGAACTGAATTTTAGGAAGCATTATCTTCTAAAATTGTTCATGTTTTTTTCACTTGTTTGTTTGTCTTGTGTGTGTGTGCTGTCTATGCAAACTCAAAGTTACTATTTTAAGTGTTCCTCTTCCCATTTTTCTTGTCCCCATGAATAAACTACAAGTATTTGTTAATTAATGAATCTGCAAGCAAGCTGCCCACAAAATGCTGTCCGTAGATAACATTTTGAATGGTCACTACTGATTCTGTAGAGCCTTTTTCAGTTACTTCTGGAAACTACTGCAGAAGCACTGTACTTAAGCACAAATCTGGGGGAATATATGATTTATACACTGGCCTTGAATCCATGAGGTTAAAATGATTCCAGAAAGCAAATAGAAAAATCTGATACACATTACACAAGGACAAGACCAATTCAGTGGAGGCCCATTTGTAGCCAGAAACTCTGAAACTGCATTTTATGTAAGCAAAAACACTTGAAGGAAAAGAAATTCAGCTTCTTTACAGAGATTCTTACGCAAAACCCACAGCATTATTCCACCTGAGAAAACCCAGCAGGAGCTCAAGGTGCAGAACAGGCTGGTGCAGCCCAGCTCAGACTCTGAAAGAGCAATGACGGCTGCTGCTTTCCTACAGCTCTGTTAGCTCACAAGAAACCTGGTCTTTCTGAAAGCTAATTGAACAGGAGTGACTGTTTGAAATCTCTCAGTAAACGATCTTATTTAATAAATAAATAAATAAGAATATCTAGATGTTTGCATTAAAAACCTTAATTGCTTACCTAGGTCATTATTAATTTACTCTTAAACTTCTTGACATTCTTCTGCTCTATTGTTTACAGTGATTTACAGTGATTCTTTAAGGAATTTAAAACATTTGTTTATTGAAAGCAATTGCAAATTGGAAAAGTATTCCATTGTTTCAGTCTTCTTTCTGAGGAGCACTGGACTGTAACATTCAGCATCATCCTCCCATCCATCAGACAATCAGTTAAAGGCAGCCCCAGTGCTTGGGAAACTTAAACAGTGCTCCAGTTTCCTAAGTTACACAGCTTTATTTTAATTAGGGTTTTCAAAGGTTCTTCTTGTCCATAAAAGCTTCTCACTGAGCACTGCAGTGATCACATAGCAAACACTGAACCTGATCAGCAGGAAGCAGGAAGGACCAAACCAAATCTTTTCAGCTTCCACAGTATTACACTGAAACAATCAACAGGAAAACCTCTCTTCTGGGGTTCTGCCACTAACACAGTAAAGATGGACAGTGATGCAGCAACAGGCTGAAGTACATTTACTTTCCTGGCCTGAAATCATTGCAGTTAGCTTTTACCAGAGAAATCACAGGACTCAAAAGCTGCTGGCAACACCCAAACTGTGTTTTAAATGCATGTTCTAGTGGTGTCTGTCCTCCTGGCACAGAACAACATGCTTCATCAAGCCAAGAAATAGTAATTATTTGAATAGCCATTAAGAGAAAGATAAGACTGCTTCCTAAGAGCACTGGAGAGAGCTGCATTTCAAGAAAGGCTCTGAGAAAGTTACTCCATTTTCAGTGTGGGTTGGTGTATGTGCACACACATCTGTGTACATTAAGGTGATTGGCCACAGCCACTCACTGTAGACCTGGCTGAAAAAAAAAAAAGGAGCATCTCCTGGGACCAGGTTTCAGTGCTGTGCTGAGGCAGACCCTGTCTGGCCCCAGGAACCACCAGATCCTGCCCAGGGCAGTGTCATCAGCCCCAGAGCCAATGCTCAGCCAGTGCTGGAAGGGAAACACCCATCAGAAGATGCAAGGTGACCTACTGAGTGACAGCAGTGACAGAGCACTGTCAACATCACTAGGGAAATATGCTATATAAGACTACACAGAACTTAGCTCAAAAGCATGCAGAGATTCAGCTTACAGAAATGCAAGACAAACTTAGATTTTTTTCCCCCTCTTGTCTTTCTGCTATTTATCCTTTGCAATACTGATTGCCAAATGTGAGGAGACAAGTTATAGTGCCCAAATACATCTCCAAAGAATGAGTGCTCGCTCTGTTTGTATTAAAGGTGACCCCTGATATAAGACAGAATTAGCAGTAGCGAGTAATATGGGGAGCAAGTCAAAGGCAGCCATGCTGCTCACCAGGCTCCACACAGGAGGGTCCCTCTCCTGCACCCCCTCAGCCAGATGAGTTAAACCACAACATCTCTATACATTTATTTTTCTCATTTATGGCCTTATCTAAGAAGTCTATCAGTGTATTCATCCTTGTCCTTCAGATACAGAGTAAATGAGATTCTCCAGAAAGCCTCCCCACATTAACACGCTTTGCAAGGATTTGCTAATCCAGGGGTAACAGGGATTTGAAAATAAACCATCCTCCTCCACACACACACACAGAACAGAGTTACCAGAGGATGTTTTTAGTTTTCAGATTTTCAAAGATATAGAAGTTTTGCAGGTTATTTTGATTCCTAGAATTTATTGATCAGATAAATGTTCATATAATGTTATATGCAGGTTTTCAGGGGTCTTTTGTGAGCTAGGAAGTAGACAAAGGGCAGAGCCTGGCCCTCTGAGCACAGGAAGGGGAAGATCCCAAAGCTTCCATGCTGTACCAAGATGACCAACCTGCAGAAATCTTGGAGCCTTACCCCACCCCATGTCCTTGGTGCACATGACAAGAGGAAAGCCTGCTTTCCCATCTGCTCCCAGAACTTTTCTCACAGCTCCAATGGATGTGGCAGATGGGAGGAAGCTATGCAAGGAGAACCACAACATCCCAGGGCCCTGGGGTTGCAACACCCCTCAGGAAGGGGCAGGGGCTGCCCTGCACAGTCATAGAATGGCTCAGGTTGGAAGGGACCTTAACGATCATCTAATTCCAACCCTCCACCATGGGCAGGGATTCCATCCCCTAGATCAGGTTTCCCAGGCCCTTATCTAACCTGGTCTTGAACACCTCCAGGGATAGGGCATCCACAACCTCTCCGGGCATCCTGTTCCAGTGCCTCACCATTCTCTGAGGGAGGAAGTTGCCCCCAGGCTCCCAGCACCCCCAGTATTACCCCTTCCCCCCAGTTAACCACCACTCCTCTGGCTACTCCACACGTCACACCCTTCTGTCCATCCAGCAGCATCTCCCTCGCTGCCATTCCTTCACCACCCACTCAAGTTCAGCACTCAAAAAGACAGTGTGCCCATTGTCCAGGAAACAGACAAAGGTTTATCTATTGTTATCCTTTTCACTTTGCTTCTTCTTATCAAACTGCACAAAACTAAAATGCAGCCAGCTGAACCTGCAGAGCAGAGGTATGAGCACTCTCTGCCTTCTGTTAGAGCAATTTCCTCCCTCTCTTCCCCTTAAATCCCATCAGAATCACAGCAGGTGGGATTCATTCAGCAAAACCAGGCACACAAGCATACACCCCGCCTCCCCACCAGTAATACTCAGCTCAATAGGCTGGGGTAAGATCAGCACAGGGTGGGAATTAACATTTTCCTGCACCTAGGAAGGAACAACTGGAAGTATCAGTATAGGCTAGGGGACAACCTGCTGGAGAGGAGCTCTGCGGAGAAGGACCTGGGGGTCCTGGTAGACAACAGGTTGGCCATGAGCCAGCACTGTGCCCTGGTGGCCAAGAGGGCTAATGGGATCCTGGCATGCATTAAGAGGAGTGTGGCCAGCAGGTCAAGGGAGGTGATCCTCCCCCTCTACTCTGCCCTGGTCAGGCCTCACCTGGAGTACTGTGTCCAGTTCTGGGCTCCCCGGTACAAAAAAAGACAGGGATTTCCTGGAAAGAGTCCAGCGGAGAGCCACAAAAATGAGACGGGGCCTGGAGCATCTTTCCTATGAAGAAAGGCTGAGAGACCTGGGTCTGTTCAGCCTGGAGAAGAGGAGACTGAAAGGGGATCTTATCAATGTCTATAAATATCTGAGGGGTGGGAGACAGAAGGATGTAGCTAACCTTGAACAACATTGTTGCCCATACCTTAATCTAGACATTGCTGCAAAAAGTTGCATACTCAACATCTAATCTAATCTAAATAAATAAAGAAATAAAGTCTGTGCTATCTTTGGACAGCAGAAGTTTTTACAACTGGATAAACGATCCAGACCAGGGAAGAGGAGTCTGGCTGTTGTCACTAGCTGAAGTGCTGTCATGAACACAGAGGTTTTAGGAATCCAGGAGACCAGAACTGCTTCTAGCACACAAATCATTGTGTTTATTGTTTGTGAATCAACAATTTCGTGTTGTTAATCTTGACTGTTGTGTCTGCAAAACGTTTATTTCCATCGTGACCTAAGCTAACATGGCATGTAGCAGCTGTAGCAGCTCTATAGATGGTCAGCAGAAATGCTACTCTGGTCTCCTAATTCCACCGAGCTGTAGGCACACAGCATCTCTGTAGGTCAGGATCTAAATGGCTTTCTGCCAATCATTGCATCTCCTAATAAGAGGTGAATGATTATTTTGGAACAGACAGAGAGATAATCCGTGCAGGCTGGTTATGAATCAGACTGATGGATCTCTGTGTACTGCTGTTCAGATGATAAATGCTGACCTTGTATCCAACACTGTCTTTGCCCCTCTCCTAGGAAGCTAAATGCAAAGAATTCAAAACAAAACAAAACAAAACAGACAAACAAAACAATCAAAAACACACTAGAATTGCTAATTAATGAGGAAGCTCATGTGTCAAATAGAGATGGAATAAGATTAAGAACAGTCCTTTGCATGTCACTTCCAAACCGTAATCACCCTGAAGATGAACCCAAAGACCAGCTGCAATAGCTCACATCAGAGAATACTCTGCATTTTGCTCATGATCATGTGTAGCATTGATTGTTATCAGATCGCTACATGTGAAAACTATATTGCATGTCATTTGTACTCAGGAGATAACCTGGACACTTGTTTCAAACCCCTTGCTCATCCCAGAAGTGCCATGGTGCCTCTAGGAGCAAGGATCAGTGCCCAGGAGGAGGGAGAAGTTTCCCAGATCCCATTCCTGCATGTTTCCTGAGAATATACCAATCCTTCATAAAATGTCTGTGTGACTGACAGAAGCTGACTGCTTTTCCTTCTACTGCATAAAATGTTGGCACTTAGAGGAGATAGGGCTAAAAAGTGAGAATCTTACCCTGGTTCATGCACCATCTGATTTTTCTCCTGATTGCATATTGAGAGACATTTACAATTTCAATCAATGATTTGCATTAAGAAACCAGTGAAGCAAAGCTTCAATGAAAAAACAAACTGAAGTGCAGAAGAAACTCAAGCTACTCTTGCTACTCACTGTTGCTGTGCATGGCAGCTGTTTTCTCTGGGTTTGCAAAATGGCTTTAGTGATGAAGACATGGAGCTGGACCTTGCCATTGCAATTATTTCCTATGTTTTGAAATCTTCTTGATTATTTCTGTTGTTTTGCAATTTCTTTACAAAACTGCAGTTGCAGCCAGAAGCATGATCAGTTTAGCTTATGACAGGATGTTCTTTCCTGAGCTATTCAGAGGAAAGGTTTAGAGACTGTTCTAGGCTGTGGGATTTATTTCTGAAGCACACACTGGTGGTTTCCTGGCAGCTGTGAGTCTGCTTTCACCAGACTCCCTCTGACTGAGACCCAGACAACTAGCATTTGCTGGTCTCTGGTTTCAGCTTTGCATTTTCATTGGGTCTTAGCTTTCTTACTGCACAAAAATGTCTCCTCAGAGGACATACTTAGGCTTTATTGAAAGTTAACTGGATATGCCCAGCTTTGCTATTGGATTTTTCAGTTTTAGTAAGAAGCTGAATAAAAACTAGCATTTGTTGGATGATGGAGGGGACAAAAAGCAGGTCAGTTAGGGACAGAGAAAACTGCTATTCACAGAGGATGTGAACTGCCTATGGATGCCAACCAGGCATCAGTGACAGGACACAGATAGTGCCTGGGCACTACTAACAGCCAGCTGCTGTCCAGACTGCACACCAGTCCAGAGGCTGTCTGCAAGGTCAGCAGTAGCGTCAGGTGAAAGCATCATCCAGCTTGTTGGTATTGCTCAACAGCTCTTGTCCACCATCCATCACTGCTGTTGTAACTTAAGAGGATTCCAAAACAGCCCATCCAACAACCTTTGTGTCTCCACCTCCACGTTTCCAAAGTTGGACACTTTGGAAGCAGGAGAGGATTTCTGCATGAACAGAAAGACTAGGTCAAGGCCCAGATGTTTATATATTCCTGTACAAAACATGTGCTTTGGAAAAAAAAAAAAAAAAAAAAAATATCTGTCCATTTAATAGTAGCATTTCACATCCTGTCTCACATGGTCCTTCCTACAGATGATGGTATAGCTCTGTAGTTTATAAAATGAGCATTTAAGGCCAGTAATAAGAAATGAGACAGAGGGAAACATATTTCTCCTTCTGAATTTTAATTTTGGCAGTCATTCCCCTGTGAAATACACACAGTGCATAACTTGAGTGCAACTCCACTTTAGTGAAAGCCATAATGATGACTCACGTCACGAGTGATCCATTTTTATTTTACCAGTTTAGAAACTGAGCCTGCATAATTTACATACATGTCTCATTTCACCATTATGTATAAAATATGCCTGCTATAAGTAAGGATTTCAACTGTATATGAGAAGCACTTATTTACCTGATTAGTGATTCCATCCATAACAATTAGGGACAGATTCAGGGAAAGTGTTACTTTTAGACTTTGCCGTCTGGTTGAAGTAACGCACATATGCCCAGTAAAATAAATAGCATGTGTCTGTGTTCCACCTTCTAGCACATGCATGTTCACTAACACAGTTTTCTTTCATGTTTTCCCTGCAAGGAGCTGTTTTCAGTCTTTTAGACATGACCCTATTCCCATGCTCCACGTATGTTAGTTACGGGAATCACCTAACTCTTCACTTGGACAAGCTTGCCTTGATGTCTGAGTAGTGCACGATCATCAAGAAACAAATGCAAGGCATTGCCAGAAAGCACTGTAAAAATGGCTGTGATAGCTTCCTTTGGACATCACCATGACAAGACTCTGCTTCTTGCTTATTCTGACCTCAGGACAAGTGTGACCGTCTCTGACTCCCAGGATTCCCCGGAAGCATCCTACATGAGATTGCTCTTCTCTGTCCAAAGCCAGCCTCATGGTTTGCAAGGTGATCCTGAGGAAACAGCAAAATCTACAAACTTCTGTCCCTCTTCTTAGCTTAGGACAGTCAGAGTAGCAACTGGTCTCTGCTCTGAAGCCACAGCCCTGAACAAGTTTCTCCTAGAATAAAAGCTTCCTGTCCAGTCCAGAGCTCCAGGCTGAACACACAGCACATGTGTCACTTCCCCTTACTGAGAAGCTGGCCTAGGTCTACATCCTCTGGATCTGCTTTTTCTCTTTTCCCAGAGTAGACCTGTTGGACAAGAATATGATTCTGAGAATGGAAGAATTAATAATTTTTTAAAAAAGACTATAAAAACCATAAAGCAGACTCCTTCACCACAGGGTTTCTGATAGTTAAAACCTTTTGCTGTTGTTTCTGGATGAGCACAGCCATGCCCATGCTCTGCCTTAAACCTCATGCATTTGAGTACATTGCTAGCTGCAGAGTGCTGCCTTTCTTGGATCTGCATTAATAGCTCCAGGCCGCCTTAGGAAGAGCAGGGCCAAGAAGAGACTGGGGAGCTCATGAGCACGGGGCCAGCAGCAGCGAGGCAATAGCATCACACAGCCTGGAAGCATGTACAAGCTGAGTGGAAGCACTCAGCTGATTTGGGTTGGGTCTTTCTTCACAACTAAATGTGAAAGCAAGTAGTGGATGTATCAAAAGCTTATGAATCTCTACGTGCAGAATTCTTGGTAAGATAAGCAAATACACTGCTTATCACCTTTTCCAAATCAGGTGTAAAATGAAGTCTGCCACATTTTTTTTTTTTCTGTAACTTTTTTATCCTGGGTAAAGCACAACTTATCACATCCAGAAAAACAGAGTACTTCCTCAAGAAATTCATTTCAGGCAGAATTTGAGGACTTTGGGACACTTGTTTGGAATCTGTAGTTCCCTGCTCAGAGGGCTCTGGCTCCCCAGACGGTATCTCTGAGGCTTACAGCCATCAGCAAACACCTTAGCCAGAAGAGGGCAAGCTTAGTTGGCTTGTTTCAAGCCCCTCCTTTTACAATTTGCTGTCCTATTGGAGTACTGTGACCTTCTTGCTGCCAAGAAGAAATTCTGAAACTAAGGAATAGCTTAATTGCATGAGCAATAATTATTACACCCCTTATTATCACATATTTTTCTCCTGGCCTTTAGAAATCCACAGGCATATTTTCAGAGCATCCAGCCTGAATTCATATTTATAGAATCCATCTGCTTCAGCCAGGTTTCTTCTGTAATTAACTGAATGGCACACAGAGTAGTGATGACCACCTGAAGCCTTCTAAGGTTTCAGTCCTATTGATCTAGGCACTAAGCAGGGGGAAACTATTATAGGCACTAGTGGATTCATATCTATATATCCAGCCTTTTCTGTGCTCAGACTCATTTCTTTGTTTGGGAAGTTGAACTGGAATTGAAGAGCATGAGTTAAATATTTCATGTTGTGCTGGAATGTATAATTCATGACCAAATCCTTCAGAAAGGAATAGATAAGATGGAGTTGCAAAAGCTTTAAATAAAGTATTTTCTTTAGCTAGTACACAGACTGCTGGAAAAGTGCTTTCCCTTTTTTTGTTGATATTATAAAGAGAATTAGAAAATAACGTGATAGCAGTAAAAACAGAAATGCTCTAAGCAGATATAAAGAATTATTTGTTCATGCATTGTGTAGACTGATACAGTTAATGTTTTATACATGCTTTTTCAAAGGCACTCTGTTGCACTTAGTTCCTCCAAATTTCACACCCTCCTGTAGGAATAAGATGTGTTGGCCTCAACATGTAAAACAGCTCTGTATGTTGATAATTTGTTGTGCTAAGCTTAGGAAGTCATGTGAGTTATTTAATAGCGCAGATTTATGAAACAGGCTCACTCCATTAAGGCTGATGTGATTGTTTCTGAAGCCCGAACCTTGCAGGATTTATTGGGCTTGGTGCTTGGATGGGACAAGTAGTTTCTGTGCATGCCACCATCTCCCCGGGGCAGGCTTTGGTTTTGGGCAATCCACCAGGGGCCATGCTCCTAAAACAAGTTTTTTGTTGTTTTGTTTTTGTTTGTTTGTTTTGTTTTGTTTTGTTTTTCTGTGTTTTGTTCTTGATGGGATTTTGGAGCCAATCCCAACCTGTCACCCTTAAAAGAGAGATTTTAAGGTAGAATAAATGACCTCCTCCGTAATCAGTGACCACCAGGTGAGGATGGAAGCTCTAGATATCAGGAAACAAAATACTTTGTCAGCTTCAGGTCTGCCATTTAGCACATCAGTCTGCCACTGTCTCTTCATTTCCATTACATTTGTATCTGTACACTTCTGTAGTCCCTGTCAAATAAATAAATAAATAAATAAAATAGAAGGCACTAGAATATATGGAACCTTCTAAGATGGATTTGCCTGTCTTGAAAATGACCACAGAAATAATTGTTGAGGTTGGCAAGGACCTCTTGAGGTCATCTGGCCCAACCCCTGCCCCAGCAGCGCCCCCCCCCCCCCCCCCCCCCCGGGGCAGGGTGCCCAGCCCCACGGCCAGGCAGCTGCTGGAGATGTCCCCAAGGAGCCCCCAGCCCCTCTGGGCAGCCTGTGCCAGGGCTCTGGCACCCACCTGGCCCAGCAGTGCTGCCTGAGGGGCAGGGGAAATCACTGGGCTCCAACTTGTGCCCATTGCCTCTTGTCCTGGCCCTGGGCACCACTGACAAGAGCCTGGCTGCATCATCTCTGCACCTCTCTTCAGGTATTTATGGACATTGATGAGATCCACTTGAGTCTCTGCTTCTGGAGGCTGAGCAGTGCCAGCTCTCTCAGCCTCTCCTCACAGGAGAGAAGCTCCAGTGTCTTCATCATCCCCACAGCCTTTCGTTGCGCTCTCTGCAATAGCTCCATATCTCTCTTGTACTGTGTACTGAACAGTACTCCAGCTGTGGCCTCATCACTGTTGAGTAGAGGGGAAGGATTGCCTCCCTCCACCTGCTTTCTGTAAATAGTAAACTTAACAAAAACATCTGGATGCAAACATTTCCTGTTTTCTGTTTTGTTGTTATTGTTGTTTGCTTGTTTGTTTTTGATTTTTGGTGGAGGGGGAGTTTTTTGTTTCATTTTAAAATGACAACAAAAATTCAAAGCAATAGTCATTTGGGGTGTGTATGCCTTTTTCACACAAAGATCTTGGATGAGAGATCTTCAGTTTCTCCAGCCTGTGGTTCAAGTAACTTGCAGTATGAGAGACCTGTGTTGTCTGTCTGAAGCAAGTCTCTGA
Source organism: Heteronetta atricapilla (assembly GCA_011075105.1). Classification (NCBI taxonomy): domain Eukaryota; kingdom Metazoa; phylum Chordata; class Aves; order Anseriformes; family Anatidae; genus Heteronetta; species Heteronetta atricapilla. Next base: position 64,196,838 of record CM021735.1, read on the forward strand.
GAAAACAATGTGCTTTTGGAAACTGGAAATAAGCCTGGCAGAATTTGTAGTTTCTGTTCTTGCCATTTCTCCAATGTGTGCAGGATTTCAAATATGCTCTGAAAGCACTGACTACTGTTTATCTTCCCCCCCCCCCAAAAAAAAAGAAAAAAAGAAAAAAAGAAAAAAAAAAGTTCTGCTTTGCTCCTGTTCTGTAATGGAGATCTAAACTGCCAACTGGCAGTTTACTCAGTTTACTTTCAGTTGTAAAAGTAACAAGTTAATGCTGTGCTGCATTTAGTTTCATGTGGAAAATAATCACAGTGCTTTGACAACTGAACAATGGACAATTATTTGTTGTCTCTGTACTGTCTTAGAAGAAATTTGTATCAAAAGCATACCAACAAGGTTTTTACATATAGTTAATCATGCTTGAGATATCAAAGGTTTTTTTTAAAATTGAGGGGGTTCAGGATGGCTTGATTGTGCTGTCATGGTAACAGATGTGTACATGGTAACAGAAGTAACAAATTATGGGTCAGCTTTTATAAACGCATAAAATAAAGGAAAACATCATAAGAATTCAGTAGCTAGGGCACAATTATGTGAGCTGTTAAACTGAGCATGCAAGAAACTTGAAAATGAGACATGTTCAAGGTCCTTTCCCATCCATATCGCAGTATGCTTTGTGTGGATGAGCGTCTGCACTGCTAGATGGCAGCTGGTGCAGTGCTGCAGTGACACTCCCATCACACACGGGGGCCAAGGCCTCTGGTGGGGTATCGCTGCTACCACCTTTTTTCCTTTTAAAGTATTCCACGTTACCACTCCACAGAGACATTTGTTGCAAGAGATGCTGAACTGTGAGATTTTGTTTTTTTTTCCCCTTATCCCAATATGGAAGAAAAATAAAAATGTGCATTGTAAAAAAAAATCATAAACGTCTTTACAGCTGTGACAAAGAAAGCCTACATGAAAGCCAAATGCCTTGAATTGCTGTGTACCTTAGGACAGGGCAAGTTAAAATGCAAGCAAGAGCATTTATTTATAACACCTAGCAGAAACAATACAGTGTGAGAAATGTTTATAAAAGACTCCAGTGTAGAAAAGACAGGAAACTATACTCACTCTCCTTGTGCAAGCTATCCTATGTACAAGGCTTCTGTTTACCTCCCTGCCTTCAGAGGGTGTATTGCTGGATGCATTGCCCACATAGGCAGTTACAGCAGTGCCAGGAGCAGATGGGCTCAGACAAGTGCAGTCCTTGCAGGCCAGACATTCCCTGTGCTCTTTTGCATCAGTGTGGGCAGTATCTGTCCACTGCTTCTTGTGCTTTGTACCAGGTCTCCAGACTAGCAGGCACAATTAACATACACTGACAAATCTGTATATTCCATGCAAACCATTTCTGTTTCTTGACTTACAAAACCATGATGATATTCAAATATTTTTCAGTGAAGAAACATGGTCATGTGAGAAATTCTGGCAAGAAATTAGGTTTAATAGAACAACAGAAAATAACTTGGAGAGTAGTCTATTGTCTGTGGCAGATGAGATGAAATGAACTTTCTATCCCTGACCTCTTTCACTTTCTGTCTCCTCTGATATTGCTGGAAAAGGCTGTTATGGGTAGAATCATTGCGCTTTTCAAAAACACTTCCTTTAAATACCTCTGAGGAGGAGCTGGCAAAGCCAGTATCCAAACCCTGCAAGCACACACACGTCCATGCCCTACTGTGGAAGCAACCGTTAAAGCAGCTACCTTTTTTATTTTATCCCTATTTGTTTCCTCCAGATCTGCATGCTGTAGACATATTTTTACAAATAACAGCACATGGTCAACAAGACTACATAATACTTTATGAGTCTGTACCTAACATATTTGATCTTTGACTTTAGCAAAGCAAGAATGAATAGCAATGCACACCTAAAAAATCACTAAAAAGCATGCAAACAGTCATCTACAATAAAATTATTGGAGTGCTGTGTCCCAGTCTGGGGGTCCCCAACACAAGAAGAATGTTGATCTGTTAGAACGGGTCCAGAAGAGGGCCATGAAGATGATCAAGCACTTTTCAGTGCTTAAAGAGGACTTATAAAATAGATGGAGAGTAACTCTTTGCTCAATCAGATAATGACAGGACAAGGATATAGATTAGAGGTTAGGAGGAAATACAGCATTCAGAGGGTGGTGAGGCAACCGATTGCCCAGAGAGATGGTGGATGCCCCATGCATGGAAGTGTTCTAGACCAGAATAGATGGGGCCCTGGGCAACCTGATCTGGGGGGGTGGCATCCTTGCCCATGGCGGGGGGGGGGGGGGGGGGGGGGGGGGGGGAAAATAGGTGATCTTTAAACCATTCTGTGATTCTACTGAGGGAGAGCAAGTAGGAGAGAAATCAGTAACTCTCAATATACCTAAATGCACACATATGTTGTCATCATATGTGTGATAGCACATGAGGCTGCCTTATAGGGCCTTTACAAATTTATCACTCTACTTCTGTGTTTTTCAGTTTTCAAATGTTGAAAATTCACTGTGCGACTTTCAAAACAGAATGAACAACAACAAAATCCATTATTAGGTTACACAAACAAAGTTTAATCCCTTTTATTCCTCTTCATTTATCTTCAGCTTTGAATCACCCATTTCACATTTGGCTACGATTTGAGAGTAAATGAGGTTTGTGGCATCACCAAGACCATGATGAATATTCCTACATTGCAAAACCTCTCCAGTGTCTGGCACCCATAATATAGAGCCTCACATGAATATAATGGCGCTAAAAGTCCTGTGCTAACCTGTTCTAAAGCTGTATAGACAGACACAAATAAGACCAATTTTTAGTGTCAATGCACAGAATAAAATCTGTGATTAGGAATTCTAGTAAAGGGCACCAGCATCTAAATAAATAAATAAATTATATATATATAATTATATATATATATATTTATTATTATATATTAATATATTATATATATTAATATATTAATATATTATATATATTATATATATATATGTATATATATATATATATGCTTGGAGCTCAGAGCTCAAAATTGAGGAGCATATCAGAGGTCTTTTATAATAATTAGCTTCTTTTTTGAGCCTCCCTGTTGAGATTGCTTTCAGCCTGTAAACTCGCACTACGTATGAAACGCTAAGATTATTATCTCTACTAAATTAATTCTGATGCCAAATCCCCATTCTCCTCTGCAGAAGCAGCAGCTTGGACAGTGTTAGCAAGGAGCATCCACATAATTCTGCCAATGCCCTTATGTCCTTATCGACCTTTTCTTAGATCTTTAAAACATCTGTGGATGAATTTACACTTCAGATTGAATAGCTTTTTGCTGCTCAAGGGTGTTAGTGCACTAGAAATGTCAGCCTTTGAAATAGATATCACTAAGCATTTTGTTATAAAAAGCAACACAAATTTATTACCTGACAAAGACAAGCTTAAAATATTTTAAGAAAGACACAGCTGATTTTCACCTAAGTACAGGAGGAGAAATACACTGTCAGTTGCTTCCCAAAGCCAATTTACCACAAAGCTGATACAGCAAAATTGTGCTCACAGGTCTGTGGATAAAAATAATTTTATTTTCTCCCTTCTGATAAAATGTAATGAAAAGTTAAGGTGTTTGAAAAAGTTCATGAAGTAGTCAAATTCACTATACTTGCCATGTCATTAACTTACTGGTAAAGCAAGACACCTATGTTTGTAACTGTCTGAGCAGGGGCCACAGAGGGCTTGATGTAATTCCTTTGAAGTACAGACATTTATGTCACTCATCTATCCACTCATCTATTGGAGCTGGAGGTGTTTTTGAGACACTTTGTCATAACCTAAAACACAGACATGTCACTGTGTTTGGTCTACAGACTCAGCTCTAATCATGTTTATGATTAAATTATTCAAAAACAAGTTTTAAACAACTTCCCTGCTTAATCAGAGGAATAGACTAAAGGTCCAGTGAGCACTGTTTATGCCCTGTGTCACAAAAAAGCATAGTGGAAAGCACATTGGTAGTCTCTTGCACTAACCAACCTCTGTTCTTCATGTTACAACCAATTTTTTAATTGCATTACATCTTCCTCTCTTTGCCTTCCAGTGCTTGCTTTCATCTCATCCATCACAAGCTACAAACCGGTCCTTGACACCAGAGATTCAATACGTGGTGAGTCCCATGGCACTTAGCTGGCCTGGCTGGTGCCACAGGGGAGAACGGTGCAGGGGCATGCAGCGAGGGCAGTGCAGTGGCAGTGCAGGCACCCCCAGAGGAGCCACCAGCTCTGCCCTCCCAGGACACGGAGGTTCTGGCTGACTCTGCACAGGCAGGACCCCAGCAGCCTTGATACTTGACGCAAAAGGCGAGAGTTGCCCTCTGCCCAGTATCAGCTTGGGATTGTCAGTATAACACTCATCCTGCCGGCTTGCCTCCTGGTCCCCACGGGCATGTGGCAGAGGCCAGCAGGCCCTCCGGTCTCGGGGGTCCCTGAAGCTCTGATGGCCCAGGGATGAGCCTTGGGTTGCAACAGGTCAGAGGAGCCGTTACTGAAGGTATGCCCAGATCAAGCATTGAGCGTGGTGTTGGGAAATAATGCTGGAAAGGCACAAAGAATGAGGGGTGCTAGGCTGAGGGGACCCAGCAGGGCTCAGTGGTAAGAGTGCAACAGGCTGAGAGACGGAGCAGAGCTGTGCACACATATGGGGATGTGCACCTTCTGTGCACATCCCACCTCTAACAGGACTCCCATTAAAAACAGGTGACACAGTTGAGAAAGAACTTTCTGCTGCTTCTTTAATTCTTTTCTTATATGTTCTGTTACCTATTTTCCCATGACAGGAAACACCAAAGAATATTTCTTCAAGAACCTTTGGGATCTGAGCAATTTTTTTAAAAAATAAGACAATTGTAGTACTAGGACCTGGGGGTTACCTACAAGCTCTTCATTGCTCCACGTTCTGTTTTCCATATTAATGAAGAATTAGTGCATGAGTATTGACCAGGATAGAGGAATATGGATGAAAATTGGAAACTTACGCAACAGTTGCCCTTAGTTTCAGTGAAATGTCTATTGACACTTGCTGTCAAACTTTCACCACAGTCAGAAGAAAACCTTTGGTCCTGCAGGGAAACCTGAAGCAAGCAGAACTGTGAACTGTGATTGGTTTGACAAGAAACTGTAAATTGGTGCCAAGGCTCCCTGAGACGCATCTGCCCTCTGAAGGATGCACCCCTGCACAGCTGCAGCTCCACAGCCACCGCCCCAGCTGGGGGAGCCCTCTGCAGCTCATGTGCCAGCACCGCCTTGAAAATGGCAGGACACAGTATGGCAAACTCCAAGCGACTGCAGTCTCACTGCTGTGTGGTGTCATGTGCAGTGTCTGGGACCTCTGAAGAGAAAGGGGAAAATAAAATACTATCTATTATGTTCATGTTTCTGCACGTAAAAATAAAATAGTTATGTTGTAATGGCATTGTCTCTGCTGCTTGACCTGCCTCTCAGGTGAAGGTGAAGAAACAGGTTCACTGATTCCATCACATTAGAAACAATTTTGATGTTATATTAGAATAAAAGAAGCAAAGGCATACTGTAAAATATTTAATTAATTAATTTTAATGATTGTGTATATCTTTCTTCTAGTAGAATTGTAATACATGCATGAGTATAATTAAAATTGTAATTAGAAGCTAATGTACTTTTTAAAGTTGTTTCACAGAAGAGCAATAGGACACTTTGCCCCTGAAAAAGTGAATGCTGATGTAGAAGAAAAATGTCCTCCTTGCCCACAGCGATTTTTATGTGTCTTGTTGAAATGACCATCTTTCTTCAGTGGTTTAAATTGCCAGTTACAGCAAGGTTCTGCTTCATCCACATCCCAAACACGGGCCAGCAAAAAGAAAAGCTTAGCTGGCTCTGCACAGGCAATCAATACCAGCTCACAGCACAGGTCCCTTCTGTTTTGTGCTTACCTTCAAATGTCATAAACCATTTATTCATGACAGAGGGACCAGCAGTCTAAGTCAGCAGTTTGTCACGGGCTGTCAGGCCATCACCCTGGTTCCCCAGGAGACCAGGACCCACACACTCCATCCACAGTCACCGTCTGCAGCACACTGTGTGCCAAGGGGCTGCTGGGCGCTCTGCATGTCCCCCTGGAGCAGACGTGGTTGGATCTGCCTGTGCCATTCTGCTGCCAAAGAGTGGACCAAGGTGCAATTTCACTGGGCCCTGGCTGACCACCACAGCTGTGCCATAGCCCATCCCCAGCAGAATGAGTGAGCAGGATGGAGCTTGCATGGGGTCTGGAGCCCAGCACGCAGTGCCAGAGGGCTTGGGCACTGCTCTGCTGAACCTTCCCATCCCTGGGAGTGTTCAAGGAAAGGTTGGACCTGGCGCTTAGGGACACAGTTTAGTGGGTGACATTGGTGGTAGGGGGATGGTTGGACCGGATGATCTTGGAGGTCTCTTCCACATTTGATGATTCTATGGTTCCCATCGGGGTAAGGGAGCTGCCTTCACTTCCCAGCTTCATCGCTTTACATGCCTGTATGTCAACACTGTGAAACAGAAAATGCATGGTATATGCTCCGTTCAAGGAGCGTTTCTCTGCTGTACAATGGACTGGCTGTTTCCTGCTTTTTTTTCTGTTTTTCTTTGTTTGAGGGCACACTCTGCAGAAGCACTTGCTTCTCAAAGATTTTCAGTACTGTTTACCTAACTGTAATCTCTGTACATAAAACTGAGACGTATATAATTTTTGACTTTTCAGGAAGGTATATCCTTGCATTACTACTTTTCTAAACACATAAGCACTTTGTCATACCAAATTTTCCATTAAAAGCAAACTAGCCAAGAGATGTAAATGAAAACAAAGTGAATTGCTGCAGCCATCAAGTACTGGTAAACAGAGCTGTGTGTAAATGAGGAGTCCCATGTTTAAGATTATTGACATCAGGATCAAGCTGGAAATTTGTGAGTGGGAGGCAAACCACAAAGAACAACATTAATCAGCCCAGATTCTGACTTGAATGTGACAATAAATGAGAACATTAATCATCACCTCTGAGGCAGAAACAATAAAAATATAAAGGCAAGTTTACGTCTACTCACAAAATACTTGAGAAAACTTTAACAAGGCAGAAGCATCTCTGAAAATAATGTATACACAAGTGTGTCTTGATTAATGAGAGCATTTTAATGTAATAAACTGAGATAAACTGATAATATAATTGTCAGCATTTATGCAGCAATCAGAACTGTTTTCAAACATTTATGCTCCATTTCTTTCAGAAGTTTGATAAAGAGATTTCCAGTCTTCATAATGAAGTGAAACAAGATTTATACAGTTTAGCCCAAGCACTCCTCCTGTCGTCTGTAGTGTTCGATCAGAGTAAATGAGAGGTGTTGTGTGTTGCACATGCTGTTGACCAAACATACATTCCAAAGAAAATACTTCCCAAAAGCCTGCAGCATAACGGTTTGCCAGAATAAATTATCCAGAGCCATCTACTGACGATTTTCCTATCTTAAGTGTATGCTTAAAATACTTTGTTTCTTCCTTTTCCTCTTTTTATTACAAGACTTATCCATGGGTTTGTGGCTGATCGGCTAGGTAGATCTTAATTTGAGATCAACAGAAATGAAGGAGACAACAAAAAAAGACATTTTTACTCAGAAGCTCTGGATGACATGAAATCTGGACCCTGGTGACCACTGGGTCCAAAGAGCAAAGTCCCTACTTTCCTCTGTGACAGAGAGACAGAAAACAATCTAAATACAAACCTCTGCACCCCTCAGTTCTCTGTGGCCACTTTACAACCTGTGTCTGTACAGATGCTGGTGTTGTGAGTATGAAGACGGCCAAAACTCACCACAAGAACACAGTTTGTTTGGCTTGCTCATGCTATTCATTTTCTCTCTGATAGCCTACAATGCCTGCACGGCCCTTCATGGAACATTTTGTACTTTCAAAACATATCCTACAGTGCCCTTTACAGAGCTGTCTTCCCTTCTTACACCATCACTGACACAGGTTGCACGCCTCCTCTGCTCCCAGCACTCTCCATGTGCAGGGACACCACATTGCTGCCCAGGAGCTCCTCGTGGGCTGGGGCCAGAACACTGCTGTGCTGCCTGGCCCACTGGCTGCCATGTTAAACCAATTTTCCTCAAATTTACACCAGCAATAAACTTGTTAGTACCACAGAACAGAGAGCACTGATAGTGTTCTTCCCTTAATAAACATTTGTGAAGATGCACATCTCATGAAGTGAGATTTGCCAGGCTTAGTCAACCAAAAATGTGCATGTGCTTAACAAAGAAACATGATTTCTCCAAAAGATCTGTATTTATCATTTGCAATAAAATAAAATAAAATATTGCAATATTGTGTGTTTGTGTGTGACTTGTAAATCAAAGCAATACTATATATAACTGACAGCTATAGTTAAAAGCAGTACATGACTAGCTCACTGAAGGGTCCCATCCCCTGGAAGTATTTAAGGCCAGGTTGGATGGGGTTTTGAGCAGCCTGGTCTAGTGGTAGGTGTCCCTGCCCATGGCAGAGCAGTTGGAATTGGGTGATCCTTGAGGTCCCCTCCAACCCTAACCATTATGTGATTCTGTGATTCTGTTTTTCATGTTGACAGAAACCATCTATTCGGCCTAAACTAGAGCCTTTCAGTGTCAGGTAGAACAGCAAATAAAGCAGATGCAGTGCCTCCCAGCTCTGCAGACAGCAGGAGTGCTGTCCTGCCTTCCATGTGTGTCTGGGAATTTGGTAGGGAAAGCCTGGGGACCTCACCTGAACTGGTGCTGGTAACCTGGCTGCACCCTTGCAGAAGCTCTACCTCTCTGCAGGAGCAGCTCAGCCCCTCCATGAGACGGCAGCGCAGGATCCTTCCCATGCATGGTGCTCCTGAGAAGCCCAGCAGAGCCCTGCAGCACCTTCCCCATCCAGCCTGCAGGCAAAGCAGCCCCTGCTCCTGTGTGGGGTGTCCTGCATTCTGCCTCCTAGTTTTCACCCCTCAGGCTGCTGCCTGCTGCCTTAGCTGGCCAAACACCAGTCAGAGAACAGAAGCTGACAGCTCAGTGGCCCAGGGTGGACGCACTCCAGCAGCACTCTGTCTCCCCACACATTTCTGCCCATCTGCAGCCTTGAGCCAGAAATGCTGAAGAATCAAAACCCTCATCTAGACTGCAGGCAGAAGCTCAGGCCTCAGAAAACCTCAAGGTTCCAGCACAGACAAGGTTTTACTGTGTCACTCTGGGCATCAGGGTCAGCTCTGTGAGAAGATGGTCTTGTGTCACCTCTGAAAGCCCACACCTTGTCATGCAAGATAACATCAGCAAATGCAGGGCACCCAGTGTGATAAATGCTTGAGTCCCAAATAGGATTAAAATTAAAGTTTGTAATTTATTAAGCGAATAGAGGCAAGCAAAAAGCGTTGGGTGCACCGGGATTCTCTGCTCCACCAAGACGCACACCTGTTACATCAGGAGGCTGATTTTTATGCTCCTAGACTAATACATATTCATCTCTATTCCTAGAAAAGGCAGGGTTATTATAATTAGTTCCCAGAATCCAAACCCTCTCTGGACGCACACGTATCAGTCTCTTGTGGTCTTTCTGGGGGTCTCTTGTGCTGAAGGCTCATAGTCTTCCTCCCAGGCTTTGTCCTTCGGTTGTCCTTCAACTCCCCCTTTCTCCTTATTTGGTGGATCCTTTTGCCAGACATCAGAAGCTTGGGCAGCATCTCATGCAGAAGTCAGTATTTTCCAAAAACCTCCTTGGTCCTCTTATCTCCCAGACTCGAGTCTCAGTGTTCGTCCTTCAAGCCCTCTATTTATACAAATTGCTAGACTCTTATTTTGCACAGTACAAGAACTATGTACACTAATCACTCTGTTTTTCTTAGATAGAAAGTTACATTTCATCATGCTCCCCTAGCATTGTTTCATACATGACACGAATCAAATGGACACATTTCACACCCAGTCACTAAGGACAGAGACTGTTCTAGGCTGCCTCCAAGTGATGTACTATCATACATAACTTTTTTTTTTTTTTTTTTTTTTTTTTCTTTTTCTAAAGCAATATAACCCAGGATAGTCCTAAAAGTTTCAGACCACTCTCCCTCAGCCAGGTCTTATTGCTGTGCATGAGGTGATAATCTTTTATGCCAGCCCTGCACTAGACTGTCCCTTAAGTCTTAGAGTGTAGAGTTATGGAGCTCTTCATGGGTATCTCCTGTGCTCTATACTAATACCCTCATATTTTTTTTCTTCTTTTCTTTGAAAAGACTAGGTGAAGTGCACTGAACTTCTGATGAGCCACTGTTTGGGTTTGCTTTTCGGGTTGGACAGGAACACCTTTGAGTCTCTCTGCCTGCTGACCAAATGACTAATTCCACCACTTGAACATATGGCACAGATGCTCTTTTTTATTAAATCAGTATTAAGTCTCTCTCATTAAATCAATACTAAATAAAATTCTACTCATTATTCATATTCTTATGTTGCTCAAAATTTCAGTCACTAGTGCATAGTCTCTGCATTGCATGTAGGGATGGAAGTATGGTGAATGCACTCTCCCTGACCATCTGAATAGAGCTGTGAGTTGAGGTTGAACACGTCCTTCTTCCTTACCATCCCATATCCACACCTGCTGTGCACATGCTCCTCATGTGTACGTTCCACCCTGAAGCAGGATTTCAGCCCTGCTCTGCCTGCACTGCTAGATATAGGGGTGCAAGCCTGAGCCATGCCTTCCCACCGACTCCTCCCCAGCCCTGCTGGGAACAAGCCCCTCCGCCCTGCAGCTGAGCCTGGCTGTGCTGCCAGCACGGTCCAGCCTCGCAGCAGTGCTGCCATGCGCCTGCAGGTCAGCAGTGGGTCACAGCATCACAGAATGGCTGAGGTGGGAAGGCACCTCTGAATGTCATCTAGTCCAACCCCCACGCCAAGTAGGGTCACCTAGAGCACACTGAGAGTCCCTTGCGCTTCTTTATTTGTCAACATTGGCAGAGCCACTGCAGTCATGACTTTGCTCCAACATACTACTCTCTCCACACAAGACATTAAGGAAGCAGGAAGGTTTCTGTGTGGTGAGAGAAATATCTGATTATGCATCACAAATTTGGAGGAAGAATCCTGCCCACTGTGCTTCCCTCCTTCTCTAACTAGCAAGGATGTTACCACCTCCATCATTACTCTGGCATTAAAGCGCTCTTCAGGCAATTTATGTGGGATTGCATTTCCACCAGCAGTATGCCAGCGTTGTTTACACAGACTGTGCTTGCTGCAGGTCCCACAGCACTTTGCCCAGGAGCAGCACTCTGCTGTGGCTGATGGGCCCAGAGACACATCAACCATTTGCCAGCTGCCATCTCTGGAGAGCTGTTCCTGTGGTGAATACCCTGCATCAAATTCTCATCACTTTTATCAGAACCAGGAAAGCAGCTTCCTGCAGGCAGGCTGCCTCACTTGCCTTCAGCCCCTCCCCAGCAGAGTTACTCTCACTGGTAGTGTTCACACTTGGACAGGTGAACAGGGCAGATTCTTCTGCCATCCCCCCCTCTGGAGCAGACAAACTCATCTCTACGGTTTCGGTTTCTAGCTAAGTGGGAAAAAAAAAAAATAAAAAAATCCAAATTTCCTGGTTGGGAACTATTTCTGCTACTGCCCCCCGGAGTGAAATTACTCTGGGAAAAGTGTTCTGTTTCACACAGGAAAAACATGCTCCTGGTGAATGAAAATGTGGTTGAAGACATGCTAGTGGGCGAGCCCTGGGAGAGGCCAAGTCAGGCTAAGGGTGCAGGAGGTCCTGTGCTCCATGCCTGCCCCTGCACATGACAGCAGTCAGCCCCAGTACTCCATTCCTAATTCAGAGAAGCCTTTATTTAATTATGAGACACTAGAGGTTTCACACAGATACATTGTCTGACATGTAATTTATTTGTGGTCTCTTTTATCTTGTTCAGGTCTCTGATGGCAGGATATTTGGTTTGCCAATGTTTCTTTCTCAAGACAGGGCCATTCATGATGTTAGTCCATGGACTGAGGACCTAGCTCCCTAATGAGAACCCTGATGCCCTGCATGATATTCAATGTTGCCATTATTTACTCCTCACAGTTGTGCTTAGTCCTTACACCACCAAGGAGGTGACGTGGGAAGGGAGATTTACCTAGCTGAGCACCAGAGGGGTGGAGAATGCTGATTTTTCTGCAGGTCACCTGCACAAGGTGGGGCCCTGGGTTCTGCTTTCTCAGGAGCTGGACACAGCACCTTAGCAGTGTGAGAAGAATCTCAAATAATTTTCTTCAGACAGGATCTTCTGTGAAGCTATTTTATTCGTGTTTGCAGTGGCGAGCATTCTGCTAATTAGGAGCACATTATAGTAAACAAAGCATAACCTTTTATTCCTTATTACCCAACATCTGATCACCTCCCCTGTTTCCTTATTGGCTGAGTACTACAGGCTCACAAGCTACTCAACGTTTGTCTATACCATATATGTAAATTTTTTTCTTTTTTCAACCTTTTAATTTATCCCTTTTCCCTTTTTTTCCCTTTCTTATGTTTTGAGAACCTGTGATCTTTGTTTTACTGTTCCCACACTGCTCATCTTGTTTTTCCTCAAGCTTCTGCCTTATTTTGGAACAGTGAGGCCTTCTACTGACCACTTATCTACTTAGCATTTCTCCTTATTACGACTACACAACTACCTTGGAATACAGAAAAGTAATTCTCTACTGCAAAAGCACAACTTAGTTTCTCACAGCAGCAATGTTCATGTCATAAAGTAGGCTGGACATTTGAAACTGACTCTCCAAGTACTTGTCAGCAAAATTCATACAAAAAACAGTGCCACCCTGCCATGCAGAGGATGTTTGTACCTGCACTCACACTTGCATGCCTTGGCAGAAGCAGAGCTAGAATAGGGAAAGAGCACCTGGCTTAAAATACAGCTTGTGTCTGTGATCAGAACTATCTGATGTGGAAATAAATTAGAACATTCACTTTTTTTTTCATGTCTATGACCATCAGAAGTGCAAAGACTTGAAAGCATGCTTTTTTATTATAGGCAAATGGAAATAGATTAATACATTGTGAATCAAACAAGTTCCTTAAAGTTCAACTCTCTTTTCTGATGAAAAATTTATTATTTTTTACATCAATAAATCCTACTCTCTTTGACCTTTCTGACTGCGAGACAGGATGATTAATTGAACAAAAGGGAATAGTGACCAGCAAGAAATGTAATATAGCTCTGAGACTAACTCTCATGGTTCCTTGAACTGTTGCAATAGTTCAGAAATGAGAGCACTCTCATAATCAGCTTGCAAAGCAGAAGAGCCCTCCATCTGGAATATACAGGCATCAGAGGGTTGCACCTGCCCCCACAGAATTTGCTCTGCCACATTCTTGCTGTTGCTGCTGTGAGAGATGTATGAAGCCTCATAAAGTCAGGCAGGGAACCAGGTAAATGAGACCCTCCATCAGCTGCTGCCCTCACTTCCCAGCCTGCAGGATCCTGCTTGCTTCTTCCCAGCTCTGCAGAGCTGCAGTTTTCTGGCATGGTGTTACTGGCCGTGAGAAGCTAGTTCTGCATCTGTAGTTCCCAGGAGCTCTCAGACATCTCAGTCACAACTGTAAATGAGGCTCTCCAAATGGTTCCCAAGAACCAGACACCATGTTTCTGACAGATAATGATTATTTGTTCCCAAAATTACATTGAATAGAAACGTTGAAGAGTTTTCATGCACCAAGTCGTGCTCTATTAACCAGAAAAGAAAGCAGGAAAGAAATTACAACTGCGCAAATATTAACCATTATCTGTCAGCACAGATTAATAACACTGAAACCTCATTGCCCAAAAGGCTATACTTGCCTAATAAGCCAGCAATACTTTTAATGTGAGACCTCACTTTAATCCTTATGTATTCCTGGGCTGTTTAGACTGCTTTGTTTCAAATGTAAAATCTAATCAGTGCCCTACCTTCTGCTAAAAGAAGGCCTTTTAAGTAAAACTTTGATAGACATTTGTCTTACATAAACCTTACTCTTCCACACAAAGATTAAAAGCAGAGCACTGAAGGAAGGATTTGTCTAAAATCATAGAAACACCTTTTCTCTGGCTGTCTGCTATGTGCCTTATTCTGAGAGTTCATTTCACTTTCATTACATATTAGCCTTGCAGACAGTGCCACCACCATATAAGAAAATTAGGAATTCATCTCTGGAACTATTAACCAAATTGTAGTGTTCAAGCAATGGAGCATGGCTATGCTGTCCAAGGGTATGCATGTGCCCTTGCACACTTCTCTGTAGATGTGTACTTTTGCAATTACTGGTGTCTGATGTGTTTATTCAAGTGTTGGCATGCTTTAATTTTTAATAATTACTCATTCCTGTCAAAACCACTGAGCTCTTTTTCAAGTTGAAGTTCTCAGTGAAAGCAGAGGGGGGCAGTGAGGTTCAGCATACCAGTGGCTGTCAGCAGGGATGGTTCCGAGGCAGGTACCTGTCACCTCAACACCAGTGAAGGTGCAGGTGCTGCTTTCCTCACAGGCTCAGGCCTCGGTGAGCTGCAGCAGCATGCCATGGATAGCTCAGAGGCCTCCTTTTGGGAGGAAGCTCCAAAGGTCCCTGACAACACTTCTGCCTAGTGACTTGGCATGAGGAGTGCCATACATGGTTTTAGAGTGCAAGCAATCCTATTTAAGAAGTTGGAAGATGTTAAGTTTTGTCTAATAAACATTCCTCTAACTTACACAGGACTTGGGAAATGTGTAATGGGATGTAAGTGTTTAAAAAAAATGCTCTAGACATCTGTGTAAGGAACTCCACAGAAATTCAACTTTTTTTTTTTTTTTTTTTTTTTTTTTTTTTTTTTTCCATTGTCTGTTGACCTGACTATGTCACAGAGGAATTCAATATCTGATGAGATGGGAAACTTTTCTAAGGTCAGACAAGAGCTGAGCAGCAATGCCTCTGGTACTTTCTGAGGACAGGCAAGCAGGGGGGGGTTCTTAGTCCTGATGTGGGAGGGCAGGGGGGCAGGTGGCTCGCAGTGAAATAGGGTGCTGTGAAACAGTGCTTTCCAAAGCGTTTATCAGAGCTGGGAAGACTGGTTGGCTCAGCCTCACACTGTTTGGTTATTCATAGGGTGGACTTGGCTTTCTGACCCCAGACTGAAAAGCACCCAGTGAGCTCTCCTGTGAGGGCTCTATGCTGCCCAGAAGTCCCACCTGGAAACACCATCAAGCTTTTATGATGGAAAGTGCTTTAACTTTTTCTTCACAGGTTGACTTTTTGTTTGTTTTATCGCATTTGGGATCTTTCTGCTGCAGTGCTTGCTGCTCATAAGACATGTCCTACCCAGCTCAGAAAGACAGCAAATACGTATTTGCTGCTATGTGACTCAAAAGACTCACAGTTCAGTGTGGTCTAATTAATTATCAGACTGCTTTGAGTGAGTTCTGCAGCCCATGCCCTGCCACCCAGCTGCAGCTCAAAACCAAGGAGCAGGAGGGCAGGGAGAGCCAGCGCTGACAGGGTGGCAAGAAAGAGGGGCTGCTGACACCCAAAACATGGAAATGGTCTCCAAAATGGGGACAACAAATGGACAATGAGCTCTTCTATCCAAAGACAGTGCCCTGAGCCAGTGCTTCTCCCCTCACCCTCCAGCTGGCTGGCCACGGCTGCGGCCCTGCTCCTGCAGGAAGCTCTTGGCACAACTGCACCTGTGGGCTGCTGGAGCAGCTTTCATTTTCACCTTCTTCATCCATGTCTCTGCAACAATTTGCCATCATTCTATGTGTTCAGTGTTTTGATCTAATTCATCTGAGAAAACACCAGATTCCTAGCTCAGCTTGGCCCCAGGAAATGCTGTCCCAAGACAGCAGCATTTCCATCAACTCCAGCCTGACTGGGTGTCACTGGCCACAGGGGTAGAGCCGTTCACCGCCTCCTCCCTGCCCATCAAACAGACAATCAGAGGGAGGCATAGGCTTGCCACTGATATCAAAAACTTCTGATATCTCCTTAGCAATAAATTACAATGACACATCTTACTCCAAAAGTTTCCCCTGATAAATTATATATACTAGCATCTTTTGGAAACAAACAAACAAAATAAAATGAAACACAACACCAGAAGTTGTTATTCCCATTGTATCAAGTCTCAGCAGGTATTAGGAAAAATGTTCTGGGACACTGAAGGCAGCAGAGAAGCACCCAGAAGAAAGACAGTGCTTGATAGCCACCAGTCTCTACTACCACCCTTGTCATAGCTAAAAACTTGTTTAATCACCATTAACCCAAAAAAGATTGGACATGTCCATGGGATGAGGGCATACAAGGCAGTAGGAGTTCCAAGACAGGGCATTTAAGTCAAGGGAGTGGAGCTTCAGAGATGTCCAAGGCAGAGAAAGAGATTTGCTGGAGTCCAAGGAGGAATCACAGGTGCAAGATGACAAGCAAATAGCTGCTGGAAAACAGGAGCCTGCCAAACTACAGCTCACATAGGCTAAACCCCATGAAGTTCATCTGTTTATTCCAAATCAGAATGATGTTATCTTCAAATTTCTAAACCCGCCTAAATTTCATTTTGTGAGATAACAGACAAAGTGCATTTCTAGCTATTCCTTAGTTTTACACACACAGTTTATCACCACTGTAGTGTTTACAAGAATATTGTATACATGCATGTCTCTTCTTCTCCAACACCTGTAATTCAGGTGGCTCAAATGCCCTTAGCTACAGGAGGGAAATTGTTCTTGTGCCCAGTTCAAAACATAGCACAAAATAAACACCTGTTTACCTCCAATCTTGCTAGCAATCTGGAAACATTGGGGCGGGGGGGGGGGGGGGGGGGAACATCCCGTAAATTAATTCATTTCCTATGACTTCACCATTAGATGGTGCCAGTCTTGTCAGGACCAGGGTGGCTCTCATGCTTTGCCATGCTGCTGAACCAGGTACGTTCCCTTTCCTCCACTTTTTCCTGATGTTTTCAGCAGTCAACATTTTCTGGCTAAGTCTAGTAGCATTTAGGGGTGCAAATTCCAATTTGTTGTGCATATGGATCTCAGTGTCAATGATAATGAAAAATAATAGTGCTTCACTACTGACATTGCTGGTAAAAAGCTGCTAGCCCTGCACTGAGTTTGCAGGACCCCAGGACTTAGACTTGTCAGGCTTGCTCTGGCCATCCTGAACTTCTTTGAACTGTAACAGCATTTTGTCTAATGACCAGGTGGCTGTGCCTACCTGTGCCTAACTCATTCATCTGTGTAAGCCACAAGCCCTGGTTTTAGAGGAACGGTAGTAACGAGCAATTGTCCTGTGTGGAGTGAGGAGTCCATGGCTCCAGCAGGAAGATGCAGTGTAGAGGAGCACAAGCCTTGTACTGCACCAGGGCAGAAATTACCGCAAGCATCAGCACAGCCAAGGGGACACCCAGCTGGAAAGCAGCTCTGCAGAGAAGGAGCGTGGCGGCCTGGCAGGCACCAAGCTGACCATGACCAGCAGCATGCCCTGGAAGCAAAGGCAGCCGCCAGCCCCCAGGGCAGCAGGCAGGGCCTGGGCAGCAGGAGCAGGGAGGGGACCTTGCCCCTGCCCGTCCCCTGCCCATGCCCCTTGCCCCCTGCCCCTGTGTGTGTGTGCATGCACATGTGTGCATGTGCGCGTGTGTGCATGGATATTTTCTTGTTCTATGCTAAGCTATAGGAATCCCAATGAAGCGCATAAGAAAATATATCCCATATTTGATATATTTTGCATGGGTGTGATGATGATGGAAATAGTTTCAAGTTTAAATTACTGTGAATTACATAAATGTGTAAATGAAACATGAACCATAAGGATGTAAATATATATATGACATTTTAAAATGTTTTCTGCAAGTGCTCTTTTAGCTTGTCACTGTGCAGAAGGACTGAAGAAGTAATTGTGGACCACGCATAATGGCATCACTAAATGAAGTTTTAATTCTGCCAGGCACAGACAGTGCACACACTGTGAGACTATGTAAACACTGGCACCAGTTTTAATCAAGTTAAACTTCAGTCATTTCACTCAGTACTATTTCATTAAAAGAGCTGTGCTGTGAAAAAAATAAAAATAAAATAAAATAAATCCTTAATTAACATTTTGCTCAATTAATTATTTTTTCTCAGAGGAAATTTGAACTTTATTAAATTATGTGAAAGAAAACACATCTTAATATGGATATTTCATTAATTCAAAGCAAACCGCAAACTTCTATTTTAATAACAGTTGTCATTTGTATTGATCTTCACACAACTTCTAAAATCAATAATCTTTCCCAGAGGTTAAATTTTGCCTTGAGACAGAGACCTTATGAAGAGAAATGTCATGTTTCAGCCTCCTGGAATGTTTTGCAAGCATAAGATGAGGCATGAAAAAGAGGCAGAGAAGCAGCAATGTTATTTTTGCCTGGAGGAAGAGAATTCTGTTGATTTTATTAGCTGTGCAGATACTGTAAAATTCAGGCTCTCCGTTCAGGTTAGTCTGGCACATTTGACAGCTGGAGCCTTCTTTTATGGATCCTTCAGACCCCTGCACTGCTGGAACTCCCATTTTCTCCCCATCAGACATCATTCAGAAGAGCACCCATCCGTCACCTCTTCTTAGCCATTGCTACCTGCAGTGCTGCAGCTGAGTGGCACCCATTGCCCCAGCCTCACAGAGCACCTGCAGCTGGATGGCAGGCAGCCGGGCTGCAGGGTGCCGGGGAGGAGCCCCCAGGCCTGGCATAGCCCTGCTGGGTCTGCGCTGGGGTGAGTGGGGCAAGGATCCCACCACCTCCCTGGCGTGGGCTGTCCAGGGAGCCCCCGGAGCTGGGCAGTCTGTTTCTCCATGCTCTGCCGCTGCATCCCCTGGCTGAAACATCCATGTCCCATGACACTTGGCCATGTCTGGGGCAGGGTCAGGCTGGGCGTCAGCAGGCCCCAGCCACTGGGATAATTTGCTGCAGCCGCCTGTGGTGCACCACCAAGAGGCACAGGGCTCCCCAGAGAAAACATCCCTCTGCGGGTACAGGGCTTCCTACCTGACTGCGCCTGCTGCGCCCAGCAGCCCACTGGGAGGGGACCATGTTTCCAGTTAACCAACGGAGGCATTTTAAGAGAGGGATTAGTATTCATGTAAAGTACCTTTGAAATCACTCCACGCCATAATTATGCTCAAATTCATTAGCAATAATATTAGAACTATAATTAAGTTCCAAGACTTCCGTGAGCTCCAGAAAAAAACAGACCTTGTTATGGGGGGGTTGGCTACTGTGGTCACCATCACTGAGGAGGTAAAATTAGACCCACAGCAGTGTGAATATATTGCTCAATAACCTTGAAATCACATTTTTATTTTGATTTCTTTTTCAACATCCTAGCATAAAGTAAAATTTTGACATCTGATTTCTACCTTTTGCTTTCTGTCATTGGATCAGGATTCCTAATTTGAAAATAAATGAATAAAAAAATAAATAAATAATGATAATCACAGAAACACTAGCTTACTAAATTACTTTATTTTTTTTATACCATAATGACACCTGGACAGCATCCTACAGGATTCAAAAGTATAATTTTACAGTAGATAACTGTATATAAAATATATTTTAAAAACTTATTACTCCCTTCACTGTTGTCCCAAGATATATATATAACACATGACAGTCTGGGGCTTGAAAAAGAAACAACCCAAAGAAAATGTAGAAGGCATTGCCCATGAAGTCAAATTTGACCATTCTAGTCTTAAAATCCAGCTTACTTCTTCCAGAATAAATGTTTTTCTACTTATTTCTAGAAGATATGATTCCATTTCAGTAATCTATGTCAATTTCAAATTTATGTAAAGTTAAATGATTTAAAGTATTTAAGAATCATAGAATGGCTTGGGTTGGAAAGGACCTCAAATATCATCTAATTTGAACCCCCCTGCCATGGGCAGGGACATTTCCCACAGGCCCAGGCAGCCCAAAACCCCATCCAGTGTGGCCTTAAATACTCCTAGGGCTGGGGTATCAACAGCTTCTCTGGGCAACCTGTTCCAGTGCCTCACAGTAAAGAATTTCTTCCTAATATATAATTGAAACCTACCCTCTTTTAGTCTAAAGCTGTAAACTTTGTCCCATCCCTGACAATGGTCCCTTCCCAGCTTGCCTGTAGTCCCCTTTAGGTACTGTAAGGCTGCTGTAAGGTCTCTAGAGCCTTCTTCAGGCTGAACAACCCCAACTCCTTCAGCCTGTCTCCATAGGAGAAGTTCTCTGGCCCCTTGATCATCCTTGTGGCCCTCCTCTGAACTCTTTCTAATACTTCCATGTACTTCTTTTTCTGGGGCTCCAGAGCTGAACGCGGTGCTCCAGGCTTGTCTCACAAGAAGAGAGTAGAGGGGGAGAAGAAGCTAATGATGACGTATACAGCAGGGGAAGCAAGCAGGAAGAATTCACCAGGTGGGGTTGGCAGTGCTGCAGGAATGGGTGGCTTGCAGGACCCAGCTGCAGCCAGGGGCTGGTGCAGGTGACTGGAGAGGGGACGGGTGGCTGCAGAGGTTTTTGGGCTCAGCAGAAAGTGATGGCTGCTGTGCCCAGAGCTTTGAGCTCAGTGGGACATCTGTAACCACAAAGGCAGCAGGAGGAGGACAAGGAAGTGTAGGCGGTTGTTTGCAGGTGGGGGTGACCAAGAACACAGGGAACGGGTGGGCAGTGCCATCCTTGCTCGACTTCCTGGGGGTCTGCCGTGGTGCTTGCCCAGAGGAGGGTCTGCAGCCTGGCCCACAGCAGTGCAGCGCACCTGACCCCGTGCCTGGGCTTAAAACAGTAGGGACAGCGGGAGCAGCCCAGGCAAATGATGCCGTGGGCACAAGCTTCCTCGGTGCAGTCTCTGGCTGTGCTGCTGCCACTCCACCACCTGTGCCAGGCCTGCTGTCCCTCTTCAGTGCACCAGACGCATCCTGTGCTGCTGTGCCTGGCACCCACCTACCCGGACACAGTGCCTTGCTGGCAACACCATTGCTGCTGGCTGTCATATGCAGCCTCACTCCAAACCTGGCAAGGCAGAGTTGTCCATGCTGAAAAGCAGAAAAATAAATTGATGGCATTTGCAGTCCAGGCAACTCTGTAGCCGCTGTAAGCTCTTAACTTTGGGATAGTTTTATGGCAGTTTACCCATCAAACAGTTTTCCCTGCAGGCCTGTGTTGCATGCATCAGGCTATTTTTACATTGTGCTCCTGGAGACTTATTGAGAGGTATCACTGCAGCTGTGTGTGCCTCCAGGACCCACCAATACACAGGGACAGCAGGTGCCTGTTTTCCCTCAGTCTCCTCAACAGTTTACACACCAGTGTGATGAAAGCAAGAGTACACTTTTGCAAACATTTTAAGTCCCTGCATGTTTCTCCCTGGTGTGGCAGATGAGGAGGAAAGATCCTCCTCAGAGGTGGCAGCACTGCGTGTCTGCAGGCCGTGAGACTGCTGGGGTTTGCAGCAGCCCTTCGAGCACGGGGCAGGGCAGCCCTGGCCTCCTCCACTGGCACTGAGCAGCATCACGCCACTGCAGCCAGCTCCCAGGCCATGCCCTGCAGCACATGGATATTTCTGAGGAAGGGAAATCAGTGGACGCTTGTGTTAACTTTTTATTTCAGACTTTTCTTAAATACCTGAAAAGGCTGTAGATGGGTAAGATGAGATTCTCAACTTACAGGAACTGTTTTCCTCCTAAGAAGGAGCAGAACAAACTGCAGTACCACCTCTGCAGCAGCATACCACATGTATGACATCTGTCAACACCGCAACAAAATCCTGCCTTTTGTTTGAAAGAAGAAACAGAAACATCTCAGGATGGTTCAAGGACTATGAGAAGTTAATTGTTTTCTGCTCTTCTCTGATAATGACAAATGGGGAAATAAAACATATTCAGCATAAAACCTCAGATAAGAAAAACTTCCATTACTGCGCACAGGCCTGCAATCTTCATTGAAAACAGTCTGGAATTTGTACACTTTCCTTCACTTGAGTTGTAACTATTTTCCAAATATGGATGATTTATCTGTTTCCCTTTCTGTTCTTCTGATATATTTGGTTATAAATGTGAGAATAAAAATAAGGTGCTCCATAGAGTCTGTGAAAGTAAAAACTGCACAGTGCCCTGCGGAGGTAACCCATTATCCTCATCAGCTGTTATCAAAATTGTGAGTGGTAAATCTTAATCAGTTTTCAGGGAGCCACACACTTCACATTTTTTAGAACAGATGTGAGAATTTTTATCTGATTCAGTGACACCATTATTAATGGGAGTAGGAAATAGCAGCAAATGTCTCTTCGTTGCTCCTCTGATGATGGCATCTCGCAGCTGTTGTCAGATGGCATGACTGAGGCATGCTTGCCTGAGATGTTCTTTCAGCAAGAGTCAAACTGAACTGAAAAAGGGAGATGGTAATTACAGGCTCTTTGCTGGAGTGCAGGCACAGTCGAGTGGCAGTGCTGCCGGACGCCCTGCAGGAAGAGCAGCCGGCAGTGACCCAGTGCATCCTTGCTCCATGCAGGGGGTGGGCAGCCCTGCTGGGACAGGAGACAGTGCCTGCTCCCACAGAGCCTTGCAGGGCTGAGCACCCAGGGCTGCACTGGCCCCAGGCAGGGCACCGCCAGAGCTGCTTCCCAGCCAGGTCCAGAAGAAAAGCAGAGCCAGGTGCTCTGTGCTCTCAGGGTCAGAGGCAAGCTGTTTGCCGCACATCCCTCTGAAGAGGGCTGCCTGGCACAGGCAGGTTGCTGCTGGTGCTGTGTCCTGCATTGCCCATGCCATTCTTCGTGGCACTGTGTCAGGCCCCAGCAGCATGCCATGCCTCCAGCCCTGCTCACACCAGCCTTGCTCCCACCCAGCAGCAGCACAGCCAGGCCCACCCTGCCCGCATCTGGACCCAGAGGAGGGTGTGAGAGTGGGGTCCGTCTCCCCAGCCTTGCTCACCTCAGCAAGCTCTGTGTCAACCAAGGCTGTGCCATACCCATGCCAGGTCACATGGAGGAAGAAAGGAGAGCAGAGTCCCTTCTGATTTTATTGGCATTTTCAGACACACACTATGTTAGAGGGCAGCAGTGTGTTACTGCTCCTAGTGTCTTAACAAGACTAAGAAAAGTTTTGTTGATATGATAGGGAACTGTGCAAGGAAGGAGACCAGAACTCAAATTTATTCTCTCCCTGTAATTATCCAGATTTTTCTGTTCTATCTTAACTATAAGCAAAATTTAACCATGGGATCATAGAATCATAGAATCATAGAATATCCCGGGACCCGTAAGGATCATCGAGTCCAACCCCTGGGATGGCAGAGGTATGAATGGGAAGAATTCTCTAGGCTATGGCATAAGAAAAGCTCACATTAAAAATAAATAAATAAATAAATAAATCTTTAACCTGAGAAAGCAGGTTCATATCTAGCCCTCTTGAGTTTGATGGGACAGCTTTTGCTGAACATTAATTAATCTGATGCTACCATATATCTGAACTCAGCCTGGGTGCATCCCTTTCTTCCAACCCAACACTTTGTCCTCGTGGGCAGTCAGGGCCCTGCTCAGGCATCCAGGGGACTGGCACAGGGTCTGGAGCAGCCCCAGCTGGTGTTCAAGTGCCACAGACCCCATGCACATCTGCTGCAGGCATGTGAGCTGCATGCAGCCACCTGCTCCAGTGTCACTGCTGCAGGAGAGTCCAGTGTCCTGCACATGTGGAGCACAGCCACATGTGTGCCTGGCAGTTCACACACACCTCCAGCTTGTCTACAGGACTTGAGATGCAGAACGATGGAGAGATGCATACATTTGCAACTACTGTCTGGCATCAGATTGAATACAGAACTCTGCCATCTGCATTTGCCATTTAACGACTTCCAAAGCACAACCAGCTCCTCCTTAAGGAGAACGCACAAAACACCAGAATGCAAACAGCCCTGAAGGCTGTGTTCAGAGTAACATCTCGGGTCCCCGGCATATGATACTCACTCTTCATGGAGTATATTTCCAAGCCATATTTTGTTACAGCTACCAATGCACATTTTTATAATGTTTGTTTAGTTTAGCTTTCAGTGATAAATAAACAAGGCTTTCTCAGTGGGAAGGGACTTTCAAGCAGACCCCCAAAACAGTCTGTGCAATGCAGAGCCCTGGGCTAGACATGTCAGTGTACTAATGGTCACCGGGAACCAAGTCCCTGGGCATTAGCCCCTGTCTGTTAAATTAACATTGCTTCTAGAGAAGATGTTTGTCCATCAGTGCTTTCCATCCATAACTTCTCCAGAAGAGCTGAGGACTGACTGTAGGGAGCACAGTGCCATGAGATTCTGGTGCAGGAGCATCAGGCTCACTGCTATTTTTATGGCTCATATACCTGGTATTTGTTCTGAAAGTCTCTGATTATATACACATAGTATATTTGATATATAAACCCATATAAATACCACTGGCATATAATGAGGCGCTGAAATTAATACAGACTATGTGCTTAGTGCTGCTGGATCACATTTAATCAAAATTCCAATTTTATTGGTGATAAGGAAGAAATCTTTATTGATGGAGATATAAAATATGAAAAACTGCCTCTCATAAGGAGGCAATAAAATCTAATTCACAGAAAAATCTAACTTAGGAAATGTATTGCACTAGGAAAAAAAGGAGAGAGGGGAAGAGAGAGAGAAAGGGGAAGAGCAGCAGAGATGGAAACGTGCATAGGTTTACAATGTGCTGCAGAAAAAATACTGTCTGCTACCTTTGTAAAGCAATGTTGTATGGTATTTGCTTCTAAAGCAGGTCTTTAGTGAGCTGAATGAGCAAGTCATCATGAATAATTCATTCACTGTATCATGCTTATTTCTCTGTTCACCTGGTGTTCGTAGCCTGGCAGTGCTGTTGACCTGGGCTCTGCAGGAGCAGCATGGGGAGGAGATTGCTTCAATGTGACAAGCAGAGTGTGGGCAGCATCTGAGAGCTCTGGGACAGCATAAAAATCACAGTACAGTCTTGTGGGGTTTATTTTGTTGCATTATCACTCCAGTGTGATATGCGACAGCTCAGTTCAGCACTTCCCAGCCCCGTCACTGTTGGTATTCCCTGTGAGGCTGGCATTCTACAGAAAGGCAAAGGCACCAGGAATACTCAGTTGTAACTAAATTACCTCCACACCCACTGCAACAGCAATCAGGTGTTTGGAAGATTTTACGTCTAGGGATGCCTCAGCCAGATAGATGCCTTCGACAGAGAATTATCACATGAAATGACCTACTATGCTGGAAATGGTGTTGTGCAGTACTATAAAAAACTGTAGTGCTTTGTCTAGGCAGACAGATGCCAATTTTCCACCTCAAGGCAGGTGACATCATCACTCTGAAATTCCATCTGCACCCATTTTCGTTATCTGTTTACTACTTTTTACTGAAGGTTTATGTCTTTGCAGTCCCAGGTCAGCAGTGGCACTCAGCTGGGGACTGAAAGTAATGAAACAGGAATGGCATGGAAAGGCCACAGTGGAGGTGTGCAGAACACGCCAGGTTGAGATGATGATGAGAGTTGGCATTATTCCTGCAGTTTAGTTTTGGCCCTGGAATAGATGTGCAGCCCAGAGTCACGGGAGAAAAAGGCAGATCATCTGACCAGGGAAAGGCTGAGTGCTCACCACCTCCAGGGCCACAGAGGCTGCTGGGGAAGCAGAGGGGAATGGTGTCCACAGGATGCATGTCCTGCTGCACCCAGTGCTGTTCCTGTCTGGTGTGTCACAGGCTGCCTGCAGATGTTGAAGACTCCAGTGGGTGAGCCAGGGCCAGGGCTGGTCCTGGCGGGCATGCAAGGGACAGCAGTGCTGTGTGTGCGGCCACGTCGGAGCTGTGAGCAGTGCTGGCAGGTCTGCAGACAAGTTACTTCCAGGATGTGGTTACAGACTTGTCCTGAACTTGGCACTAGCACCACTTTCTATCCATCATATTATAAGGTGGAGCTACTTTCTTTACATTTAGTGCTAACTTTACCTGTTGTGGAAACTTATTGCTGTACTGCTCTCTGCAATTATCTCTGAAGATGCAGGCTAGACTAGGTTCTCAGTGAGTCTCATCTCATTAAAAAATTGCATTCTTGCAGTACTGTTATCTACCCCTTGCATTGGTAAACAGAGTATCTGCAAACATTCTGGTCAGGCCAAGTCTGCTTCCAGGGAAGCCAGTGCAGCCGGCCACCTGACTCTGACCTCCAGGGGCCAGTGCTCACCAGTGAGATGGAGACCCCATTCCTGGATCTGGTTATATGCACTCCTCG
Organism: Heteronetta atricapilla; assembly: GCA_011075105.1. Classification (NCBI taxonomy): domain Eukaryota; kingdom Metazoa; phylum Chordata; class Aves; order Anseriformes; family Anatidae; genus Heteronetta; species Heteronetta atricapilla. The sequence goes on from CM021735.1 coordinate 64,223,149, forward strand.
CTGCCAAACTGGGCCATGGCACACCGTCAGTCATAATGGGTTCATCTACACATGGCAGTGTTCTCTGAGGAAAGATGCTGCTAATGGGGTTGGGATGTTCCCTGAGGAGCCAGGAGCAGTCACCGCAGCATGACCCACAGCTGGATGTGTCAGCCACCAATCTATTAAAAGATTAATAAAATGTCTCTTTCAACCTGAATTGTAGTTGTTATTCTCCTCTCCACTGTTACTAGAAAACTCAGTCAGGTGAAAGAAACTTTCTCTCAGCCTTTCCTATAGGTCCTTTTGATCTTTTTAGCTGTCTGTTGCAGAGACTTGAGCTTTGTCTGTCTGGATAGATAACTTTGAGATTTGTCTCTCTGCTGCCAGGGCTTAAATTGGGCTGGGGTAGTGTTCTGTCTTTGCAATTTTTTTTTCTCAGTTTGTTATATTCCAGTTTTCTTCTGACACTTCTGTTTGAGGTGGCAGTGTCCTTCATGACAGCCCTTAGGGGAAAAGTGATGTCCTTATTCCAGTAAGGCCAAGAGAAGCCTGGAGGTTGCAGTCACTCAGATTTCCCCTCCAAGGAATGTAGCACACCTGCCCTTGCACCTGCTGGTGTTCCCTGGCAACAGTTACTGCCTCCCTGCCTAAAACAGAGCCCCATGCACTTCAGATGGCAGCAGGTGGGTGTGAGCAGGAGCTGGGCACTGATGTACCCTGTCCTGCCAGCCTCACCCCCCAGCCATGTGCGCAGCTCCCTCGGCCGTGCCATCTGCCCCACGGCTTGTGGCAGGCACCAGACCACCAGGATGAGCCTGCAGTGTACAACCAGGGCTCACCAGAGCCCTGCCGCATGCAGACCCCCATGGGCACCCCAGAGTGACTCCTTTCCTGGTGAGCAGCCATTGCCTGGCAGGGAGGTGGGTGGGCAGGCAGGTGCTGTGCAGCAATGGTCTGGGGGCTGAGGCTTCTGCTGTGTGATCAGGGGTCTCTCACCAGCCCTTACCTCCAGCACCCACACAGAGACACACTGCTCTGCACCAAATCTGATCCATTTTGATTCAGCCAATACAGAAAATATTAAAATAAATATTTCTGTTTTAAAGTAGTATAAAAATTTCAAAAGTAATTTACACATCTGTTACTTCTGCTTCTAGCACTCAACAAATCTATTTTTACTCATCTGCCCTCGGCATACAAGCATCTGCAATTAATACTTGTATTATGATTATTCAACTGACACTGACATTTGTCCTCTAGGGAAAAAAATAAATAAATAAAAATCTTTCTTTGTAATTTCAGGGGGTTTCTGTTCTGATAGGAATATAAGAGAAAACTGCATAACAGAGCTGGTGGTGCTGACTATACACATGGGTTTGTCACCTTTCTACTTGAATGCGTTTACACCATTAGTCAAGTTTGTTACATCGGTGCCTGATGACACCACATGAAAGGATGCTATTGCCTTGGGCCAGGGCCTGATCAGAGAGAGCAGGAGAGAAGGGAGTACAAGGTGAAGTGTCCCCCTGGGTGTTACTGTGGACACTGCACCTGAAGAAGTGTCTGGCCACATCTTCTCCACCACTGGGATATGGGTGATTACCGCAGCCTCCCTTCTCCCCAGACCCACCAGGCATAAACCACAAAAATTGCCTCACACACCTTAAGCAGGCAGCCCAGTCCAAGAGATAGTTACTTTCACACATTTACCCTGGGAAAATGCCATGGATGCTGTCAGAGTATACCTAAAATTCACAGAAATGAAATAAAGAAAAATGTGTTCTGCTCATTTATTGAATAGCAACTTATGCATCCCACATCTGCAGTGAGATGCCTGTGCATCACTGTGCTTTGGAGCAATGATGTTCCATGTCCCCAGAGCCAGTGTTTCTCATGACCACTCCACTGTGTCATGCTGGATTATGGCCATGATTCCCACTCACCTTGAGACACGACTCACCAGGGATGTGACTCCACGTGGGCAAGGCAGAAACACTTGTGGCACAAACCTCAACAGGCAATCAAGGGAACAAAGCAAATTCCTGGGACACTGAAGCATTAAAGAGTCAGAAGTGCTTCTCAAAATGCATTCATCTTCATGCTAAATTCCTAAAGGGCTGTATTCTTACCTCAAAAATAGGCAGAGGAAAATGTAGAGAACATGGTTTTTGACAGATCACAAGAGAGTTTATTTACTTATTTTGCATTCTGAGATACAATGGCAATGTTTCTAAAAGACCTCTGGGACTTCACCAAGAAGCTTTCTGGCTGCCAGCCTGCATAATACTCCTGTTTTCTCTGAGCAGGTGAAGGCACAGAAGGCTGTATGGACAAGACACCCTGCAAGCATAATCAAGTCATTCCTGCTTTGGTATCATCAATGGACAGAAGTATTTTTAATTTTAAATGGCAGTTTTCACTGACAAGGGAAGAGGTCAATAATCATGATGATTTCCAAAACAATTCAAAACTTACACAATTTAGTTGTATGGTCATGACGGTGTAAGCAGTAATACAAATTAGAAAATGATGCAATGTGCCTTGTGGTGCCCAAACCCTTCAATGATACTGACTTAGTGTTCAAAAGTTAATGAACATGTGGTCCTATTATTACTACGTGGAGAGGTATTTGTGTAATGACCCCCAAATCACAGCAAGTTCTCCAGAATTCTCTTTTGAATTAGTCCCAAAGCTAAACCAATACAAACTCACTGATAGCACATTGGCCTCTGCTCAGAAGCTGCTCAAACACAAAAATAAATTTTCTACTAGAAGTCCAATTCAAGTAGAAGTCTCTCCCACTTTCAGAGGACATTTACCATCATTTGACACTAACTACTTCAAAATAAATGCAATCCTAAGGAAAAAAAAAAAAAAAAAAATTAAAAAAAATTCAATTTTCTGCTGACAGTAGCATATATTTTCCTGGAAATTCTTGAAAAAAGTAATAGGGGCAAATCCATCACAGCTGCATTTTGTTGGTTAGCAATTCCTTTCTTTAGTGATGAATTTTGTACTTGTGGTTGCTCAGATGACAGACTGAGACCGTGACCAAGAGCTAACAATGCTTTTAAAAGTAATAATATCAGCAGTCAAAAGGTAGAAATGATTATAGAAGTATTTATCTCCTAACCTTTTAAAACATGAGTACTTGCCTCATTACTGACTTCACCAAGGCCAACTGGATGTCACAGCACCTGAGCTCTCATCTGCCTCAGCCCATGATGGCTGGGTGCCTGCAGTGGATGGGACCCCAGTGAGACCCACCCTGGGCACTGCTGGGTGGCCACAGGGAGCTCAGGACCTGGGCCATTACCTCAACATCACCCACAGGTTCCTCAAAGCTTCCATTCCATGGGAACATGGGCAGGTTACATTTCTGAAATAAACTCCTTGAAATGGAACCAGGTCTCCTAACTCGTATTCTTAAAACATGTTGAAATCAGAAATAAGTATTGTCTGCACACCACTTCTTCATGTAATAGGTTTTTCTTGAATTCAAAATTTCTCTGGAGAAGCACTTTGTTGAACACTGATGGATGATTTCTGTAAGTTTTCTGCAAGGTGACAAGTAGCGATCAAGCTGCAGCACTGCAAATGGAGGCCCTGTAGGATTGTATACCTTAAAGCACAGGAGGCACCTGGCAACAAACTATGTAAGAAGTCTTTGGACTTAGAGAGCTATGAAATAATAGTGAGTAATCTGAATTAAAAAAAAAAAAAAAAAAAAAAAAAAAAAAAAGACAACCTATAGGTAGAAACAAACCTAAAATCCACAGGTGTCGTTCTTACTTAAAGAAAAATATTTTGATCCAAATTACTTTTGCCCTGTGTATATGTCTGTCTATACAGCATGAAAGTATGTCTGTCCTTAGCCATCAAGTCCTTTCTGCAGTAGATTTTACTCTTTTGTGCTTTAATGTGACAAATAGCACTATGCCTGAATTAGCATTCAGGGGTCTATTCATTGGAATTGGAAATAGTGTGATTTTTTAGCAAAGCAGTACAGAGAGGGTCTCAGCTCTCAAATTCACTGGCTCTGTAGTTGCTCCCTTTTTGTGACAATATTTCTCTCTGAGAAATATATTGAAAGAAATTATTTCACAGTTCCTCACACATGATAGACGAGTGGGCAAAGACAGATTTCTCTTCCATCGGCACTTTCAATTTTATGAAAGTTCAGTGTATTAACATAAAACTTATGCATACATGTTTGTTTATTTTTACTTTCACAATATGAAAGGAAAATAGTGTCCTGAAAATGAATACTTTAGCTATAAGGATGCTATTCAAAAACTGCTCCCTGGATAGTAGAGAGACTGGGGAAAACTGCAGTGAAGAAAAACAATTATAAGATAAAACTGCTCTTTGATGCTGGAGCCTGTTGTGCCCATTTTAGAAGAATGCTGGGACAGCTGTTATGTATTGAAATAAATTTTCCCCATTTTTACCCCATTTTCTGCTAAGAGTTCTGTCCAAAGCTATTGCTTGAAAGCTAGGAAGGACCTACAGGTTACTGACTGGCAAAGCTTTCACAGGCTTTTTTTTGTTTGTTTGTTTTTTTCTTTTACTCTGGTTTACTATACAGGGATATTCTCATTTTCTTGCATGGAAAAGGTTAGGAAATCAGAAGTGGGGAAAAAATTCACCCAAGCAGTACTATGTCTCAGGAATTAAAATATGATTCTAAAGTATGGCAAAGGGTTTTGAAAGAGTGTGAAAAGTGTAGTTTGTACCCTGCCAATTCATTTTCTTTGCATTCTTACCTATAAAAGACAATCTCATTCAATGAATTATCATCCACATTTTGTCTGCAGAGTTCCACCATCAAAGGAGGACACGCATAATGCAAGATCCCACAGATACCTCTCTTTCTTCACTTTTGCATTTTATTCTTAAGAACATGGATTTTAAGACCAAAGAGGACCATTAAATCATTTTTTTCTGGTGAACCTCAGCCAGAGAATTTCACTTCTAATATGTGTGTGTGCCAGGTAGCTTGTTTGACTGAAGTGTTCCTTTCAGAGGGGTGTTTGGTCTCCCTTTGGAGCCTTCAAGAGGTGCATAGCAATTGTTTTTCCTCAGAGTCACTGCCAGAGGTTAATAGTCAACAGTGCTAAAAGACAGTGCTCTTTTTGTCTTGAATGTCATTAACATTCATATTATGCCTTTTACTTGTATTTCAAATTCTTTGGTTTCTGCTGGTCTCCTGCCATGACAGTAGCAATGACTTCCATTTTTCTTCATTAAGTTTCTTGTTTGCAAAAGCTATGGGTTTAGCTTTCCTTTACATCATATCCTTTCCTGTGCTCAGAGGTACCAGATTCCACATAGGCATCCAGAAAGCTACAGGTACAAATACTGCACTTTGCATACAGAGCTGAATTAACCTGCAGGCAATGGCTCCCAGTTTATTCCAGTGCTCACACAGCTTCCCCTTTATCCCAGCCAGCTGGGTAATTCATAGAACAGATTACACTTCAGTCTGAACTGGCCATAGTGACCTCTTCCCCATACTAGTTTGTGAGAACTGTATTCATTACCACCACCAAGATCTATTTCCTTCTCTTCCACAAAGCATCCAAATCACAGTGCAGTTAAGGTTGGGGTCACCTCTGGCGGTCACATGCTCTAAACCCCTGCTTAGGCAGGGCCATCTGGAGCCAACTGTCTTCAACTGTGTGCAGTCAGGTGCTGAGTATCTCTGAAGACAGACTCCACAGCCTCTGTGGATGGCCTGAGCTCAACCACCCTGACAGAAAAACAAACAAACAAACAAACAAACGTTGCAAAACAGGACTTGTGGCATTCCTGTAGTTATTATTCATGAGGTAGTTGCTGCTCAGACTGGTTGGTGCTGCTAAGACAGGGACCACTCATGGGAGGCAGAGACAGAAAACTGAAATAGGCAGCTGGTAAACAAGAACATGCTGGATGTAATATGTTTTATGTCACTAGGTTATTACAGATCTGTGGGAACCATCCCTTAACCTTCAGATCCTCAGGTTTGCATGGGTTGATAAGTTCTCTTGCTGCCTCTTGAAATGCATAAATGCAAATTAGACCTCAGACATTTGAGAATGCCACTTATCTTCTATGCATGTCTCTATAAAAAAATTTAAAATCTGTGTTATGAGAATCAGCAGTGTTAAAGAAATTGTTGTTGCAGTCTTGGAAATTGCTTTCTTGCCTGCCAACAAATGTTTGGCAAGATGAATTATTAGAACTCAGTCTGTTGGAAACAAAATGTCTTTTCTGACAGTGACAATGCAGAATGTTTTACAGAAACTGATCTACCTTTTTAGAATTCTGTGAAGAAACTTCCCTGTTCTTATAGTAATGACAACTTTCACTACAAAGACTTTTTTTATCTGCCATTCTTTCTCTATGCTTTGTAAACTGGCACATTGTTCTCTGTGCTTGCCCTTGAGTGTGATTATGCAACTTACAGAAATTATATTACTATATTTTACAAAATAAATAAAGTAATAAAAAATCATTATAATTCTGCTATACAAAACCTGTAGCTTATACAGGGTCATAAATTAGCTCCCAAGAAGATCATCACCCTTTCTTCAATGTGCTGCTTTTTGTCTCCAAAGCACGTGGATGAGCATGCCAACAGTCTCTCAAATTCCTTACTGTCTTCCCTTGGCCAGGATTATCCTTTCTACCTGTACTCAGAGGCTCTGTTTTTGTTCCTGAATCCACCTCTCCTTCAGCCAAGCTCCATCCATGCAGCTCCTGAGCTCAGAGCTCCTTTACAGGCTTCCCCAGAGCCACCTACAATGCCTCTCTTGCTTGTAGGAGCTGTATGAGCTTTTACTCTCAGCTCTGGCATACAACCACAGTGCTAGTCTGTAAAGCAAATCCATGTCGCTGCTAGAAGAGATATTCCTCACCCATGTTCTCATCTACATGGCTTTTGCAGCTTCTTCACCTGTCCTCTTCTCCTCCAGTGCTGTGTATTTAGGTGGGTGATATCACAGAAGTGGACAGAGTCAGAAGGAGCAGAGCAGTCCCCCAGCTGTCTCACATGCACCCTACTGTTTGAGCCCTGTTGCAAGAAGAGCAGTGGAAACAGCCTTCTTGGTGCACTCCCTCCTGCACACATCTTCGAGAGCCCATAAGGGACACTGGGACTGAGCCACCTTCTGCCTCCAATGGCCTTTGCTGCTGCACAGTCTGTAAAGGAACTCACATCATTTGGCTCACCTTTGGTCATCTCCCATAAAGGATAATGGAAAGCTTCACTAATTCAGTTTAAGCACAGAAAATCACTTTTCAAGCTGCCAGCAAGTTTAAAAATCTGCTTAACCATAGATGTGAAAAGGCAAGTGAAGCCTAGAGGAGTTAGTTGCTCTTCTCTGCAAAAACAGGAAGGAGACACACATAATGTTAAGTTAACCAGCAGTCACAGCCCGTCTTTCTGCCTGTCTCTGGTTCATCTCTTGCCCCACTCATCCAATGATGGGAAGTACCTATCACTGCAGCACAGGCACACATCCTGCTCCATGCACAGTAATGCTGATTGGCACCAAAGCGATGCTCAAGTTGATCTGCTTCTGACAGAGACACTTATTCCATCATGAAATCTTTCTGTTAGGTGCAAGGTTCACAGCAGAGAGCTGGGTCATGATGATCTGTAGTGCTAATGCTGAGGAGTAATTTGTGATGGAGCCCACACTTTTGGAGATTTGTGACCCCGCCTGTTCATTTATTTTGTATGCTTCTCCCTTTCCTTTCCTTTCCTTTCCTTTCCTTTCCTTTCCTTTCCTTTCCTTTCCTTTCCTTTCCTTTCCTTTCCTTTCCTTTCCTTTCCTTTCCTTTCCTTTCCTTTCTCATAGTGAAGAGGAGCATTCATTGGTGCACAGGCTGGCACCACTTGCAGGAAGAGGCTTCCAGCCCCAGAAGTCTGTGCCATGGCTGCTCTCTGTCTACAGAGAGCATATTCATAGGCAATGATGGGTTGGTATTTGACAAGATGCCACATTAGCCCTAGCATCAGATATCTCTTGCAAGGTTTCCCTGAAGGACAGAAGGATTGATAGGTCTCATACTGAGGCTTCTGAATTTCCAGTTCAGTGGTTTTGACTGTGTGATATAAAAATCTCAGCTTCATCTCAGCTGTTGCAAAGCTCCTTCTCTTTGGCATGCTGGAAGCGTTTGACCAAAGATTCAGACGCATGACCATGAAAGTAGAACTCAAACAATGTTCACTGAAGGAAAATCAGGGTCACAAATTTGAAAAAACAGCCTTAAGCCAGCCAGCCACCTCTCTTTAGACACCTTGCTCTGAAGTTTAGACCTCTGAAATAACAGCTTGTGTTATCAGCTGATTCAAAAGCCTTCACCATCTTTAACCTTGCTCATCATCGCTAGACAGCAGCTTTGGTTGCCTGACCTCACAGCAATATCATAGCTGCGTACTACACCTGCATTACTGGGATAGTGCTTAGTCCTGTGTTGGGCTGGCAGGATGCTACAGAAGGCTGCAGGACTGCATTGCCAGCAGCTGGGAACATCTGGCAGGTAGTGTCAAACAGCCAAGGATACACTTCTCTCCTGACAGTCATCTTAGGTGTATTTTCAAAATGAAACTGGAAACAACAAGCTTTGTGAGAGCAAAAGAAGAAGAAGAAAAACTCGTATATGCTTTTATATTTTTAAACTTTCACAATTATTCCAGACATTTTAATAAGGCAGTCAAATGGAAAGCGAGTTTCTGTATATATTTAAAGCTTTTACATTCATATATTATTCTGGCACCATTGATTCAGAGTGTTTGCTTTTGTGTTTGCCTTTTTGTTTCTTGATCAAATATTTTCTAGGTCAGAATTCTTGATGCCTGAAGCTTGCGCTTTGGCTCTTAGAGCAGCTACATGATCAATCTTTTTAATGAAGTAAAATAAGTAAGCTCATGAAACTTGTAACTTGAAAATAGGTGCTGCTGCCCAGGTCAATGGTGAGAGTGGTCACTCAGTCAGTTGCACAACTCCATATATCCATGTGCTCAGATGCCCATACATTGGCTATTAGAAAAGGAGACCTTCTCTCTCCCTGGCATTTACCTCCATGACCATCCACAAACAGTAACCTAACTGTTCCATGAAGCCAGCCTCTCTTTGGGTGATGCAACATGATGAAGATATTTCTGCACAGAAATCAGCACAAAACCAAAAACAAACAAACAAAAAAAAAGTGCCATCTTGAAAGGTCTTTCCCACTCTGGCCATGTTACTCTTCACTCCCCTAAGTAAGAAAGCACAAGTGTCCGTGGGCCCTGTAGTGAGCAATGCTCTGAGGCCATCAGCACAAGTGTGCTTTCCAGACTGGTCGTGCTCTGGGGCCGCCGCTGTGATTCCCTTCACAGCCCAGCTGCACACCGCAAGCCAAAGAGCAGTGGGGAGAGAGAGAGGAGGACAAAGCCTACAGGCAGCTGGCAATAAGAAGTGAACAGCAGGAGACGAGAAACCTCTAGCTTGCTATCAAATAAAGTGTATTATTTATTACTTCTGCAGTTTCTTCCAACAGGAGTGGCTTTTCATACTCCATTATCACCTTGTCATCCTCCTTGACATCTCTTCCTATCTGAATGAATATTTTGGACACAGTTGAACAAAATTATCCAGTCTTACAAATTGACTTCTGTGTAATGACAACCCTTTTTTAGCAGAGAACAATCTCTTCACTCATTCCTGTACCTCATTTGCTACACAGCTATCCACAGTCCCCTGTGATCAGAGCACATCCTGTCCCATCTCAGTCAATTCCAGCTAATGAGATCCAGCTTATTAGGAGAAATTTCTAAATTCATAAATGAGAGCATGAGCTTGCCAACTTAAACCTGTACTGAATCCAGCCCACAACACTGTTCTCAAGTTCAGCCCATAGCTCCACAACAGTAATTTCCACCTCCCCTGTCTCTGTGATGCATCCAGGCCTCTCATTGGCACTGTCTTTGGCACGCTCCTGACCAGGGCCAGCCCTAGGATGAGTCCTGGAGGGCAGCTGCAGACCAGGGCTGACACCACCTTTGGCAGTGTTGTCACTGGCCCCTAGGCTCCCTTTCTGGTCAGTCCCTGTCTGCACTCGGGCTTCAGGCTTGGAGACCAGGCACTTAGTGTTGGGTTTCTGTCCTCTCACTTCCCTCAGCCCCTTGGCACCGGTTTGGGCCAGGGGTCCCTGCCAGCAGTGGTAGTACTGGTGGCCTCTCCCACCACCAACATGGCAGAAAATGCATCACAAGCCTGATTTTGCAAGATCTCCTCAAGAACTGCTGTTCAGAGGACATCAAATTAGCAACATCAAATTACAATTGTTTTTAGGCAATGAACAGATAAAATGCAATTATTTATTAATGGAGAGCTGATTTATTTTCTGAAATCATTTTGTTGGGAAGAGAAATAGGGACTTTATCTGCATGGAAAATGGAGGGTACTGGGTAATTAGCAATTTAAAAAATATACTTATGCTTATACTCAGAGACTCTGAGAATTTCTTCAGTTTTTATCTCATATTGCTGGCAACTAACGTACCATTATTTTAAATTATTGTTACATGCAAGGAATTGAAATTGCACCCTATTGTGAGGAATTGCATTAATTTTAATCTTGTAAGTGTTATACAAAAGAAATAGCTTTTATCTGCTTAACCAGACAAAAGATACCTCAATCGTTCAGATGTAGGGCATTAACTTCTTAAAATAAGTACAGTCTGTGATGCAACAGTATATTCAAAATTAGATATTCAACTATCAGGTGATGCAAATGTTAAGAGTGTCTTGGTAAGTCAAGTCACCCACAGGACAGCTCTTGCAAGTGTTTTGTGACAGTACCAGTCAGATCTTAAATCCTGTGGGGAAAAAGGAATAAAAAACCCAACACATTCAAGCTACAGAGGAGCATGGGCACATATAGGTGTGCTGAGCCAAGTCACACTACATTTCTGGGAGCTGTGCAATGGACACCAGATGAAAGTGAGGCGGAGGATGGTGCTAAGCAGTTGTGTTCATGGATGATCTGGATGTTTCAGCTGGTGAATGCACTAGTACAGATATTTGCTCTGCTTTTTACCAGGCATATGTAGTTGGGTTTTGTTACATGAATGCTTGACTGTTTCAAGCTGAAGTGGCAACAGGCAGTTGAGGTGAAGGCCAAGCAGGGTGGTACAGGAAGCAGCACCTTCTCCCTCTGTCCCACCTACAGGACAGCATTTCCATAGTGAGGTGAATCCAGAGTGGGGACTTTTAGTTGATTATTTTATTTACATTGTTGTTGTGCATTTACTGTCTAGTTGTAACAACAAATAACAATACATTAAGCCCAACAATATAGGCTTCAGCAAAACAGAGTTTATTACTAGCATATTTAAAATATCTCTACATAGCAACTGAAATATATTTTCTGTTCTGGAAACATTTTCTGTTTGGAAACTTTTTTGGTTGGTTGGTTGGTAAATGAAGAAAAATACCTTTTGAGGAGTAAGCAGGAGGAATGACTCTATTTTTTTCCCTTTCTCTTAAAAGCTGATTCAAATGTCTTTGGAGGAATGTGGAATTCTGAAATAAATTCCTGGGAGAGAGATGGAGTAATGGTCCATGTAGAGAAAATCAATGATAAATACAAAATGCAGTCATTGATATTACACTTATTTTATCCAGATATAACACACATTTTTTGTTTGTAAACAAGACAGTACTTACATTCTTAAATTCAAGTATTTTATGTTTATTAGTCACTGAAGAATAAGAACTCATTTTTTTAAATTCTCATAGCTGATTCCAAACAAAATCATTTGGAATGTATTGCAAGTCATAATCACAATATACTGTGTACTTTATTGATAATGTTACATGTGTCTTTCTTAGCAAGCCTTCACTTCAAGCTTTTGAAGGATTTTTATTATTCATTTGTATACAAAGAGTCAATCTCAAAGCAGTATCTACCCAGGGTACTTTAGCATTCATAAACGCAAGTGCAATGAAACACAAGCCCAAGGTAGCTTGGGCTACCAAGCATTGCTACCAAGCATTGCTACCTTTGGCAGCCCCACTCAGCACTGCACAGAGACAAGATACAGGCATTCCAAAATAAATGCATTACAGGTGATGAGAACAAGCATATCTGATCTCAGTATAAAACCGTTACTTGGTGTATGGCCCAAGCCAGCTGACTTCCGAAGAGATGCAGGCACACCTCAAGGGCCTGTACTGTGCTTGAACATCTTCTTCCCATAAATATAATTCACAGATCAGCACTTTTCACCTTCCAAAGCATAACCATTTCTAGGTAGCTTTTTAAAATCAAAATTATTCTGTAAATAATATCATTTGCTTCTCTTAATATCTGCATACCATAAATAATGCCCAGAGTGAACTCCTATCTGTTTCTGCTAAGCAGAAAGTGCATGATGCCCAGTTAGTCTGATTTAAGAGATGTGTCAATCACATCTGGAAATGCTTTTGGCATCCAGAGAGGTGATGGAGATAAATGTTAGGTTTCTTCTTTAAATATTGCCTTACCTTAGAACATCTTGCTTCAGTGTCCTACACATCAGACACACAGAAACAGAAACTTAAATGTTTTCAGTGGAAACAGGGAACAATTACCTAGTAAAGCAATGCTATCAGTGCCATTTCAGGATTTAGTGATGAGCTATCACAAGGTGTGCAGGAATGACAAGATGCAGCTCTAACTCCAGGGCTCAGGTCCTCCATGGATGAGCTTTACACTTTCCTTCTTTCTCAGGCTCCCTAACCCCATTATCTTGCACAGCAAGTTCAGTGATTTCTGGCACACCGTGATCAAGGTCATCCATTTTTCTCCACACAGAGACAGTTTCAGAGATGGGGCATGAAGAAGGGGAAAACTGGAGGGAAAGCAAGTCTGTCCTGTGTCTCTGGGAATGGACAAGGAGGTTTACCCAGAGCTGGATGACTCTCTTTTGGCTCTCACTACCTGGCAGCCCAGGCTCCCTTCTATGCTGTTAGCTTCATTAAACTTGACTGTTTCCTTACAGACTCATCCGAAGAATTAATATCTGGATCTCTTCAGTAAACACACAACCCATGTTCATAGTCAAGTTTCGAATTTTGAACTAGTCCTCTTATTCCAGATTTAACATAATGAATAATTTGCTGAGTATCTTCCTGAGATAACACATCTGTATTCCGGTTTAGTAGAAGGAATTTACTGGCCAAAGCAGAAGAGAAGATATCCCAGAAGAGACTTTCACCTTCTGTGTTTGCTTGCTTATTGTTCTCTTGTTCTTCTTTGAATACCTCCGAGTTCTTAATGAAGCACTAATTGGAAAAGGAATGCCCTTTGCAGCCTTGAGAATCAGAACCATGCTTCATATCAGCCTAAACTTGATGATTGTCACTGTAATTTGCATGTTACTTAGGAATGATGCTTCTGAACACCTATTTAAGCACCCCTGGAATCAACAGCAAAACTATCATTCATTTGATTAGCTAGGATTTCACACAACATCATACTTCAGATGTTTTTTTCACACTCAGAAGGCTCTAAAGAACAAAAGCATCCCTGTCAGTTGTATTGATAGACAGCTAAGTAAACATTTACCTGGTAGGGAACTAGAAGATATCTTCTCAGGCTCTTTCAACTCATCTTGCTTGTACACATTTTAACAATCATGGACAATGAGTTTTATCCAAGAAGGGGCGACAGTTCAAAGCTTTTGATCAGAAACTCAGAGGTGCTTATTGTGCAGAAGGAAGGGCTGCCTCCTGTGTTTCAAGGATTGTCAGATGTGCCAATAGTTCTTGCTGAGGACTTCCAACACTGTCCCCAAACCATGCCAAGGAGTGGCCCTGCAGAGGTGAGGCCACAGGATGCTCCCCACATCAGCCTCAGTATCCCAGGGCCCTAGTAAAACACCAACCCCTCCTGCACCCAGGGATTACTCCCACTAGGGAAAGACTGAAGAAGTCCCCCTTCACCATGCTGGAAGGCCTTCTATGACAGGGTTACAGCATTCAGGGATAAAGGAAGAGCAACTGATGTCATCTACCTGGAATTGTGCAAAATATTTGACCTTGTCCCACACAACATCCTTGTCTCCAAATTGGGACGTCTTAGATTTGACAGATGGACCACTCAGTGGATAAGGAATTGGCTGGATGGTTGTGGTCAAAGAGTTGCAGCCAATGGCTTGATGTCCAAGTGCAAATCAATGATAGTGTCCCTCAGGGGTTGGTATTGGGACCAGTACTATTTAACATCTTTGTCAGTGACATAGACAGTGGGATTGATTGCATGCTCAGCGAGTTTGCAGATGAGGCAAGCTGAGTGGCACAGTTGACAGGCTGATGGAAAGGGATGGCATCCAGAGGCACCTTGACAGGTTTGAGAGTGGGTCTGCATGAACATGGTTCAACAAGGTCCTGCTTCTGGGTCAGGGCAATCCCAAACATGAATAGAGACTGGACAATAAGTGAATAGAGAGCCGATCTGCAGGGAAGGACTTGGGGGTACAGGTGCATGAAAAGATCATTGTGGCCAGCATGCTGAGGGAGGTGATTGTCCCCGTCTTCTCTACTCTTGTGAGACCCCACCTGGAGCCCTGTGCTCAGCTTTGGGGTATGCAGCATAAGAAAGACACAGACCTGTTAGAGTGGGTCCAGAGTAGGGCCACAAAGATGGTCAAGGGGCTGAAGAACTTCTCCTATGAAGAAAGGTTGAGAAAATTTGAGTTGTTTAGCCTAGAGAAGAGAAGACTCTGAGGAGACCTTATAGTGAACTTCCAGTACTTAAAGGAGACATACAGGACAGATGGGGAGGGACTCTGTCAGGGATTATAGTGACAGGACAAGGGGTAATGGTTTTAAACTGAACGAGGGTAGATTTAAATTAGATACAAGGAAGAAATGCTTCACCCTGAGGGTGGTGAGACACTAGCACAGGTAGCCTAGAGAAGTTGTGGATAACCCAGCCCTGAAAGTGTTCAAGGCGAAGTTGGATGGGGCTTTGGGCAACGTGGTCTAGTGAGAGGTGTTACTACCCATGGCAGGGTGTGTGTTGAAATGAGATGATCTTTAAGGTCCTTTCCAAGCCAAACCATATGATGCTATGATACTCTGTTTCTGTGATATGTCTTAAATCCTGTCTGTTGCATACGCTTCATCCTGAAGAATTCTTTTACTTCAGCAAATACACCAGGGATGTTCTTAATGAATGAGAACAAGCATTTTCAGTTCTGGTCTAAACTTCAGTTCTTACTGAAACTTTATCTGTGTTTCTGTCCCAGTGATTTGTTCTTTTGAGAGTTGAAAGAAGAATGATGTCAAATACAGTTTACCCCTAATAAAAGGAATCATTCTGAATTTATTTTGAAAAACTGTCAAGTGGCTGGAAAATTATGAATGCAGTCAGACTTCAGCATGTCATAGTCTTCCACTTTGTTCCAGAGAGAAGTGACTTTTGTCTTACTGAACCAGAGGTCCTCTACTGCATAAATCATCTTTCATTCTCTCAAGAATGGCAGTCTGATAAGGAAGCATCTTATCTCTGTTTACATAGCTACTGCTGATGAGTAGTAGCAAAAATCTGGCATTGAGTCTTCAAAAGACACAGTCCTTCTGATACCTTTAACAAAGACTGTGCTATCACATTATTCTTTGAAGGATGTTGGTAGAATACAGTCTCATCCTCCATTTTAGAAATATTATCTCTCAGCTAGCATTATTAGGTTAAACCACAATAATTATATATAGCCTTCCTTACATCTAAGCTGTGGGTCTTTAGAGTTCTGATTCATGTCCATGTGATTAATAATAATAATAATAATAAAGTATTCCATGAGAGTACTAGCAATAATAATATCAGAAAGATGAAGTTGTAAGCATCAGAATAAAAAGAAGATCCTATGACTTAGGCAAATAGCCCCAGTGAGGTCAGCTAAGAAAATTATCTTGAATCAGTATGGCTTCTTGAATAACTGATTACTCAAACAAATAAACTTTACTCTCACTGGCCCTTAATATATAGAAAAAAAAAAGTATGGAAAGCAGCACTTGCCCTGCTAAATTTCCAAACAATACCTGACTGAGACTATTTTTCAGCCTCATTATACATTTTAAGCTTTCACTTTTGAATAAATTAAAATGATCTTTTGAGTTAATCAAATAAGAGGAGAAAGTCTGTTAAAAATAGCTCTTTGTTTCTATTAAGTAGGAAAATTATAATCTATGATAAAACTGTTACATATTTTCTTCTTACAGTGTAAACAGGACAATGAAACTAGGTGTAAATCAAAAGGAATATATTCAAGTATCATGGGTTCCTTATACTTCTTTCTGTTCCTTCAGGGTGTACACAATGTCAATGTAGTGAACACTTAGTTACTTGGAGGTAGATCTTAGGAATCTAAACAACAAGTTATTTTACCAAGAACTGTTTATAAAGTTACAGCCTTAAACAATTGTCTGGCTGAAAAATCTCTACAGCTCTGATCCTTGTGTGCAAGTACACTCTAGTTAGTCTCTTAAGAGTTTGGTGAAAGAATTTATTGGAAAAATAGGGGACACAGGTAAATAAACTAAGTGTTGATTATAGAAGAGTTCATTCTCACCTTGATGCTCTTGACTAAAGTGCCAGAAAGTTTGCAATTCAACTCTCAAGCCTCATAGAGAAGCTATTTATTGGAGTACGAAGTTGGAACTTTCAGAGGGCATGAAACACAGTGTGTATACTTAAGGGTACACCCCAAAACTTTCAGTCTAAACTATCTACAGCCATTCTCTATGTTTTGATTCTGTTTTTACTGTTTATCTTGTTCTTCTGTGTCTCAAAGCAGGTGACAGTGTTTGTGTTATTCAGCCTGACTTGCCAGGCTGAACGGGAAGGCAGAACAGTATTTGTTGCTCTGTGGTAGCCCAAGGAGCATGAAGTGTCTGACACCCAGCTATGGGACACCCATCCAGTACAGACATCCCCCAGAATAACTTCCTTGCTGCCAGAAGTTCTCATCACCTAGCTACAGGAGGCATCAGCCAAGCAGAGAGCTGTTACTCCAGAGTAAATGTGCTGTATCATTGCTTTGGCGAGGTTTATCTCAGGTTTTGGTTATAAGACTTCAGGGCTTCCATTGTTTTGCACAAATAATTGTATTGTTCAGTGAAACCTCAGGTTTTCATTGCAAAAGAGAATGTGTGAATTCATCAAATTCATATATTTTACAAAAATGATTTTAGAAAAAAATAATAAGCCAGGCCATTTGGATTCAATGCCTTTCCATATTTCTCTGTACAACCTCCTTCCACTGAACAAACCTACTCTTTTATTTTAATATCCAGTAACTTTGGGAAATAGAAATTCATAGCAGCACCAAATAAATGCATCTAAACAAATGCAACAGGATTCTCAAACCAAAGGCAGCTTATTGAAGCCAGGAAATTTATCATTTGATATAGGCTGAAATAGTCAATACTGTGTAAAGAAACTTGGGATGCCAAAATGAAACCAGACAAAATGCAATGGCATTCCCCAGCCACTGGGAAAGAAACAAGTGTGAGTGCAAGTGAGGAAGGAATGAGTGCCTGGAAAGAACGCTTCTCTGAAGCTCTGTGATGGCTAGAGAGAGTATCAATGAAAATATTTTGAACTTGTATGTCCTTGTTGCAGTCTCCGCTAAATTTAGTGATACTTGCCTCCTCATTTTTTGTTATAAGTAAATGAGGAAAAAATAATTACTACTGTTAAGTAGTTGCACATGGATTCTTTGACTGATATGACAGAAATTAAAATGACTATAAGAATTTAGCACTGACCATCTGTATTGTCCAATTGTTTCTCATTGAATTACTGTCACATGTAGATTCTTTAATTGTGCAATTGTGCAATGTTATTTTCCAACCAAAACTGACATGGAAAAAAATATATTCCTCTATTACAAGATTTTTTGTAATAGGGGTTAATTCAGTTTGCAGTTTCACCTTTTTTTCTTTTTTTTTTTTTTTTTTTTTTTGGTAGTAATGCCCTTTACACAGAGGATTTCTTAAGCACCTTTGATATGCCAGTATGATTTAATTGTCACCAGCAGAAGAGTGGCCAGCATTTTGTGAACAGAACTACCTAGCTTTACAAATTTTCATTGCTACTTTGCGGTCGTTGTTTGCTTGTTTGCTTGTACGTTTATTTCTGCAACTTTTCATTTTGATTTTGCTCTTAAATCTCATTTATAAGCAGAACTCTTCCAGCTGAAATAATCAGCAGACAGGCATGTTTTCCTTTGGTAACAGCCAGCTGGGTCAGGCTCTGTCTATCTATCTCATAAGGGTACCAGAGACAGCAGATGTACAGCTCTCCTTCTACTGTGAAACTCAATGGGGGAAGGCACAAATGTGTGTAAGTATATGAAAGCCATCAGTGCAGAGAGTGTGCTTATTTCTGTTTGATTTGGGATTTGCTCTGCTCCTTGTAACAGGAGCCAGCACTTTCATCTTCTGCTCCTGATGTCCTGAGCATTAACAAGTTCCATCATGTCCTATGTATCATCTGGCTCTGGGCCAATAGTGTCCTATGCCAGCAGATACAGTGGGTATTTCAGCTATGAGGAGTGGTAGCCACTCCAGAGCTGTGCTTCAGGATGTATTAAAGAGGCTGTTGGTGTAGCCCTGCTCAGCACAGCAAGGGCTAAGGGCTTGATGGAGAAAGGTGATAGAGATGTCTGAAGCGGGACTTAAACATAGCTTCCTTCAGCAAAGATCAGTCAAGAAATTCATTTCTCTGTTGATAAAACCTAGTGTCTTAAAACACACAGAAGGTTTTTTTTCTTGCAATAGGACATTCCTTGGCACCTAAGCCCCTAGGGAAGGTACAGCAGTGTTGCTGACAGCCCCAGAACACAACTATGGGGAGGCTGACTGGTCTGTGACAGCTCACTGAATCACCTATAGGATGTCTAATGCTGTGGCATTTTGCCCCAAAGACTTCACATTTGTAAATTCTGGAGTCACTGATAAAGTACACTTCTGCAGATGTGATATTGGGCAGCTCAAGCAGGAACTGTGCTGGTTCTCACTTCTGCTTCTGTGAGGCCTCTCAGTCATACTGTGGCAGTCCCTTTTCTCCTGACAAACATAATTATGCTGTATTATCATGGCAATTGCATGCTAATTATGCTTGGTTAGTGTACAATTATGGGATTCCTTTTAATGTTGGAGGCACAAATAATTCTACAAGTATTTTAAAACAGGTACTGAAAGAACTGGCTGATGTCATTGTGAGATCTCTCTTTCAGTGGTCTTGGGAATCTGGAGCTGGCTGGAAGCTGGCAAATGTCCCAGGTTTCAAGAAGAGGAGTAAGAAAAAAGACCCTGCTAATCACAAGCCTGTTGGTCTCACTTCAGAGCCTGGTAAAATTATGGAGAAGTTTGTTCTGGGAGTTGTTGAAAAACACATGAAAGACAACACAGTCATTAGTCACAGCCAACACAGATTCATGAAGGAAAAGTCCTGTTTAACAAACTAAATTTCCTTTTGTGACAAGATTGCCCAGCTAGTTGACCAAGGGAAGCCAGTTGGTGTAATATTCCTGGATTTCAGCAAAGTTTTTGATGCTGATTCTCACAGTATCCTTCTGAACAAAAATGACCAGCATAGAGCTGGGTTGATTTAGATTAGATATAAGGAAGAAATTCTTCATGATGAGGGTGGTAAGTCACTGGAACAGGTTGCACAGAGAAGTTATGGATCCCCTATTGTTGGAAGTGTTCAAGGCCAGTTTGGATGGGGCTTTAGGCAAACTGATTGAGTGGGTGATGTTACTGCCCATGGCAGGGGGACTGGAATAGATGACTTTTAAAGTTCCCTTCCAACCCAAACCATTCTATGATTCTGTGATTCTATGAAAACAGAAGCTTTCGTAGCTCTGCTATCAAACGTATCTAAAATGATTATTTTCAAGTTAAACAAATAGAGCATTTGACAACTGGAGAGCATGACGCATGTGATGTTTATTACATATACTTCAGAGATATTTCAATTAGTAAGACACCCATGCCTAAGGAGCTTTTTGTTGCAATATCTGTTTCTTTTTTTTTAAATACATTTTCATACTAACCATATCACTACATATACATTCATGCATATACAATACCATGTATAGTTCATCTCCTATGTCAAAAAAACATGTATTGAGCTGAAAAGTTTTATAGGAAGGCAACAAAGAACATCTTTAATGGTTTCTAAAAACCAAAGGAACAAGCTGAGAATCATCAGCCTGAAAAGGGATGTCTTGGAAATGATATTATTGCACGAATGGAGAAATTGATACTTTTTCTACAGTACAAAATGCAGTACCACCACAGAAGCATGTCCAGAGGACTATGAAGCTGGTGAAGGGCCTGGAGCACAAGTCCTATGAGGAGCGGCTGAGGTAACTGGGGCTCAGTCTGGAGAAGAGGAGGCTCAGGGGAGACCTTATCAGTCTCTACAACTACCTGAAAAGAAGCTGGGGGGAGTTGGGGGTTGGCTTCTTACAGATAACTAATGATAGGACTAGAGGGCATGGCCTCAAATTGTGCCAGGGGAAGTTCAGGTTGGAAATGAGGAGACATTTCTTCTCAGAAAGAGCAGTCAGGCATTGGAACAGGTTGCCCAGGGAGGTGGTGGAGTCACCATCCCTAGGGGTTTTCAAGGAAAGGTTGGACGTTGTGCTTAGGGACATGGTTTAGTGGGTGATATTGGTGGTAGGGTGATAGTTGGACCAGCTGATCTTGCAGGTCTTTCCCAACCTTAATGATTCTGTAATTCTAACTGCTTATAACCTGGTGATGGTCAATGACATCAGCAGGAGGCATTAGAAACCAGCTGCAATTCACATGGATTCTGCTGCAGCTGCTGCTGCTGAAGTTGCCAGAATTTTGATCTCTCTCCCAATCTCCTCCACATCACAGATAGTTCTTCCCTAGGAGGAATAAGGCTAGTGGATTGTTATTTTGAGTGCAATATGCTTGTGATTTCCCCAGCGTCTCCTATGCTGCAGCAAACACAATTACAGTCCTTGGAATGACCGTTGTCCTGCTGCAGGGTGGTTGTCCTGGTGTTACAACCTTAATCATGAGACACAGCACCAGGTTTAGTTGGCACTCAGGGATCAGTCATCTGTGATATAAAAACAAGCAGTAGCAAAGGAACTAAAAATGAAAGCTCCACCTGCACAAGTCTGGTGAACCACTTGGCACACTGAGCTTTGCTGATCTAAAGAAGATACTGTCTTTTCATTATCGTGGCTTCATAGATGTCTTCAGTGACTGTTTCAGCTAGAAGAGCCCTTGCTTTTGTGAGGGCTGTTTCAAATACAGGAAAATCAGGAAAGTCAAAGATTAAAAATAGCCCATCTCTTATAGAGATTTTAGGAGAAGTTTGTACATTTCCACAAGTAGTTTCCCTGTGCAGGCTGTACACTCTAGGATAGTCTGTCACAGGGTCACTTGAATACTGCAATGACCTTCAAGTGTTCTAGCCGACCATGAACATCATACTTGTTGTTAGCAAAATATAAAAATATATAATTGATTACAATTAACGGAGATCATTTGAAATGGAAATGTGATTGAGATGAGAAGATGAAGAAATGAATATTGAAACTAATGAGGTGTCTTAAAATACTTCAAATTAAGATTACTTTTTTTTTTCCTAATTGCCAAGGTTTAAATATGCAACAGGGCTGGAATTTAGGAAGACAATGTTGGTATCTTTGAGACATCCTTTAATGACTGCATTTGAGCAGTTAGACAATGATACTGCATACAGACCTCTGAGCTTGCAGGGCCTTGTTCAGGTGGAAAACTCTAGCAGTACTGAAAAGGCCTGTTACAGGTTTTCCCCTGATTTCCATTATTCCAGAGCATCATCGTTCATATTTTAGTAATAAAAGAGAAACACCTGGCAAATTTGTTTTCCTAACTGCATGCAGAGACATTTTCTTTACATTTTAAAACCAAACTAAAAAGGATAAGAAAACTGTTTTGTATATAACCCTGTTTCTGTAACCTCTAAGGATTAGTTATGTATAAAATATTTATGCACTTTTTTTTCAAAAAAAAAAAAAAAAAAAGAAAGAAAGAAAAAGAAAAAGCACTGTATGTTATTCTAACTTCAGGCAAAGATATTCCAGGTGTTTTATCCAGTATTCTGAGGGTTTGTCTTTCTCTTAGCAAAGACAATAAAAAACCCACCTGATTTTGATTTCCGTTTATCATTATAAGCAGCTATATAGGCAGGTGATATAGTGGGCAAATGATGTAGTACCGGAGTCTCCTGATAGAAATAGAAGAGGATAGAGTCCATCAGAGGTCTTGGCACAGTATGTGACAAGCTAGGAGCGATTTCTTCCTGAGCTCCTGAATGTGGCAAAGTGCAGTGGGTTTCCAGGTATCAACAGACCATTATGGTCTCGGAGGAACATTGGTGCTTGCCCCAAGAAAATCCATATCTCCAGCTGTCCATCACATGGGGACTTGCTGAAAATGTGAAGTGATCAGAAGGGTGTGATCTGAAACAGGTAAATAACAATTTAAATATCACCACTGTCAAATATTTCATCACCCAGTAAATTCTGCTCACACTTGCGGAGTTGAGCCTCCAGGTTGGTTCTGACTGAAGCACAGAGAGCAGCAGAATTGGTTAGATGATCTGGAAGAAGCTTGTCTTCCTCCAAAATGGAGCTTGTATCCTTCCATATTTCTAAATCATTAATTGAGACACCTCATGGCCTTGTAGCACAAAAGTCAATGCTAAACTTTGCTGTTCTGGGACTGGGGCTTATCCACTATATGTAGGGGAGGAGCTAGCTAATGGAACTATGAGAAGATAGCTTGCCTTCTTTGCTCTAATTGCCCCTTCATGATGAAGACAGCAACTGCTGTAAAAGTTCTCATGGAGATTGAGGACGGATTAACTTTGGATGGTCTTTCTGCATAGGAATTCAAGGTACATCTGCACTCTCTGGTTGTACTGTGTTTTACCTGTATTAGTACATGTGCAGCAGATTTTTCTCCTTTTCTCCTGTAGTCATGGTACAGATAGGATTTCTCTGGTCACTCAAGGGGCTCTTATATCAGATACATCTCATTATTGCACACTGTTTCATGATATAATCCTCTTCATATAGACAAGGTAGAGGAGAAGCAGTCTCATGCACTGCCAATAACCCTCAGTATGCAGGAGCTCCCTGGAGCAGCACATTGAGGGGCTTGCACTAGACTGTGGCAGCCAGAGACATCAAAGCAGGAACAGAGAAGTACCTCAAGGACAGGCCATGCTACACAGGAATGTCACAGCCTGGCAGAGGGACGTTTGCAGCAAGCTAGCCTGAGATTATCTGTCATGCCTTGGGTTGCTGCACATAGCAGATCTCAGCTGTGTCATCTGCTGGACACCACGAATGTTGGGCTCCGCTGGGGAGGTGTGTGGTACCCTGTGGGAGCCCTGGGGCTTTGCATGCCTGTGCTGTGTGCTTCCCCTCCATCCTGTCCAGAGAAGCTGTGCACACAGCTGGGCACAGACTCTGCTGATCTGCCATGCTGGGGGGTCTGGGCCAGCCCACCAGGTGCGAAGGCTGGCCATACCACTGCCTCCCACGGAGCCTGTCCTGCCCCTTCCTCTCCTGTACACAGTAACCTTGTCTATGCTCACACCTGGTACCAACACTACCCAGCTGGCTGTCTAAAGCAATCCCCATTAGTGCTAATTAGAGGCAATTGGGTATAGAAGTCTTCTGCCCTCAAAGAATCATACTGTGCTACCAAGGACTAGGTGAAGGCACACCTGCTGATGTCACAATGGCTCCACATCCTCCCATAAGAGTATTGCAACCTGCTGTCTTTTACATCTCTGATTTAGAATACAAGTCAGCAATAAATTCCTTCCTTTCTTCCCCATGGAGCACCTCTACCTGTTGCATGGGTGGTACAGTAGTTCTGCCACTGTTCATCGTCTGGTATTTCTACTTGCAGGATGGATTTAGTCCAGCAGAGCCACTGAACCCTAAGGACATTCCTTTGAACACCAGCATAAACTATTCTAGGTGCTATAGTGTCCAGTTTGCAGAAGTCTAGTGGTGAGGACACCAGTGCTGCTGTGCCTGCGAAGCACTGTTTGGTCCCAGATAAGCAGAGCCTGTGCTACTGTGTGCAGGTGCTGCTGCGTCTTTTTGGCTGAGAGGCTGGCAGGGGCCATGCATGTGGCTGTGCAAGGCTGCATGTCACCCACAGCATGTCTGCCGCCCTCAAGTGTCCTCCTTGAGAACAAGGGGCGGCCTCCCCACCAGCATATTCTCATAAAAGCAGATTGAATGACTTCACTGTCCGCAGACAAACCTGGGTCTCAGGCTGGGCTAGAGAGTGGTGACCAGGTGTACCTCTTCTGAAGCACGGAAAATCTGGACTCAGGGCCACAGGCAATGTGATGCCATGGAAGAGTGTGGGAGGGAGCAGGGCAGGGACACCAATGTCCCCTCAGTGTGCAGGCAGCAGCAGGAAAGCTCCTGGTGCGGAGGCTAGCACTGCAGCCAGCTTTGTGGCCAGCCTCAGCAGGCTTTGAGCTGTGCCACAGCAGCACAAATGTGTATAATCTGTGTAGGCAGCCAGAGCTATGAAGGATCCTCACACAAAGCATACATCTCCTCCTGCATTTTCATAATTCTAATCATTCACAAACACAACAGCCGGTAGGTGTATCCCACTTCTGGGTTAAATATAGTGATATATATATATATATACATATATATATATACATATATATA